>VXBP01003849.1:470392-539014 GCA_013400115.1 Rhinopomastus cyanomelas
GAAAGGAAAGGAAAGGAAAGGAAAGGAAAGGAAAGGAAAGGAAAGGAAAGGAAAGGAAAGAGAGAGAGAGAAAGAAAGAGAGAAAGAAAGAAAGAAAGAAAGAAAGAAAGAAAGAAAGAAAGAAAGAAAGAAAGAAAGAAAGAAAGAAAGAGAGAGAAAAGAAAGAAAAGGAAAATGAAATTTCTACAAAATCCATAATAAACCACAGTTAATGTAGTTTTCCTTGGAAAACAGGGGTGAGGTGGGAGGAGAAAGCTTCCGCGGGAAGGGCACCTCGGCCCTGCTACCTGCCGGCCCGGGACCTGCCGCCCCGACGGCTCCCGGCCCGATGCCGTTAATCGAGCCCCGAAACAAGGGGGGGAAAGAATAACCCACCCGGCTTTGGGTTTGGGTTAGGGAGGATTCTGTTCGGTGGTTTCTCGTCTCTCTGATTTTTTTCTCGAAGAGGGGAATTAGCGGTGCGTGGACAATTCTACCCGCACCCCCCGGCACTCCAACTTGGGTCAGGGGGCGTGAAGGAGTTTAGTATCCATTCACGCGTGGGTTTTCCACGCAGCTTTTGCCCTGCGGCTCCGCGTCCCTTAAACCCGTTTTAATACCCGCGCCGAGAGCGGCGGGACCGGCTTCTCGTTTACTTCCCTGGCTTAGTAGGTGGCCGTGTATATTTTGGTTGAAGTAGTGTTTATGTTAATGAAAAAGGCTGAGATTACAAACAGACCACTGAATGCCCGGGATGTTGCTGCCGGATTGGTCTAAGCCGTGCACTTTAAACCTAATCAGGTTTTTTTTGGGGAGAGCAACTATTATTTTTATTTAATTTTACTTTATTTTATTTCATTTCATTTTACTCTATTTATTATTTTCAGCAGAAAGACATTTAGGATTTTGGGGGAGACGTGTTCTGACCCCTTCCCATTCCGGTTTTAGGGCTGTGTTTCCCGGCAGGGAAAAGCCATCTACAGGGAGAAGCATCTTTAAGTTCTAGCCATAAAATTCCAACGAAAACGAGCCACGGGCTCCTGAGGGAGAGTAAGAGAAGTGGGAGCTCAGGTCACCTTCGTTGAGTCCCCTCTTCACCCCATAAAGGGGTTCCCGGTGGCAAACAGGAGCCTGCTCCCCCAAAAGCTCGGCAAGTGCAGGCGTCGCGAGGACGAGTCGTGCTCAGGGGTTTGTCTTCTCTGGGAGAGAACCTGAAATTCGCTCCAAAAACTACAGCAATTTACCCATTTGGGATGCTAATATTTATAAATATGCATAATTCCAATCCTTTAAATGGTAACTAAGCCGGAATCAATTAATCGATTAACATGGAAACACAGAAGGGGTTTTTGGGGGGAGGGTGGAGGGAAAGCTGCTCGTTACTTCGCTTTCAGAATCTGACTTTGGGATCAGTCTCATTCTGTTTTTCTTAACAAAAACCCACAACGAAACTATTCCTGCCTCCCTGAACGTTTCTATCCCCTTCTGTATTTTCATGCTTCACCTGTTGATAACAATATTTTTTAAAAAAATCAGAGTTTTGCTGAATTTTTTTCCGTCCCCCTGCTCTCTGATTCCCCAGAGTAGAGGAATCCACGTTGGGTCCCAGCGAGCTGGTTTTCACCCTCCAGGAGCTCTGCGAGTAAACCCTGAGCGAAGCGTTTGGCATCTCGATCCTTTTCAACACTTTCCTTTTGTGGGCAAAAGCTCTGGGTCGGAGGAGCCGCTCGGGCAGAGCCACCAGGCAGACCTGGAGGGCTGGAACATTCACATGTTTTACTACTGTTATGATTCCTCATTGACTAAAGCACAAAGAAAATCGCAGAGTAAACAAGTGCCCCTCGGAAGGGGATGAGAACGAAATTTGGGGTGAGGGAAAGTTTAGCAGCGAAGGGATTAAAGAAAATGAAGGGGGAAAGAGAAAACCCTCCCCAAAATTTCCCCCCATGCAACGGCTGTGCTGCACTAGGGCTGCAAGGAGGGAAATCCCTCAGGTTTGGGGGGACAGAGGATTGCTCTGAAACAGCTCCCCTAAAATATCTTTAGGGGGTCAAACCATCTCTCTGCGGAGATTCCCAGCGTGGGACTTGGTGCGACTGCCAGGGGGTTTCTTTGTTCTCTCCTTGCACCTGGAATTAGCTTTCAGCCCGTGATGCTTTTTTCTCCTCCTATTTGTATGGGAGGGGGAAACATCGGTTTTCCCCAGTGATGTCCAGTGACCCTACAGAAGGGTTTGTCAGGGCAAAAGAACCCAAACCCCAAACTCAGCAGGGTAAAGAGCTGTTGGGGAAAATGTCACCAAAAGTCAGCCTGTGTTATTAGAGCCAGGTAGGCCCTGTGGAGATGCTGTGGTTGGGGGGCAGTAGGGTAGAGGGTCCTCCAAACATGCAGCCCCTCTCTGGGGACAGCTCTGCACCCCAGGCTGGTCACCATGGGCAGATCCTGCATGGGCACCAGCTAAAGGATGGGCACAAAGGGCTGTCCCCAAGCCCAACACACACGTGTGCAGGCACACACACACACACACACATGTAGACACTCACAGGACCCCCCCCCCTTACTCCTCAAACCCCCACATCCGACCGCGCTGCTCTCTAGAAGCACTAATGATGCCGCAGGGCAGCTATGCGGTGTGAGGCAAAAGCAGATGAAAGTGATGTCACATTAATGTCAGCTCACAACTCGAGCCCACACAGCCTTGATTGCTCTTATTAATCTTGCCAATTTGTCTGTCAGCACTTGGCTAATTCCTAAATAGCCTCCCAACAGGTGCTTTATGCTTCCGCCACATCCCTGCTCCCCAGCACCCCCCAGAAGCCCCGCTTGCCCTCCCTGGTGACATCGGCTTTCTCCTGTCCATCTGGGACCAGCTCTTTTTCCCCCGGGAGGGCTGGAGGGGAGAGAGGCGACTTTGCAGATGTTGTTTAGTCTGTCCAAAGAGGGGTCGGAGCTTTGGGCTTCCCAAAAGGAAGTGATGACCAGGGTGGGAGGGAGAGGAGATGCTGGAGGAACTGAGGTGGGGGGTGGTAGAGGGGAATTACCTGGGGTGAACAAACTTACTTCTGCATGGGGTGAGCCCCACATGGTCCTTGGAAAACATGCTCACGGCACTCTCCACCTCAACTATCACACAAAACCAAAGCTTTTGCTGATCATGGGTTTGGTGGGTTTATTGAGAGGGGAGAAAAGATTGAAGCAAAAGGTTGGATGTGAAGTTGCAGTGGACAACCCACGTTATACCCTGTCCTGCAGTTAAGCTGAGGGCCAATTATTTTCTTTACCATGCTATCAGGAACTCCACTGCCTCATTCCAGTGGATGTTTAGCCAGACAAGTACTGAGTACATGACTAAATCTTCCTCAGATTGTTCTTTAGAACAGCAGTCTTAGCCATGACACAGAGAGTTTGAGGTTAAGACTATTAGCTGCTAAACGAAATTAACTGCTAACCCCTACTAGCTGCTAAAGCCGAGTCCAGGCTGCTTTTCCCTCTCTGCATTATGAGAAAATTCATGTTTGACTTCTGTTTGGCCACTCTGCTGCATTAAATGGTCCACAAACGGATCACAAGCCCCACGCACAGCAGCGGTCTCCTCTGGTGATTCCCCTGGGAGATGTGCTGGTCTGTAGGAAGAGCTGCTAAACCCAGCTTCGGTGCAGCCTGTTCCTATTTGACACACAAAGGTGGCTCTGGCTGTTTCCAGCCCTGTACTCAGTGCCGCAGGAAGGAAGAGCTTTCAAGAGCATCTTCAACCGTGTCAGCGAAGCCACCAAAGGAAGTATAACCGCTGAGTGAGCTGAGGGTTGTTCATCGTTAACCCTTGGGTGTTTCAGATCAGATCCTAAAAGCTCTCTAAAAATACCATTCACAACTGCAAGCTGTTTCTCTCCATCCTGACCTGGATTTATTACCAGGAGACAGGTAGGTTTTTCTTTCTTCTTTCTCCCCGAGCCATCTATTTCATCCAACGACCATCCATCACGGTGCGCTGGAACCAACCTACGGTCCCAGGATATTCTTAGATCCGCAGCGTGTCAGGAAACGGCTAGCAGCCCCGCATGATGCAAATATTTGGACGAGCGAGAGGTAGGAAGGATTGTCCAAATGTTTACTGAAGGCTGTTGATGGCCCAAGGATTTATAACCGGTGTATAATGTCTGCCCCCACACATCTCCTCGAGCAGGTGCATTGAGTTTCAACATGACACATGGTATGTGTGTGCTCTGGGAAAGGGGATGCAGAAGAAAGCCAGTTGCACAGGTCTCCGCTCCCTTTCCCCAGCTCTTTAGGCAGCTGACAGGTTTGGAACCCATGGGGCAGCAAGATCATAGAATCGTAGAATCGTTCGGGTTGGAAAAGACCCTTGGGATCATCGAGTCCAACCATCAACTCGACTCTACAGGTTTACCCCTAAACCATGTCCCCCCCAGGTGGATGGGATGCCAGGCACCACCCCAACAGTCTGTGCCTCTGCTATCAGCGAAAACCTTTCCCAACATTTAAAAACAGAACAAAAGCTTCGAGTGTGTTCGGTTGGAATTTCCTATGTGAAACCAATGCTCTGAATTATTTAGCCCATCAAAATTCTCCTCGTCGCACTCCTTCAGCGCTGTGCTGGAGGAAATTCATGACATTGTTCTAGTTATTGTTCTTGGCATTTCACTTCCTAACTTCCACCACGGGGATTCGGTGTCTTCTGTCTCACAGCAAGCCCTAACTGCTGCTACAGGCACATCACAAGTGCTAACAGATCGGTTTTAACCATCTCTGATGTTCAAACAGCTGCAGCTTTGCAGTGGCAGTGCAGAGTCCACTGGACATGCCACCACCTGTTGCCAAGTAGCCTCTACCTCTGCCCTTCCAGCCAAAAGAGGAGTGTACTTGCAGTACAGACCAGGCTGACTGCCTAGAGCTGGAAACATCATCAAGAGATTTGGTGCCTTGCCCAAAGCCAGCTCTGGTGCCCTGGATAGAACATCCTGTAACCTACTGTACTGGTGCTTCTTCACAGTGAGGGTGGCAGAGCACTGGAACCCAGGGGGGTTGTGCAGTCTCCTTCTCTGGAGAGGTTTGAAACCCACCTGGATGTGTTCCTGTGTGACTTGGTCTAGATGATCCTGCTGTGGCAGGGGGACTGGACTAGATGATGTTTCGAGGTCCCTTCCAATCCCTAATGCTCTGTGAATCTGTGATACTGCCAGGCAAAGCTGCTCAAAGCAGTGTCCTCACCAGCACTAAATCAGGTCAGCCACAGCTTCCCTTAGCTGAGCCTCGATGATTTCCAGGAATAGAGTCCATCAACCATGAATATTGATAGTCCAGGTGCCCCTGTGCCAGTCCACCCAGGCTCTCCCACTCTGCCACCAAAGCAGCAGTTGTTTGTCTGCTGGACACATTCCTCTTGCCATGTTATTGAGCAACAACGTCCTATGGACCAGGAGAAATCAGCACAGAGTTGGGTTACTCAAGTCTGGCAATCACCTTCCTCTCCACTATTTTGCAAGTTGTGATGATGCTGGGAACACGGCCGCGTGCTCTCAGCGCGCTGCAGACGCCCAGACAACGAGCTATTCCCTAGTAACCAACAGCAATTGCATCTGCTGCAGAAAAGCCTTTAATTCATTACAGCCCTGGACTAGTGGAGCTCACAGACGGCTCAGCTGAGGAGTACAATGGCCCTATTGTTTGGCCAAGGGAGGGTTTTCTCAGTCGCTGTTGCGTAAAGTGTGTGTTTTCTATTTGTTACCTGACTCATTACAAGGAGCTTCCTCAAACAAGGTTTGCCCTCCCGCGCCCAGACAATGCAAGAGGCTGTCTCAGGTCATGGACCAGATTATTAGTGTTGCCTCTTCTGGTTTGTTTAGACGGTCAAGAAGAGAACTCAATGTTCTTTTAGGGAGAAGGAACTGTGTAATCAATATGGGGGGGAAGAAAGAAGTTTGTGCTCAAATTCTGAAGTCATCGATTGTGCTTGCTGAAGGGGTTTTATCTATTAAAAGGAGTCAGCCTTGGGTTTCATGTCACGTTCCCAGCATGAATGTAGATGTGGAGTCACATCTGAGCCTGATCTGGGCTCCTTGAACCTATTCCAGGGAGGTTGTGGAGTCTCCTTCTCTGGAGATGTTTAAAACCTGCCAGGACACATTCCTGTATGATCCTGCTCTGGCAGTGGGATAGGACTAGATGACCTTTCAAGGTCCCTTCCAATCCCTAATGTTCAGTGATGCTGTGATTCCTCAACAATTAGCTGGAAAGGCAAGAATCTTGAGCCATTGGCCAGCTCCAAGCCAGATGGAAGCAAAGAAGAACCAGTCACATCTGGTGAAGTGGCTGGATGGTAGCTCCAAGTTCTTGTTGGGCCTTTGGACTGGGCAGGGGATTGGACTAGATGAACTTTTGAGGTTCCTTCCAATCCTTAATGGATTTATGATTCTATGATTCTATGATTCCAGGGACCAGCACTGCAGATGTAGAGAGATCAGAGGCAGAGAACGTTCCTGCAAGGGCACGTCCTGCTTATCTTGTGGTCATGCTGTGCACAGCCCAAAGCTTTCTTAATGGTCATGCCAACCATGCTTATACACCAATGCCTTCACTTTTTCTAGCTGTGAACCTTAGGATTATACTTTCACACCAGTGGGGGTGTCCTGGGAAGCTAGAAGAATCTCCCTGCAGATCTGTCTCCATGGAAAGCAGTTATGTATTGATGTGGCTGACCTCCCCGCTGTGGCAGTGTGAGTGGTTAGATGACAGGTTGTGCAGGTGAGGACATAGACACCATCCTCCCACCAAACAGCCTGAAGGAAGTCCCCTTGGAGAGAGAGCTCTGTTTTATCTCTCTGAGTTGGGAACTCGTACCTTCTTTTCCAGCCAGCTGTTTTGGGGGTGGATTATGCCTTTTTACATACTGCAGACACAGTAAGTTTGAGATGGACAGACATATTGAATAGAAGGCATTCCACATGACAACTGCAAACCTAAACCCTTGTTCTCCCTCTTGTCTGAACCTGGAAGCAGTCACAGGCTTGAACATCTCCAGCTGCTGGGACCTGGGTCTCTTAACTTGGAGAAGAGGAGTCTGAGGGGTGACCTCATTAATGTCTATAAATATGTGAAGGGTGGGTGTCAGGAAGATGGAGCCAGGCTCTTCTCAATGTCATCCAGTGATAGGACAAGGGGCAATGAGAGTGAGCTGGAACACAGGAGGTTCCATATAAATAGAAGGAACTTCTTCACAGTGAGAGTGACAGAGCACTGGAACAGGCTGTCCAGGGGGGTTGTGGAGTCTCCTTCTCTGCAGATGTTTAAAACCCACCTGGATGTGTTCCTGTGCAACTTGGTCTTGGTGATCCTGCTGTGTCAGGGGGACTGGACTGGATGATCTTTTGAGGTCTCTTCCAACCCCTAATGTTCTATGACTTAGGAAGGATTTGGTTAAGACAGCCAGCTCTGCTAGACATCCTCTTATTGTCTGGAGCAATGAGGATGCTTTTAGGGTGAGCTGCAAATGAGATGCTCTGGCACAACCCAGGGGAAGTATAAAGAAGTAGAAAAGCCTTATGTCAGGGCAAGAATATAAGAGAAGGGGAGAAAGAGCTCTGTCAGATGGGAGTAGATGGGAGTCCGTCCCAAATGGATGGAGACACAGCTCTGTGTGTTGCTTTCACTCATCACAGAACAGTTCTTTTCATATCACGTTATGGTGAATCACCACCTGCCAGCTTGTAATCAAGAGATCACAGAAAATACCGCTGTAGACACACTTCCCCCTCTGTGTGTGTCGTGCGCTGAGGCAGGGCTGGCCACCAAGACAAATGACAGCCTCTGTCCTTGGGAGATGTTGTCCTTTGGAATCAGGACAACAAATCATGTTGTGTGAAGTGTCTCCCTGAAATTTCTCTTGCGTTCGTCTGGAACAGCCAACTAACTGGTTTCATCCAAGAAATAGCTGTGGAAGAGGTCACTGAACGTGATCTGACCGGCCATCAGCAACTGGGAGAGACTGGTTTTATGTGCATCGCACCACTTTCCCAGGACATGTTTCCATAAAGAGAAAGAAAGGGGTGAGGGGGAAGGAGCATGATCCAAGAAAACTGATTTTCTTCAGTTACTGAGCTGAAATCAGGTTATTTTTTGTAGGGTCACATTTGCGTGACTCCTTCCCCAAAGAAAGGGAAAACAAATTCCTTTTCTCCAAGCGCCAGTCTCAACTGGCTCCGATTTGTTTCCCAGTGAAACAAGGATTTAGGGTCCAATATAGAAGGTTGCATGATGAATTCTTCCCTAATTACTCATTAAAACGAGCTACTCCAGCTCCTACTTTTTAGCCTTTTAAGTGAGTGGCTCATTTTTCAGAACTGAATTACTAAGCCTGAAGTCCGGGAAGTCCACCCTGCCCATCGCCCAGTCCAGGCTGCACATCCCTGCCATCCCATCCCTGTCCTACTGAAGAGCTTTGGGACTGAGCCACCCGCTGCAGTGTCCCTGAATCCAGTTCCCATTTCAGACCTCGCTGTCCTCCGAGTCAGACCATGGGATTCTGTCTCGCTCCCTCCTTCCCTTCCTCCCTCCCTCTCTCACCAAGCAGCTGCTCAGCTCTGCGAGGGAAAGGCTCCCAGATGTGCTTGGGAGGGAGCGGGCAGAGTCCTGAATTCCACTCCGTGCCGGGCGGACTCTTTGTATATTTTGTTTTAAGGAGAAAATATGTAGAGAGTCCTTGGAGGAAGGCTGGGGACCAGGCACGTCCCTGCGAGCACATGGACCACAGGGCTAGGAGGTTCTGCAAGTCATTTGCCCTTGGCTTGCCTTTGCCTGCAGCATGGACCAGCAGCTGATGGGCAGCTCTTGGCATCATCAGCAGCTAAAGTCCATCCACATCACACAACAGGTCGCTAAACCCTTTCCAGGAGATGGCTGGGGAGAAAATGAGACCTTTCTTGCTCTGGCAGGGGGACTGGACTAGATGATCTTTCAAGGTCCCTTCCAATCCCTAATGTTCTGTGATTCTCAGAAGCCATGAAGAGCTGCAACACCTAAGCCCCCACATGTGGTATCTCGGGCTCATAAGTGATGCTCCGTATCCGATCAGTAGACGTTCACACGCTCCTAAGTGCTTTCTGGAGCTGGTGTCACTGCGCTTTAAGTCCGTGTAGCTGCGGCACTTGGTAGCTACTTGATTATTGCGTGAGACAACTCGTTTATGAAGTGTTGGCCTTCGTTGAGTTAATCCCTCCATTGATGTGCAATACCAAAACGGTACGAAGCTAATTGTTTCCACGGCTACAGGAACACAGCGAATGACTTCATATCTCAGCTTGGCAAAAGAAGAAGAAGAACCGTGGGTAATTGTTCCCATGACCCAACGGATTCATGCTCAATCTCTACTGCGCTCTGCTTCACTTCTGCTGTGAATTAGGGGACACAAAGTCAGCACAGAACCACATAAAATAAGCTGTGCTTCACTGAGTATTTGTAGTTCTGCCACCAAAACCATTTCCCTTCTGCTTTACAGGTTTCTGGCCAGCAACACCAACGACTGTCACGGCCAGCCGGTTAATCTGGAGATGTCATGCACAAGGGCTTTAACCGTCCACAAGCCGCATGCGTGGAGAACGAGGGAGGACATCTCTGACCACGCTGTGGGACTGAGCTGTGGGGTGGGGACAGGATGACCCTCGTCTTGAGGGTGAGTGTTTAGAAAGCACAGCCAAAGCCAACTTCTGGAGCAGATAACTGGGACAATTCTCACCCCAGCACCAGGCAACTGAGATAGGCTGCCGTGCAAATCAGTCGGCGTGGAAAAAACAACCTCAACCTCACCTTTAATGAGAGCTGCCCAGGGGGTTATGGAATCTCCTTCTCTGGAGACGTTTAAGACCCGCCTGGATGTGTTCCTGTGTGGCTTGGTCTAGGTGGTCCTGCTCTGGCAGGAGGATTGGTCCAGAAGACCTTTAGAGGTCCCTTCCAATCCCTGACGATTGACCAAAATTTCCTCATCGCAGTGACAAGTAGCAGGTCCTAGATTTACGGTCACAGACCATCACACTCAAGACCAGACTGACCAGTTTAAGTAAGACCAACACCTCTACAAAGCTGTCTGTGGCCTGCTTATGTACTGAGGTGGAGATGTGAGCCTCTCACACTTTGTCCCCCCTCAGGGTGTGCGTGGGCACCTCTGTCATCCCTCCATTTGCCTGGTGACTCTTGTCCTAAACCAAGCTCTGTCATGCACAGCAATAGAAGGGAGCCATCAGAATAAAACCCAACCTGACTACCAAGCCAATGGCTACTCAACCCCACCAGCTTCTCCTGAGGAACCAGTTCACATGACCCTGATCCATCCCAGGAACCACAGCAGACCAGGGTTCTCAGTAGGCTAATTACTGCTAATTGTGCCACTTGGTATCTCACCAGCCTTGCCCTGAGCAGGGCTGATAGGATATCAGTGAGATAAAGAGCTCTCAGCACAGGTAACTGGCAAATGTTGTCAGACCTTTATGGGGGTGAGCTGCCTTCTGGAGGGGTTGCCACTCCTGCTGAGAGCCTGAGGCACCAACTCCCTAAGAGTAGCCTCAAGGATGTGTGGAAGCTCGCTGCAAGCGGCACACTCCTGGAGGTGCCAGAAGGGATTTTGGTGACTCAGGATCTGCAAACACTAGGAAAGCAAGCTGGCATTCATTTTAGAGTCATTAAAAAAATTTACTTAATATGCAGTTTATTCTCTCGAGTGGTTTTTGCTGTTGTTAATTTAACACTGTGGAAACGAAGGTTTCATCGTTGCTCCTCTTTTTTTAACCCCACAGAGAAATAAATTCTGTTCTTCTAACAAGCGCTGTGTCTCTCAGATCTGTCTGTTATGTTTCATGCTTCATGCTGACCTACATGAAGAGATTCGGCTCCGACACCGGCCTGAGCACGAGGTAGGAATTACCAGCACCTGCTAACTGAAGTGGCCACTTGGACAAGGTGTCACTGATGCTCAGCAACATTTTTGGAGGACTACTTGCTGCTGAATACTTGAACATCTTGTGGCCAGCTCAGAGGAGATGTGTGGAGATGTAGCTTCTGGCTGTGCAGTCATGACTAACGGGTAAAACATGCTGTGGTAGGCAATGCCTGGTCACACCAGTGACTAACTGCATGTTGTCTTGCTCTTGGGTGTCTCAGTGCCAGCAAAAACTAAGAGCCCCACCACCTTGTTTGATGGATGAGTCAACAGAGCTTGCTCATGGCTATCAAAGTCCATGGCTGGGCAACTCACACACCTGAGAAATCTGCTGGGTCATCTAGTCCAAAGCTTGGGATGTTTTCCAAGTCCAGTGTCTCCACGTATCAGCACAACACAGGGTATTCTGAGAGATGGAGAGGGCAGAGAGAACCTTTGCTTCTGGGCACCTCAGCCATCTGCTTTTCCTTTTACCCCGCAGGTCCATTCCGCTCTCAGCTTGGTTTAAGTTACCAGAGCTTCTAGGCTTGTTATAGTAAAGCCCCTAACGAACTCTGTGGCCAGCTCTTTCTTTGATAATTCCTTTCCTCCATTTGTTTATCTCAAGTACTGAGCTTTGTTCCAGGCCCAAAACCAAAAGCCTTTCTACCCTGTTCTCTTCTTGACTTGTTGCAGATGTAATGAAATAAATCTTTAGAAAGAACAAACCTTCACTTCCTCTTTCCCGCCTGATTCAGTCACAAACCCCAGGAAAGAAAAATAAATCAGAACGTGAGCTCGCCAGGTCTCGAAGGATACCAGGTCTAGTCCTGCAGGCCACCATTCAAATCGGACCTGTCTGTCCGTCAGAGAAGTCTCTGAACACAGTGACCAAACCGGCAGCATGGCCAACGTCAAGGACCAACAGAACACTTGTGATCGCCCTGAACTGAGGCTGGTTACAGCCTCACACGGCTATTGTGAGCACAGTCAGGCTGTCGGTGCCTTCCAAGAGCTTGTCCCATTTGGCACCGTAGGGTCACGTCCACCACTGACTTTTCTCACAGCCCAACCGGTCTCTTTGTCCCTCTTGTCTCTCCTCTGCCACCCACCTGATGCCTTTTAAACTGGAATTGGATGGACAAACTGTGGGATATAGTGGCGTTTCTAAGCCAGCTGTGGCAAAGATGCAGCAATGGGCCTTAAGAGTGTCTCCTTATTCTGAGAGACATCTCCATGTGAGAGCTGTGTTGCTTTATCAAGCTGCTAAGGAAGGCTCAAACTGTCTCAAAATGTGTCCCAGTTATGGAGGAGACCAACTTGCTGTTTTCAGCCAACATGCCACAGATCCCATGTGCGTTCTCCTACCTTGCCCGGTGTCTGGGGTGAACCACACCAGTCCGAATCCCTTCCAGTGGTGCCCACTTCACTTTGCATGGCCCTGGACTAAGAAGGGCAGATGGTCACGATGTCCCCACTACAGGGATTGCAACCAAAGTGGGGCACAACCTCTTAAAACTGGGTTACCCATGCTTGCCCAACTGTGTCTCCAGCTGACATAGTCTAAGTTAAAAACAGCATAAAAGCGACCATCTTGACTTGCACCAGTTAGCATCTGACCCACTGGTTTTCATTCATTCAAGGATACTTGAGGGAATATGTACAGAACCACAAGCAGTACCCAAGCCAGAAGACATTTGGGTTATGCCTCTAGTCCCAGACCTTCACTCCAGAGTGAGAAACTGCGAGTTTTCTTTTTTTAAATTTAAACGAGAGGTCTCTACGCATTCGAGACGATGGGTACAGTTAGCGTCGAAGAAAGTGTAATTAGACTCTTTGAGAACTGGAAGAAATTAGCTCCAACCACAGACCGTCACTCAGACTATTACTTAATAATACTTCCCAAATGTGCAAGGCACTTAGTTTTAGAATAACAGGAAAGAGGTATAACTTCTCACCACGAGCAAAGGCTTCAGCCCGGGAAGCCTACACGGAAAAGTTGAAAGCCGCCGCGCTCCAAAGCCAGAAGATACTGGCCACCTCCCACCACCTGAGGCACTGAGTGGGACAGACCTTCGTGGCCATGGTGCTGAGCTGTGAAGATGCAATTCACAGTCCACAGACCTGAAGGGCTGGAACGAAATCAATGGGAGCGACCGGCCTGAAGCGCAACGAGAAGATCACCTTCAGTTTCCAACATGCCAAGGAAACCGCTGAGAAATTGCTGTTTTCCTTCTTCTCCAGCACCGGGCAGAGCCCGGTTGGGTTGACTCACCCCAAGCTACAGACGGGAGGGCTGGCTAGAAAGAGATTATTGTGATTTCTGCCCGTTTCTTCCTTCGCTACAAAAGGCCCCATTCATCTGGGCTAATTTTGAAGGGCGAGCAAGGGGTATCAGTAGCATGAACTGTATCTGAGTGTCTGACCGCACGGCAGCAAGCCACGCTTGTTGGCCAGTCCAACGCGCTGAAATAGATACCTTCCGTTTGAAGCTTCTGAGGCGATCGTGTCTCTGATTTTAAACAGAAGAATCTTTTCTGGCCGTGGTGAGTTTGAAAAGTACTGACGAAGCAGGGAAGGCCATTTTCACAGCAAAAACAAGAGGCCATTCAAAAAGTGTTGGGGAGGAAAATTGTTCTCAAGGCGGATACATGTTTCTGCTGCTGCAAGGCATGTACCTGCATTCACGTGCCTAAACATACCCCGTGTACACGCGATAATGACAGAAACACAGAACATTTGGGATTGGAAGGGACCTCAGAACATCTTCCAGTCCAAACCCCCTGCCACAGCAGGATCATCTAGACCAAGTAGCACAGGAACACATCCAGGCGGGTTTTAAACATCTCCAGAGAATGAGACTCCACAAGCCCCTGGGGTAGCCTGTTCCAGTGCTCTACTACCCTCACCATGAAGAAGTTCCTTCTCATGTTTATGTGGAAACTCTTCTGTTCCAGCTCACAGCCATCACTCCTTGTCCTGTCATTAGATGCCACTGAGAAGAGCCTGGCTTCCTCCTCCTGACACCCACCCTTCACATATTTACAGAGCTCATCCCTCAGTCTCCTTTTCTCCAAGCTCAAGAGACCCAGCTCCCTCAGCCTTTCCTCAGAACGGAGATGCTCCACTCCCTTCATCATCTTTGTGGCTCTGTGTTGGACTCTCTCAAGCAGTTCTGTGTCCTTCTGGAATTGAGGGCCCCAAAATTGGACACAGTGTCCCAGATGGGGTCTCACCAGGGCAGAGTAGAGGGAGAGGAGAACCTTTCTCGATCTACTAACCATCACCCTTCTAATAAACCTCAGGATGCTATTGGTCTTTTTGGCCACAAGGATCCATTGCTGGCTCATGGTCATCCTGCTGGCCACCAGGACCCCCTATCTCCTAAACTGCTCTCCAACAGGTCAGTCCACAATCTGTACTGGTACCTGGGGTTGTTCTTGCTCAAATGCCAGACTCTACACTTGCCCTTGTTGCAGTTCATTCAATTTCTCCCTGCTCAGCTCTCCAGCCTGTCCATGTCCCACTGAATGGCAGCCCAGCCTGCTGGGGTGTCACCAGTCACATCTAGAACAATGAACCTCCTGCCTTTTTTAAAAGTGCTGGGAAAAGGGATGTTAAGAAAAAAAATACAGACAGGATGCCATGTAGGTTTAACCACCAGTCTTTGTGGGAAGAGCTACAACATAATTGCTTTCAGCAGAATATCACCGTAGTCTATCATTAAAATATATGAGATTGCCAGTTTCAGATTTTTTAAGTGATTTCATCTGCATTTGGATGATTATGTCTTTCTGAGAGGCTAATTTATTCTGTTTTCAGAGCACAGGCAAGAGTGTTGATTTTGTCCTGTCCTTCTTGTAGTCTCCAAGAGAGCATCTAGGGAAGCCTGGAGAGACAAAGCTCAGTTCAACAGCGTGTCCCATCACCAGGGAAACCCTTGGTGAGAGCTGTTGGTGAAGTGTCGTTCCAGAGATGGAGCGGAAGGTGTTGAGAAAGAAAATGAGAGAATAAATTTAAAAAAACCTCACTAACGGAAAAATCTGGCACCTCCTAAATCACAGTGACAATTTCAGTGCAGTGTTTACACGGGGTAGTAAAAATAAATTGCCTGAGACTGATTATACCCGCCTGCCACTCGCCGAGCAACAGGGATGTCCCGCAGTATCAGAAACCAAACACAAGGAAACATGTGCCAGCAGCAATCAGCATCAGGGTGACAGTGTGGTGGCCAGAACCGCTTTCTCCTCAGCCTCAAGAAGTGGAAGCAGCAGAAGGAAGAGGGATATGTCACTCCTCTCTGCCACTCAGGCATGATTGTGTGAAGAGCACACTGCTGGTTGATAGTCATCCTGCAGTCTACCAGGACCCCCAGGTCCTTTTCTCCTACACTGCTCTCCAACAGGTCAGTCCCCAACCTATACTGGTACCTAGGGTTTTTCCTGCCCAGGTGCAAGACTCTACACTTACCCTTGTTATACTTCATTAAATTCCTCCCTGCCCAGCCTGTCCAGGTCCCGCTGAATGGCAGCACAGCCCGCTGGAGTGTCGGCGACACCACCCAGCTTTGTGTCATCAGCAAACTTGCTGACAGTGCAGCCCAATCCCTCATCCAGGTATTGAAAACACACAAGAACTTTCACGACACCCCAGTCCTGCGGAACACGTTCTGTGCACATTCCAGCCTCTCATTGGCCTTGATTTGACTGTGTGCAAATTGTCTTGGCTTGGTGGCCTTCAGCAGAGCAACAAACCAGCTAGAGATGTGCTTGGATCTCCTCAAGAGATGCCAAGGGCAGCCATGCCTCAGGGCTTCTGGGGTGCATCCTCTTCCTGTGCTCCCTCATGAGTCGTTAAAGGTATGCGTGGCACGCGGAGGTTTTGGTCCGAAGAAGGAGGCAAAGATGATAGCGTCTCTGTTAGAATCGTAATGAGTCACAAATGCTATTTTGATGGTTTTCTTTGAAAGAAATCCACAAAACCCAAGTGATTTAATTAAAGATCTCCAAGGCTTCCTAATCAGCACGGCCACAAATGAGAGCAAATCTACTTTCATGTGGCAGAACACATGAGCAGCTTTCTCATTAAAATGAAAAGACTGAAGAGGGAAAAGACACTTTGAAGAGTCTTGTTCGTAAGGATAACAGCCATGACATGGAGAACCTGTATCCCCCATGTGAAAGAAAGGCTGTGATCAGCTCAGACAAAGCTCAGAGGGGTCAGGGTGGGTTTTTAATGGTTTATGAATACCTGCATCACATACCTGTGTCTGCTTAACCCTGAGCACATCCTCAAGGAGCTCTTTGGAAAACACATTGAGGAACAAGAGAAGGAAGAAACTCCCAGGGAGTCAAAGGCGCTGGCACGTAGCTTTAAACATTGACCCAGCAAAATTTCCAAAGCTCTTTCTGAGCTTTTTCAGAACAGATGCCCAAGCCTCAGGATGCAGAAGCAGCCTTTGAAGCTGCTGAGATCTTAAGCCAAAGAAGTAGGATGGGTCACTCAGCAAAAGAGGTTTATTTTTGGCACACAAGCACAGAGAAAGTGAACAGTTTTGACCTGACTGTGCGTGGGGCTCGGACCACCTGGGACTGGTGGGCTTGCAGGAGCAGGAAACACCGTGAGGCTGGACCTGATGGAAATAGCTACCGTTTCCTCTGCGCGGTGTCACCGCTGAGCCGGCGAGGTGCACAGGATCCCGTGTGCATCCCAGATTTGCTGCAAGCCATGAGGGAAGTGGCGAGAGGGCAGATTAATCCCGTTTACTCTGAAGAAGCCCATGATTAATGCAACTTGGATGGTGCCGTAGGAAGGGGGATGGCTTAGAAAGATGGAAGGAAGTCTGTGGCTGTCCTCACTTGATACTATATATGGTATTTGGTCAGTTCTGCTTTAGAAGCTGCAGCCAGGATCGCATTTTTATTGTCTTTCTCTTCAGAGCAGAAAAAGAGGTCAACTAACGTCGCCGTGCTCAAAGAGCCTGTGGTGATGGATAGTGCTGCGAGTGGCAGCTGCTAACTTCTGAGCCCTGACAGCACTCTTGGGGACTGATACAGGGGTTATGTCCTCCTCTTGCCCTCTGCTAGACAAGCAAGTCTTTAGACAGGGTGGCCTGTCTGCCTCTGCTCCCTTGAGATGCTCCCAGTCCTAAGTTTGACCTATGTGGACCAGCTCAGTGGGGATCAGTATGGGGCTTGAAGTATGAATCCTTTTGGCCCAGAGCTGCAGTGCTTGTGAAGGGGACAGCCATGGGCTGGCTGGAGCCAGGATTCTGAGCAAGGACAGGGTCTTTCTTCTGCTGTTAGTGATTCCCACAGCACTGCTAACTCTGGGACACTGGCAGTGCCAGGAGCTGCATAGGCAGCGATTGCAGATGGTTCAAACCAACAAGTTTACTCATAGGTGATGAGACAATGCACTGAGAGAGGAGCATCGTGTGAGACAACAAGGCAACCAGCAGGAAGAGCGTCCTCTATCTGAAAGCATCTGAAGGCTACAGTTTCTTCCCTGTCACTTGTCAAAAATCCACCAACTTCCCTAACCCCCCCCAGCCCCCAAAAATCACAGTGCTCCTTTCAGCCTCATTTAATGGGACAGGGATTTACTAGGCAGGACAGGTCCACCACTTATTCCCCTCTGAAGTGACCACTCCAGCAGGCTGATTTCTCAGGATTAGGACCATCCCGTCAACCCATCTCCTCCCCAACAGCCCTTGCTTAGGGTGCAAATCATGTAGGGTCTTGCTCTTTGCAAAGTCCAACAGCCCTTTCCCTCTGTGATCCAGCTGACACTGATAACCAGAGCTGCTGAAAGCTCAGGAACGTCCCCCCTCCCCTCCTTTTTTACATCTGCTCTACATTTGCATCTCAGAAATTAGAGAACCTAGTTATGCGGAATTACATAGCTCAGGCTGCAGTATGGAACTGATTGGGTATTCAAGCTAAATAAGAGGAGTTTAAAGATCTTTCCAGGAAATTGAGTAGAACACCCAAACTGACATTCGGTATTAAATACGGCGTTTGCGCAGCCGCTTGCTGCAGCCCGTTGGCATCGAACATCTGGGAGCACGATTTATACCCTGCAGAAACTGAATACCTGCTTAAAATCATGCTCATCAGAGCTCAGAAACTAAAATACTGCCGGGTACTCTGCGAGCCAGTCCGTTCCTGAAAGGTAGGGCTATTAAAATATGATTAGCTGAGCCCTATCTGCTCTCAGAAATGTCATACACCATTACAGCTGAAAAGACCTTCACGTGGTACCTTTGGCAAGGTCCCCTGCTCGGTCAGCAGAGAGATGCCAAGGAATGAACCTTGCAAGTACTTGCCTCAGCACCAAGAGCGAAGTCAAAAAGAGAGGGGAGGGTGTCTTGGACTTGTTGGTCAGGTACAGGTGGGGATGGCTTTGGGCTCCTCCTTAGGGGAGGAAATGAAGGTGATTTTCTGATGTGGGAAAAGCCCCGCTGCCCTTTGCTGCCTGAGGCACAGCCTTGCCTCTTCTCCTTCTCCCAGAACAGAGGTGAGGACCATCCCCAGACAGCCCCATCCCAGTCCCCAGCAATCACAGCTGCCTATCCCCAACACGTTCACATTTCCAAGAGCTCCGTGCGCTTCATGGGTGGTCGGGGTTGCATTTCCCCTCCCTCCTTGCTGGAGAATAAAATCCAACACAGAAAACCTGCAGAGACGGGGCTCAGGTTGGGGTAATTATAATCTTCTTCCGCTTATTGCACAGCAGTGAGATGGAGATATATATATATATAAAAATTATATTCATATGCATAAACCATCCCTTGCAGTCCATAATTGTCCCTCCTAATGAGGCGGAGTGACCTAATCAAACCGGCATCGCACTGCGTTAATCACTGAGTGTCTGTGCTGAAGGCTCTGCAAAGACAAACCACCCCACAAGCAGAGCTCAGCCAGGGGGATCTCAGCACCAGCTACCTCAGCTGCCAGAGCCCTCCCCAGACCCGAGCTGCCCTCAGCTCCAGGACAAACCTCCCCGAAGGCTGGCCAAGGGGTTCAAGGCAGTTGCCTGCCCTGGAAAAGCCGGTCTGAGGCACCGATCCTGGGGCGCAATTGCAGCGGCAGCCAACGCCCCCTGAGCCAGCCCTGGCTCCCGATAATTGAAGCCGTTTGCCACAGGCGGGTGGCACGGTATTTTTTCTGAAGCGTGGCTGCACTAAACCAGAAATCTGAGCGAGAGGCCGTTTTGCAAAACCAAGGCAGGAGTGTGGTTATGGGAGGTTTTTTTAAGGTCTTGGGACTGAGGCCAAGCGAGGACCCAGCCCGGTGCCCCCACTGTGCTGCTGCTCTCTGCCCACACAAACCCAGTGCAGAATTCCCCCCCTAAAGCAAAGGCCAGTGCCGCGGGACCTGCTGCTCCGTGGCTTTGTCAGGGCTTATTACTCCATGTTTTCACACTTATCCCCAAGGTGTTGAACTCGCCCTGAAGGTTAATTAGTAATTTATTGCGCTGTCATCAGTTCGAGGCTACTAATGGCTTCAATTTAGCCCCAGGGCTTTGGGGGCTTTCTTATTTTTGTTTTTTTTTTTCTTTTTCCTCTCCCTTGGTTTCCTCCTCCCTGCTCTGGAGGAGCTGGGAGTTGCAGTGTGCAGGAGAAAGGCAGATGCACTCGGAAAATGAGCAGCTGAAGATGCCACTTCACAGAATCACAGAACATCGGGGATTGGAAGGGACCTCCAAAGATCATTCAGTCCAATCCCCCTGCCACAGCAGGACCACCTAGACCAGGTCGAACAAGGAACATGTCCAGGAGGGTTTAAAATGTCTCCAGAGAAAGAGGCTCCACAACCTCCCTGGGCAGCCCCTTCCAGTGCTCGGTCACCCTCACCGTGAAGAAGTTCCTTCTCATATTGATGTGGAACTTCCTACGTTCCAGCTCACACCTGTTGTCCTGGATGGGGAGCACCCGGCTCCATCCTCCTGACACCCACCCTTTCCATATTTATCAACATTAATGTGGTCACCCCTCAGTCTCCTTTTTTCCAAGCTGAAGAGGCCCAGAGGTCTCTCTAAGCAGAGACGGTGG
Organism: Rhinopomastus cyanomelas; assembly: GCA_013400115.1. Lineage (NCBI taxonomy): Eukaryota > Metazoa > Chordata > Aves > Bucerotiformes > Rhinopomastidae > Rhinopomastus > Rhinopomastus cyanomelas. The sequence goes on from VXBP01003849.1 coordinate 490,351, forward strand.
ATGAGCAGCATCCCCTGCAGTGTTTCCCCATGTCCCCCTCAGCCCTGTCCTGTCCAATCAAGAACCTCCTGCAAAACAGCCTCACACCATTTTTTGTCTTTTTTGGGGAAAATAACGACATTTCCTGTGTTTATACAGACCTTTAGGTAAACTGGCCACAGGGAGTGGGGTCAAAGGCTTATGTGGTGCTCCTGAGGTCTGGTTGGAGTGGCTGTCACACCACAGGAAGGGATGCCTGGAATGGAAGCATCCCAGCAGGTCTGATCCTTGTGAGGGCAGGTAGCACTGGGTGACCTCACCACCAGCAGCCCTTCCCTGCGTGGGCGCTGTGGACACGGGGACTGTTTCTGGGCACTACTGGGTGTTGGGCTCCCAGTGCATCCTCCCCAGGGATTCACAGCACAGAGGGATCGAGTGATTTTAGGAGAAATGGGACAAAATTGATCTCATCAAAAGTACAGGAAGGTTCTTTCTCCAAACGCATCCTACCTGATCTGCTCTAGCTGATCCTGCTCCAGCAGGGGGGTTGGACTAGGTGGTCTTCCAGCCCCTGCTATACTGTGACACTGTGAAAAGGCTACGAGTGTGTGAGGGAGCTGTATGGCAGCAGAGCCCAGACCCTGTGGGTGACAGGGACAGTGGGGTGGCTGCAGCCTGCCTGGTCACAAGCCCCTGTGCTGGGGAGGAGGGACGAGTGAGCCGGGGGCGGAAGGTGGGAAGGTGCATTTCTCCAAAGTGTGTGACCTAACTGTTAGCCAGAAAGGAAAAAGATGCAGATATTTCTCTGGATTTTGATTGAAAAAGAAAAAAAAAATCCACTCTGTTTAGCTTTCACCTTCAGACAGATGCGAGCGGGTTCCTAGGGTAACATCTGCTTTTCCCCTCCCCAGTTTAATTTATGGCCGTTAACTTTAGGGCTAAGGACAGTTTATGGAAAAAAACACCTGCTTTCCCCTACTCCCAGGGCAAGGGTGGAATTTTCTCTGACTCTGCATCCTAAATAAAGCTCCATTACAGGCACTGATGATTCACAGCATGGCTCACGCACACATGCCTTATGCTGGGGGGCCCCGTCAAGATGCTCATGCCCCCTTGGAGTTTGAGGACTCGAGCACAGGCTTTGCAGAAAGCTCATTGACACACATCACCAGGGCTTTCTGCAGAGTCCAGGGGGATCCTGAGCCCTGGCACTGGCTGTCCTGGTGTTGGGGTATGGCCTTCTCACACGGTAGCCTCTTGCAGAAAGGCACAGGGAGCTCCCTCTGTGCTAGAATCATAGAAGCTTTTGAGTTGGAAGGGATGGTTAAAGCTCATCCAACTGCACCTCACAGTGAGCAGGGGCATATTCCATAAGAACAGGTTGCTCAGAGCCCTGTGAGTCCAATGTGATCTGGAGTGTTTTCAAGGATGGGGCTTCTACCACCTCCCTGAACAACCTGGGACACTACCCCCAGTGTAAAAAATATCTTCCTTATATCTAGTCTAAACCTGCCCCTTTTTAGTTTAACGCCATCACCCCTTATCCTGCCACAACAGGCCTCACTAAAATTACTGTCCCCATCTTCTTACAGACCCTTTAAAGTACTGAATGGCTGCCATAAGGAGTCTTCAGAGCCTTCTCTAAGGTGGACGACCCCAGCTCGGTCTCACAGCAGATGGGTTCCACCCTCTGATCATTTTTGTGGCCACATCCAGACCTGCTCCAACATGTAGGTCCACATCTCTGCTATCTCGAGGATCCCAGAGCTGGACACAGTCCTGCAGGTGGGACCTCGCCAGAAGAGAGGAGCAGAATCCTCTCCCTTGACCTGCTGCCCAAGATTCTAGGGGTGCAGCCCAGGACACGGATGGTTTTCCAGGCTGTAAGCACACATTCTTAGCTCACGTCCCACCTCGTATTCTTCAGTATCCCCCACTCCCTCTCTCCAGGCTGTTCTCAATCAACTATGGTCACTGGGACCCCAGTAAGCCACCCAGTTTCTGACCACCAGCCTGCTTTCCTTACATCCCACACCTATTCCGGCAGGCTCCATAGAATCATAGAATCATTAGGGATTGGAAGGGACCTTGAAAGATCATCTAGTCCAATCTCCCTGCCACAGCAGGATCACCTGCAGGATCAAGTCACACAGGTCCATCCTTCCCATCTCTTTTCCAAACGTACCTGTGCACCAAGCTCAGCCAGCCCTTGCTCTGCTCTCTCAGTGAGGCAGTGTCTCAGCCCTTCGACACAGACCCCTGGCTCTGCCTCTGTTGCTATAAAAGAATGTCTTTCCATGATGGAGTTTTGACTCATGGACACTTTTCAAGAGTAAAAAAAATGGAAAAAGTAAAAAAGGGAAAAAGAAAAGGGGAAAAAAGGTGGAGAAAAAAGAGATAAAAAAGTGGAAAAAAAGGAGGTAAAAGCAGGAAAAGAAAAAAGAAAAGGGAAAGAAGGAAAAAAGGAAATAAAAATGAAAAAAGGAAAGAAAAAAGGGGGGGAAAGAGGGAATAAATCAATATGAGAATAGTTGGCAGCAAATGGAAGATAAAACCTGGATGCTCACCCAAGCTTGTATCTGAAAACTAATAGCCAGCGCTCGGGTGTCACGCAAGGACCCCCCACGTAGCAGATCACCCCTTGGTGGAGCAGAACGCAGGGCTGGAGCCCGGGGGGGGGTGCTTTGCCCCTCTCCTGCCGCCACTCCACGCACCCTGCCGTCAGCACCAGGGGAGGTTTGCTGGCTCCGATGAGCTTTTTGAAGGGAGAGCAAAGCAAGGTGGTGGTGCCGGTGGGGGAGAAGCCTATGACTAATCTTGTAACCTTTCCTTTTAGTGTTTAAGAGAACCTAAGTCTGTTTACAATAAAAGGGAGTGATATTTTTCATCCTTCCAAATGGAACAAGGATTGTATAAACACAGTAACCTCAGACACAGCAAACACCTGTTGAAGGGAACCGGCTTGAGAAGACACGCAGGAACGATCTGTCTATCTAGCAGGGCCCCCTGTTGACTTGTGGTCAAGTTCAAGTTGAAGAGCACGGCACAGATCTGCTGATGGGGGAAGGCTGTGATAAGCAAAAGCATTAGCAAGCGTCCACAGATTGGGCATGGGAGGTTAGTGAAGGAGCAAAGAAGACATTTCTACCTCTTGAAACTGAGGAGTTTGGGTCTGCACGTTCCTAGTAATTTATTGACTGGATTGGAGTTGGTTTTCGTGCTCTCTGATATCTCACTTCCAAGAAGAAATCCCAAATTGGGAAGTTATATAATAACCCGTCACAAATCTCCTCCTGCCTTACTCCTCCCCCTTGGCTCAGGTTGCAGTCCTGCACCAACACACGTAGCCTTTCATTTCATCAGCGGCTGTGGGTTTGATTTGTTCCCAAACTAATCCCATTGGATGTCACCATGATCTCATCATCCTACAGGCTGGGTCTGAAATCGTTAAGACCTTTGGCTTTGCCGGTGTCTTGCGGTGGTGGGTTCCACAGGTTGTGTATTTCTTACCACAACGTGAGGCTACACCATATCGCTACTAATCACTGACCTAAGGTAACGAAATCAGTCGTGTCAGATCCTTTTAGTTTGTATTTCTTTCACAGAACATGAGGGACCTCAGAAGATCATCCAGTCCAAACCCCCTGCCACAGCAGGATCATCTAGATCAAGTCGCACAGGAACATGTCCAGGAGAGTTTTAAACTTCTCCAGAGATGGAGTCTCTCAAAGGCTTGGTAAATCCAACCAGGTGTTTCAGCAGAACCATGCAAGGGCAATCCTACACCCGTAGACCAGCCATGGATTTAGGAGAAACTCTAATGCAATGGACATGAAAGGTACCCAAAGGTACCCAAATCCAGATTTGGTCTTCCGTGCTGTGACAGCAGCTCCGAACATCTCTGCATCTTGGGACCCTGTTGGGAGGATGGACCAGGTGACACCTCAGGTTTCAGCCACTCCAGTGATGCTTTCAGGCTTGCTGGGGACCACAAGAACACCAGCATCAGAGCTGTGGAAGACCAGCCTCCTGCTGCTGGATCAGGCCCGTAGCTGGGTGTTTTATTAGGGCTTTGCATCTTCCCCTGCAATGCAGAAGACATCAGCAGTGGCAGTGCTTGAGAACTCATTTTATTGTGTCGTTTGATCGGAACCGAAGAAACAAGAAGAGATCTTTCCAAAACAGAACTGGAGGAAGGAGTGTCATCCTGCAGAAGCCATCCCCATCTCCCCTGAGAAGAGATACTCCCCGCAAGCTGTGAGAATAGGACTTTCCAAAGCTATTGTTCACACCCATGACGATTTCAGCCTCATTAGAACCCTCTTCCCTTTTTCCATCCTTCCAAGAGTGAGGCAAAGAAATACTCTCTATCCCAGCACAAGCGTGGAGCGGATTTCTCAGCCAGCATAAATCAGCGCAGCTCCGCCGACGCGGTGGAGGGAGGCCAGCTCGCACCTATCCAGGAATCTGCGCTCCTGTTCTATTTCTGGCTTCAACAGGCTTCCCTGGACGAGGACTGAGGAAGGCTCCAACAAAGTACAAACTACCTGTTTATCTGACATCCCACCCTAGCGGACAGACCGACGTCGCTGGTCCAAGCGCATCGGAAACACGGCGGAGGAAAGAGAAGCGTCGCCTTCCGCTGCGCACGCACGGCTGTAATTCTTCCGAAAGCCTTGCTTTAGAAACGCTTTTCCACCTTTGGTGAGAGAAGCTGTCCTGCTTTGCCTGGGCTCTGGAAACATGGGCTGACAGGTTGTGTGTAATGTCATCTCCTGGCTCTAAAGCCCGCTCCAAGCACAGAAATCCAGAGAGCCTGGATGGAGACTGCGCTGGTGGAAGGGGGAGGAGGCTGATTTTATTTTCTGAAAGCTTTTTAAAGAAGTGTGGATCAACCTGACAGGTTGATGCAGTTGATGAATAAACAGATTTAAATTCAGATTGTCCTTCAGCAATTATCTGTGGCTGCTTGGTGCCCAGTTCAGTTCACCATCAACCCAGAGCAGCCTCTGCGCTAAGACCACATTTGGAGCGCTGTGTCCAGTTCTGGGCTCCTCAGTTCAAGACGGACACAGAGATGCTGGAGGGAGTCCAGCCTAGAGCAATGAGGATGATGAAGGAAGTGGAGCACCTCCCTGATGAGGAAAGGCTGAGGGAGCTGGCTCTCTTGAGCTTGGAGACAAGGAGACTGAGGGGTGACCACATTAATGTCTATAAATATGTGAAGGGTGGGTGTCAGGAGGATGGAGCCAGGCTCTGCTCAATGTCATCTTGTGATAGGACAAGGGGCAATGGGTGTGAGCTGGAACATAGGAGGTTCCACATAAATAAGACCAGCTGATGTGCCCACCCAGCTCCATGATTAGCTGATGCCACAGAAGACAGAGCCCTACAAAAATCACAGAATCACAGAACATTAGGGATTGGAAGGGATCTTGAAAGGTCTTCCAGTCCAAGCCCCCCACCACAGCAGGATCCCCTAGATCAAGTCTCACAGGAACATATCCAGGTGGGTTTTAAATGATTCCAGAGAAGGAGACTCCACAACCCTCCCCGGGCAGCCTGTTCCACTACATTGGGCTGGTCAAGAAGTCATAGCAGTCCTTCACATGATCCTTTTCATGCTTGGTTTCACTCTAAACTTTATCACTTGCCTTGTTTCTGTACCTTTTGCTAGACCACAACTGGGAACTAGATCCTTGGAGATTTCTTCTTCCTCCAAACCCACATTTTTCAGCCTCTTCAAGCTCTGCTCCTCCTCACAGACTTTGGATGAGATTGCACTGCCATTTACGTTGGCCATCGTTGCCACCGTTCATCACTGCCTGGAGTCTCTGTGCAGGGCAGTGTTGTCCCAAGAGTTGTTGCCCTGAGCTATCAAACCTTGGCCACAAGTGTCTCTACCTGCATATACTATTCACCCAAGCAGCAGCAGCTATAAGCAAAGAGCAGTCACTTGGGTTCCTGCCACTGCAGCATGGGACACGATCTCTGCCCTGTTCCTTGGGGATTTCTGCTTGCTTTATCAGTTTTTTTCCCTGGGAAACTCTTCATGTTGGAAAGGAGACAGTAAGTCACAGAGCTCTTAACATTTTCTCTTTGTGGAGAAAAGTGTCTTTTCATCTTTAAATAATTATCCAACTTTTTCCTTAATATAGCCTTAATATAGCTGCTTTACAATGTTCCAGTAACATCCAGGCACTGTCTCCCAATACTGACTCATCATCTTATCCAAGATGTATTCCTAACAAAAACACAGAGATGAGCACTCTTAAATGTTTATGTGGTTCCCAAAAGGGAGATAGGACTGGTATCAGTAAATCTAAGGCTTATGGCCACGTTTAGAGCCCAAGTTCTCAAATAAACCCTGTGTTGTCCAGAAGGGTCAAATCTAAGCACCAAAAGCGTGCGTCTTGTCTTGGCTCAGAGGTCTTCATGCTGTTTCCCACACAGCAGTGGGAAAGTGATCCCATCCCATCTTGGGGGTTATAAACAGAGTGAGGACACAAGAGGAATCCTGCACACACTTCATAGGTTCAGCTGGTTCAGTAGGGCACCTGTCAGGTGCCAAATCATCCAGCAACTCAGAACGAGCACAGGGAAACATGACTTTGAGATTCTAACCTCACATTGTAGGATTGAATTTCTATAGATCAGGCTGGACCCAATTCTGATCCCACTTTTACTGATTATGCAACACTGCGAGAAATGCTGATGGTAGCCAAGTCATTCCCACATGAAAAAGGAGAAAATCAAGTGGATGGAACTTGGATCTAGACGGAGGTGCACGGATCCAACTTGCTGGCTTCAGCTTTCCTCTCACTAACATCCAACTTGGGCAATGAGAGCAGCAGAGCAGAGCTTGCATGACTTTCTCTCTCTTCCTAGCTTGTCCAAGGAGTCCTTGCTGTAGCAGGCAACAGCCATGGTTTCTAACACTCAGTGCTCTCTGTATTTACACACACACACACACTCCCCTAAGGTCACCTTTTGGCTGCTGCTTCTCCACCTCCTGGAGCCCAGCATTATCTGTGCTGATTGCTTCCAACTACAACACATTCTGGATTTTTTGACTTTCCAGATAACACTGAAACTTCTTCCAAGCTACTTTGTCTTCCTGCCAGTACCCTTTCAAGCTGACAGCAGATCTATATGTCTTGGATCGGCTGCCTTCTCACTTGAGGGATGTGGGCACAATAGAGTAGTGCCAAAGCATTATGCATCCCATCAGATTGGCCCAATACAAAGGCAGGTTTTAATTCATAGCAGTTCAGGATGAATCAACACATTCAGTTTGATTACTAGGCTGTTAGAAATCCAAGCTGAAGGTACAGACTGAGAAAACAATAACAGTCGCAGTCCGGAATAAGATAACATCTCCCCAGACTGCCACATACAGACTCTTGCTGGGTAGGTTGGCTGCCTCTGGATGGAGCTTCACAGTTCAGGGTTTTCCGCTGTTTTCCATGGACGAAACAAAGAACCAGCTGATATAACCCAAATCCAAGCATTAAGGGCAGATGATGTTCCCATATCCAGGTGGTTCCACCAAAATCTTTGCAGAATCACAAGTTTGGGCCAGCTCTAGTTGAGCACCTACAGTTGTTTTGTTCATGCCAACCCAACCACAACATTCGTTATTATCTCATATCTCTGTCTCTCAGCCTTCACCTTCCTCCTCCAATTCCTCCTCCCAGCACAACAGCAGCAAGAGCCCAGCTTGGCTCTAGCTCCCGAGCCTTTGGACCACATCATGGAGCTTTGTCTAATCTGCTGAGAGATCTTGAAGTGCTTTTCAATAACCCTACTCCCACCAAGGCCAGCAGGTCAGGTCCTTGGTGGCTGCACATCCCACTGGAGCCACCGAAGCCAATGGAGCTGCACTGAAACTCACCACCTGACTCACTTGGCTCTAACCCTTCGATTATTGACTTCAATGAGAAGAAACTCCAGGCCTCACTGACTTTTTGCTGACCCCAGAAGAGCTGAAGCAATAAACTGTTCTCTTGCTATGTACAAATCCCGTAGGATCCCCGGGTAGAACAGACCATTTGCAAGGTAACCAGCCCAACATTTGGAGAGCACAGCGACGACACTGCGCCTGAGAATGTTAATTGTTCTCCATCGCCCCCAGTGACTTTAACGTTTCATAATTCCTCTGCTGGCTGACAGCTGGATTCTTCCCTAATTAGAAACCAGTTGTAGTTGAAAAATCAGACATTTCCTGGAATTTAAAGAACCAATTTTCCACCGGTCAGCATCCAACAATGCAATCCTACAGTTCCATTCTGCTCACACTGGGAAAAAACATGGGAGCGGGACGGGTAAGTGAGGAAAAGAAGGGGTTTTTATGACTTCACACGTTCAAATATGCCATTCCTGGATCATTGCATTCCAGTTGGTTCTGGAGGTTGGGGTTTTTTTTGAGGTGGAAATAGCATCATTCATTGACAAAACCGCAGCTCAATGGTTTTAAAAGGCAGCATTAAATACCATGAATGCGTCTTCTAAACACAGCGCTGGCATCTGGCTACACGATTATTCATCTGTGCCTTAGGAAACACGTCTCTGCAGGATAAATATTGGGTTTTCCTGCACTGGTTGACACAAGATTTGCTCATTTTAACTCTGCAGCAAATTGTTATGACAGTAAGGAATAGCTCCAAACTCCCAAGTCTTAGACTATTGAAAGGACAAAAGGAAAAGCCCTTGGACAGCTGCTGGCCTCCAGGAAACTCTATGAATGGAGACCTACGGCGCTGCATCCTAATTACATCCTTGGGGAACAGCAGAGGAGGCAGAGCCCCAGATAGTCACACTGGTGAGGCACTAACAGCAACACCATTTGACAGAACATCTTCTCAGCTGCTGTTTTCTGTTCCAGAACCCACGGTTCTAGGGATATGTACTTCAGAAAAACATCCAATCTCTGTATCTTGTAGTCGTGGGAAAGAAGTCTTCATCTGTAACTGATTAAAGAGGTGGGTGCTTGAGTTTGCAAGCAGCCTGGATCTGACAGAATATTGCAGAGCCTGTTTGTCTCTGTGACCTGTGTGCTGCGACCTCCTGAACGGGCTGTCATCTCATGGAGTTTTTGTCCAAGAGAAGACAAGTGCAGATGGAAAAACTGCAAGCTTAAAATGGGGCTGTGGCCACATGAAAAAGCTACCTGAGGTTGAAAACCCTGAGATAAGCACTCAGAAGTCCTTGCATCTGGGTACCAAGGACCTTCCAGAGGAAGACATTTTATTTGGGGAAGAACTTAATGCAACTTTGAGTAACAGAACTCAAAGAACATATGTATTTTATATTTTACGTTGGGTTTTTTTGCTCCTGCTTCCCTTGGGAGCAGCTGGACTTTCCCCAGAATATCCTATTCTCATGTTCTTGTCTATTTTGGCATTGGCATTATTTTACTTGCTTTGCCTTGGCAGGGAGGGCTGCACAGACAGCCCCTCTCGTCCTTGGTCTGTGAGATGCAAACCATCTCCACTCGCCAGCACGGTGCTGTGCATCGGGCAACATCCTCAGGGAAGGCAAGTGAGGAGCCGGCACGTGTCTGCACATGTGGGCAACTTCACAGGATCTCAGAATCAAAGAGCTGATTGGAAGAGAGCTCAAAAGATGATCTAGTCCAATTCATCTGCCACAGCAGGATAACCTAGATCAAGTCACACAGGAACATGTCCAGAGAAGGAGACTCCACAACCTCACTGGGCAGCCTGTTCCAGTGCTTTGCTACTCTCACTCTGAAGAAGTTCCTTCTGATATTTATATGGAACCTCCTCGGTTCTAGCTTACATCCATTGCCCTTGTCCTATCATGAGATGACATTGACAAGAGCCTGGCTCCACCCTTCTGACACCCACCCTTCACATATTTATAGACATTAACAAGGTCACCCCTCAGTCTCCTCTTCTCCAAGCTAAAGAAACCCAGCTCCCTCAGCCTTTCCTCATAAGAGAGGTGCTCCACCTCCTTCATCATCCTCATTGCTCTGTGCTGGACTCCCTCCAGCAGTTCTGTGCCCTTCTTGAACTGAGGGACCCAGAACTGGACACAAGATTCCAGATGTGGCCTCACCAGGGCAGAGTAGAGAGGAAGGAGAACCTCTCTTGATCTGCTAACCACCCCTGTTCTGATCCACCCCAGGATGCCATTGGCCCTCTTGGGCACAAGGACAGTCTGCTTCAAACATCTGCATAGCAGAGTCTGCGAGAGGACGATGCAGTTGGGACCCTACAGCATCCCCCACCCTCAGCTCATTTAAAGCACAGGTGAGAAGATGTGGCAAACACTCTGGAAACCTCATAGCTCATCACTGCTTGTAATTTGTCCCTAGACAGTGCGTCAGCCAAGGCGGGAGTAGCCAAAGGCACGTAAAAACCTTCTTTGGCCTTCAGCAAGGAAAAGGGAAAGCAAGGAAGCCCACCTGTTTTCAGGAATAGCAGCGATAGTGGAAAGCACATGCAGAGGCTTCCAGAGGGGCTTTAAAACAGACTTGTCAAGCGTCTGAAATGAGAATGTTCCTCCCGAGGTTTATCCTAAGATTTGCGCAGACTTAACCCGTAAACCTACCACAAACAAGCCCCGTGTGGAAGCCCTGGGGCAAGGGGAAAGCACAAATCCCACGTAGGTTGTTTGTTGGGGAGCCGCCTGGCTCCTTTTCAGTCCTTCTGCCAGCGCAGGGGCTGTGTGTAGGGCACAGGAGAAGAGACTCCATCCAGCCAAGCGCTGCTCAGTGCGGGTGCGGGCGCCCGCTGAGCAAAACCGTGGACGCTGAGGGAAACCTCCCCCGGTCATTAGCGCCTGGAAGGTGCGTGGCAATTTTTAATAACAAGGAAGGCTGAAGAGAGATGTCTGTTTTTCATAATTGCACGGTGCTCCCGAGACAGCTGCTCAGCCATCTTGAGAATCAATGTTTTGATGCCCTTTGAACCTTCTTTTCCTGTTGAGTGTCTCTCCTACAGGTTGCTCCCCAGGATGAAAACAATAAAAGCAAATATATAACAGCAAAGGCCTGAGGTTAATGTCTTTAACAAGATAATGTTACTTAAGGGAACTGTAAACCAAATCATTCCTAAATTCCATTTGTTCTTTGCAATCTAGGGTGTATTATGAAACCATATGTGTGCGTACGGAGGGCGTGTAGCGCGCACGGTTCTTTTACAGTGACGTGGCTGCGCTTTCACCCCGCTCAGTCCGCTGTTCCCATGGCACATGCTTTGCTGAGAATGACTATTATTCCAGCCATCAATCCTTTTATTAATACAAAAAAGCTGGGGAGGGACTTTTTAGAATGTCAGGTAGCGACAGGACTAAGGGGAATGGAGCAAAGCTGGAGATGGGTAGATGTAGACTGGATGTGAGAGGAAATTCTTCACCATGAGAGTAGTGAGAGCCTGGAATGGGTTGCCCAGGGAGGTGGTTAAGGCCAGGCTGGATGAGACTCTGGCCAGCAGGTCAATAGCAGAGCCAAGGACCTGCATCTTTTACATCTTCCAATGGCATCACCGAGTTCCTCATTAGTCTAACATGATTCAGCAGTTGTTTCCTCATCTATTCCTAGCGGAAGAGCAATAGCCTCAAGACCTCTGATGCTAGCCCAACCTGCTCACCTCACAACGGGCTCCCATCATTTATCAGCAAACGCTACAAGGCACAACAGAGTGATGCATGGCTGGGGGGAGATATCCCCCACCAAAGGGAGGGGGTCATGGACTCTGCTTTGACATGAGCCACCTGTGTGCTCTCAGCAATGTGCCATGACCTTCAGGGGAACAAAGCTGTGGTGCTCTAACAGGCTCAGGTTTAACGTGACTTGTGCAGGTTTGCCCTCCTGCCCTGTGAAGCGCCTTCCATAAAGGCAAACATCACCTCTCTCTTCTTGCACAGATCACAGGTTGTAACGTCAAGACACACTTTTAGATAGGTTTCACCTATTTCACGCCTCTCCTGGTGTTAATCACACACTAGTCCAACCTCACGACGCCATCACAACACTGGGTGCAACAGAGCCTTGGGGCAGTGGATGTGTTTATCTCACTCACTGTCAAAAAGCTTCCATCTGTGCCAGCAGCAGAAGTGTTGCCCCGAAGAAAGGATAAACCAGGACCATCCCACCGTCCTTCCTATAGTGCAGCAACACTTTTCCCAACTCAGGTTGCACAAACCTTCATCAGTGCAGCAGCTATGAAGGGAGAGGAGCTTGTTCATTTCTAGCAGGTATTTATTAAAGGAGACAGATTTGTGAGGTGACAGATTTTCCTGATATCAAATATATTCCCACAACTACTGTCTTCTCTATAGAATGAAAGAATTCTATATTCCTCAGATGCTAGAAGTCTCCTATTAAATCACAGAACATTAGGGATTGGAAGGGACCTTGAAAGATCATCTAGTCCAGTCCCTTTGCCACAGCAGCATCACCAAGTGCACAGGAACGTGTCAAGGCAGGTTTTAAACATCTCCTGAGAGGAAGACTCCACAGCCTCCCTGAGCAGCCTGTTCCAGGTCTCCATCACCCTCACTGGGAAGAAGTTCCTTCTCAGATTGATGTGCAACCTCCTATGTTCCAGCTCACACCCATTGGTCCTTGTCCTATCACTAGATGACACTGAGCAGAGCCTGGCTCCATCCTCCTGACACCCACCCTTCACATATTTATAAACATTAATGGGGTCATCCCTCAGTCTCCTTTTTTTCCAAGCAAAAGAGACCCAGCTCCCTCAGCTTTTCCTTATCAGGCTGTGGTTCTGAAATAAACAGTTACAGGGTCTTTTGTACATCACTGTATGCTCTACAAAACATTGCCCTAAGGATGTTTTGGGTACCAGGGGTACAAACAGGTCCAAATATCCACTGCTCTCTCTGGGAAAAGACCTACAAAATTTGTGGTCAGACATGTAGCCTTGAATAAAATCAGTGTCTTTATGCCTAAAATCCTTTGGGTCTCAGTTCTGTTTTCATTAACTTGAAGCTCCTCGTGTTTCGAAGCGGAATTGTAAAGCTATTAAGTGCTGCAGCCTTTTTACTGTGTGTGAAATATTTGCGAGTGTGAAATACTCGTTCTGGAGAAAGGAACCCCATTAGCACGAGATTTGGGGTCCCTGGAGGTGGAGATGCACATGCTTGTAGCGCCCATGCCAGGAAGACAAAACCAACACTCTCTGCTAATAAACATCTTCTGAAACAAGTTACCAAGAAACATTTACCTCAACCTCCCACCAACAGGTTATTTTTAGAATCATCTTAAAAATAAATAAATAAATAAATAAAAGATAGCCAACAAAAAGCCCCCAAAATCTTTTAATCTAATCTTGGCTATATTTTCCCCTTCAATGCCTAAGGGATACGTGATTATTTATAACAGGAAACCTTTGATTTCTGAGCTTTTATGTTTTTGCAATGTTCCAACTTACAATAATAATTAAAAAAAAAAAAGAAGCATGTGGATTTTTAAGCAAGAAGCAAATTGCAGCTTGCACCCAGGGCTGATCCTGCTGCTCACCAGAGCCACTCCTGCTAGCGTGACCTGGCACGGAATCAGGTCCGTGTAAGTGGGTTTGATAACCCCAGCCTGACGCGAGACAACCTCAGGAGCCCGCAAACCCACCGGGGAGCAGCTTCCCTCTCTGTGCCCTACAGGAACGGCCGGGAGGCAGCGGTGAGAGATGCGTGAAGGACCCCCGTGGGTATTTGCCTTCCCATTAGTGTGGCCAGCATGAGGTTTGCACACTAGGTCAAAGCAGAGACTGCACATCTCCCTGACAACCACACAGCTGCAGGGTCTTCCCCCGGTCTTCCCAAGGCCCCCGGAAAGTTTCTCACTGGCTTCAGAGGTTGGAATTGGGGCCATGAGAAGCATGTGGATGGCACTAACCCATCTTCCCACATTGCACAACATGTATGTGTGTAGCAGGGAGTGTAAAATCCAGCTCTACCTCTTGGAGAGGAGACTCATCTCCTCACTAGTACCCTATCCAACCCAACCCTGAACTTGAATAAGCCTGTTTTAGCAATGCCCACCTTCTTTTTAGGAGCCTCTTGCTCTACTCTCTTTCCCACCAAGCTGTCCCCAGTTCTAATACCTGTAGCAAGGCTTCTCCAGTCCTAAATGAAGAAGCCGCTTCCTTTCTAAGTGACAGGTGTCAGTCACTCCAGGTGATAGTATAGACACTGGGCTTTGGCTGAATGAGTTTGGAGATCTCTGCAGACACAAGATATGATGTTATCTTCAGTAAAATCTTCCCCACAGGACACAGTCCCATGGAAAACCTGCTGCTGACAAAATTACAGTGGAGATGACTTCAGCACCAGGTGCTGGACCACAATCTCCCTGAGATCACTCTTTTTTTGGTGGTTTCTTCACCCTTATTCACAAACACACAAACTCAACTCTGTGATGATGAAAGGCTGAGGGAGCTGGGTCTCTTGAGCTTGGAGAAGAAGAGACTGAGAGGTGACCTCATTAATGTCTATAAATACGTGAAGGGTGGGTGTCAGGAGGATGGAGCCAGGCTCTGCTCAATGTCTTCTAGTGATAGGACAAGGGCCAATGGGTGTGAGCTGGAACAGAGGAGGTTCTGTATAAATATCAGAAGGAGCTTCTTCACAGTGAGAGTGACAGAGCACTGGAAGGGGCTGCCCAGGGAGGTTGTGGAGTCTCCTTCTCTGGAGACATTTAAAACCTGTCTGGCCATGTTCCTATGTGACTTGGTCTAGGGGATCCTGCTGTGTCAGGGTGATTGGACTAGATGATCTTTCAAGGTCCCTTCCAATCCCTAATGTTCTGTGATTCTGTGTAACAGACTAGAGCCCTCCCCTCACACACATCCATCAGAGAACTGATGTAGGAGAGAAACTTGGTTTGTCTGGTTGAACTTAAGATATAATAAAAATGACGACAGGGAACTTTCTTCTGAAGCCTGGATAGAATCACAGAACATTAGGGATTGGAAGGGACCTCCAAACATCATCTAGTCCAATATCCCTGCCACAGCAGGATGCCCCAGATCAAGCTGCACAGGAACATATCCACACAGGCTCGAAACTTCTCCAGAGAAGGAGACTCCACAAACCCCCTGGGCAGCCCCCTCCAGTCACCCCCACTGGGAAGAAGTTATAGAATCATAGAACCTGTTCTACGGATAGAAAACACTCCAGAGGACAGAGAAAAGATGTAGAAGAGATGCGGCAGATGGGGGTGTCACTTCTCCCATCCTGTCAAAACTACAACCACTTTGACAACTACATGGACTGGTCTGCTCGTGGGTAGAGGCTCAGTCAAGCCTGGTTTTGTCATGTTTCTTGGTTGGTCAGTGATCAGCTAGGAATCCAAGGCCACCGACTTAGAACACATCTTCCAAGATCACTTCTAACACATAGCAGTCAGAACAGTAAGAGCCAAAAGGCTGCCCTCAGCTCTGGCAATCCCATTCCTTCCCAAGTTTCTTCTCTTCCCCCATGAAAAACGATGGTTCCCCCACCTCTTCTCTACCTTTACTCCCAGCAGTGCCGCGTTTATCCTGGTTGACCACGCGCTTTCCTTCTCCCCTGCCCGCCTCTCGCACCGGAGCACTGATGAATGGGAACATTTGTCTTGCTTCCAGAGCCACTGCGAAAGCTTTCAAAGCAAACTTGCTGGAAGCCCAACAAGAGCCTGCGCTTCCCCCACAGCGTGCTCACGGCGAGCAACCCAGCGAGGAGGAATCACCGTGACCCCATCCCCGTCAGGAAAAATAAATACGCTCCCTTCCCTCCGAGCTGCAGCCCTGCGTGGGACAATTTAAGCCTTTCCTGCCACCTCCAGGCACTGAGGTTGGTAATTGAAATCCTGAGGAACACAACTGACCAGCGGACAAAGAAGAAACTGTCATCTTTTTGCATCTGCTTGGCTTTTGGATGGTTTAACTGGCCAACGGATCTGATCTTTGCTTTTCATTAGTATCTAATTCCTACTCCCTCCCCACCTCACCCTGAGCAGGGTGAGGTGTTAGGAGTGCTACTCTCTGGAACCAGGAATGAAAGCTTCAATCCACCATGCCCCCTTGGCTGAGCTACCTCCAGCCCAGCCTGCAGAGATTGCTCCAGGGGGACTAGGGAAGCCGTCTGGCTTCCTAGGATGCTTGAAGTGCTCAGCTATTTGGCCAGAAAGCAGCTGATCCCCACCTGCCAGCTCTGGCAGAGCGTGTTCCAGTGTGGTGCCTGCCTGTAAGAAACTAGACAGACCTGAGCAGCCTTGTGTCACTTGATGTCACAGATCACAGGACCTTCAGAAGTCCCTTTGAATCTACATTGTTCTGTGGCTATCATGATTGCTTCAGCACAGGAGTGTCAGTGGTCATAAGATCATAAAGCTCAGCACAAAGGGGAGACAATATCACAGAACATTAAGGATTGCAAGGGACTTCAAAAGATGATGCAGTCCAGAGCAGGATCACCTAGATGCAGTCGCACAGCAACAAGTCCGGGTGGGAATATGTTGCGAAAAATCACTGGTAAGTGAATCTTGAATCAAAAAGTGGGGAGAGGGAAGTTAGGAGCAACCTGCTACCTGGACTGGAGAAATCTGAAGGTGTTGAGGTCCAAACCTCCACAGAATCACAGAACATCAGGGACTGGAATGGATCTTGATCATCTAGTCCAATCCCCCTGACACAGCAGGATCACCTAGACCAAGTCACACAGGAACATATCCAAGCGGGTTTTAAACATCTCAAGAGAAGAAGACTCCACAACCATCCTGGGCAGCCTGTTCCAGTGCTCCCTCACTGTGAAAAGTTCCTTCTGACATTTACATGGAATCTCCTATGTTCCAGCTTATATACTTTGCCCCTTGTCCCTCCAGCACCCAAACCTTTTCTAAAGTCCTTCCAAACACCCCTGCTCCTGAAAGGAACCAAACGTCCCTTCAGAGGACACCCACACCTAAACAAGAGAGGCTGGCAGGTACCAGCAGGACTCCAGTAACTTCTTCCAGACCTCCTGGCTTATTTACAAGGCGGCTCAGGCACTACAAACAGCCACTTTTTTTTCTGTGTGAAGTGTACCAGGAAAGGAGCAGGGGAGCAGCACAAAAGCAAGGAAACTTGGCTTGAGAAAACACCCAAACACATTAAGATGGAGAAACTGTGCAACGCTTGGAGCGGGCGTCAGTCCATCCTCCCCTTCCCTCTGTGGAGGTCGCTGGGCTCCAGCAGGTCAGGGCTGGAAACAAGAAGTGTCCTTAACATCCAGTGTTATTTGCCTTGGGCTCGTGCTGATGCTACAAGAGGTTGCTCATGCACTGGCTCTAGGTGACCCTGACATAAACCTCTAAGGAACTGAAGTGAGTGATATCCTAGTTTAAACTAGCTGGAAGCTACTCAAGACACATTTTCCCCTTTTCCAAGACAACCAGGCTTTGATCAGCCAAAGATATTGTAAGGGAAATCACTTGCTGTCCCCGGGCATGGATTTTTATTGACTTCTTCTGTTTCCTCCTTCTTATTGGTGGAGGAACGTGGGATGCCCAGATAACTTCTACAGCACTATTTCTCTTTATTTGGGCTTTCTCTGTCCTTTATTTTGATTTTTAACCAGTTTTGGGCTGGTGGGGTTTTTTGACAGAGTAGAAAGCATCCCTTAACATATCAGCGGCAAACATGGAATGAAAGAAATGATCCGCGGTCACAAGCAAACCTCACAGGCTGATGTAAAAGGGTAGCTGGAGGTCCAGCCTATGGGCTTCACACACAGAAGATGCCCTTCGCTGAAATCACAGCATCACAGAACATTAGGGATTGGAAGGGACCTTGAAAGATGACCTGCTCCAATCCCCCTGCCACAGCAGGATCCCCTAGATCAAGTCACACAGGAACATATCCAGGTGGGTATTAAATGTCTCCAGAGAAGGAAATGCCACAACTCCTGTGTTCTCCCACCTCTCTGCCCTGTTTCACCCTTAGAGCCAGAAATAAAACTTGTCAACATCTACAAAAAAATCCTGTGTAGCTACAAGCACCCTGGACATTGATTCGTTCTCTTCAGGAAGGTGCAAGTTTTCATGATCAAGGCCAGCAGGCAACGATCTCTAGCCTGTCACCACACACCCCAGGAAACCCTGGGAGAAAACATGAAGTGGACTCGGTTTTGTTCTCCCAGCTTTCTTTTCCAGTTCTGAAGGTCTCAGTTTTGCTGTCTTGGATCCTGGAGAATTTCAGGCCATCTTAAGGTGAAGGAAAAAGGGATCTACATGCACACAATTAAACACAACGCATGCAAAGACGATCGTCTTGCTGCTCCGTCTTCTACCCTGACGAGCACTTTAACAAACGTAAATAAAAACAGCCTTTCTCCTGCTGACTTGTCCCGTGAAGCTTTCGTTGGGCCTCCCTGTAATCCACGGGATTTCTGAAGCTTTTAGTTTTAACGAAGCAATTTGTAGGGCTGCCCGAGATGCTTCCAAATGTGCGGTGACCGGCTTTTGGTAGGATCCCAGCTACCTAATTAAAACCATGGAATAGAATCGTTCAGCTTAGGTGATTTTTAATTCTTCTCTCTTCCTGCTTTTATTTCGTAATCAAAAGAAATCTTCTGAGTGAAATATCTAGGGGATTATCCTAAACAGCTCCTTGGAACGGGCACACGCTGGAAATCCCATGTAGCAGCGGAGGAGAGCTGTCACGCACGTGTGTAGAGCTCGTTCAGACCGGATGCCAAAGGTTATGGTACAGACAGGAGAAAAAATGGGATTGCTTGTGATCCTGCTCTTACTGCAGCACCCCCTTCAGAGTGATGTCATGAGGAAAAAGATGATTTCCCCTTCCAAAGCCTTAATGAGGATTTTGGAACAACTGATGAAGGAACCGCCCTGGAGGGAGCCCGGTGCGGACATCAAATGTGCTTGAGGAACATGAGGGAAATGGTGCCCTTTGGGACAGTAGCTCTGAGAGCCGGTCCAGCACAACTTGTGTTTCATGGGTGCAGGACAACCTGTATCACGAGTGTAGGAAGACCTGTATCATGGGTGCAAGACAACCTGTATCTCAGGTGAAGGACAACCTGTATCACTGGTGAAGGACAACCTGTATCACAGGTGCAAGACAACCTGTATCATGAGTGCAGGACAACCTGTATCTCAGGTGAAGGACAACCTGTATCACGAGTGCAAGACAACCTGTATCTCAGGTGAAGGACAACCTGTATCACAGGTGCAAGACAACCTGTATCATGAGTGCAGGACAACCTGTATCTCAGGTGAAGGACAACCTGTATCACGAGTGCAAGACAACCTGTATCTCAGGTGAAGGACAACCTGTATCACAGGTGCAAGACAACCTGTATCGCTGGTGAAGGACAACCTGTATCATGAGTGCAGGACAACTCGTATTTCAGGTGAAGGACAACCTGTATCACTGGTGCAGGACAACCTGTATCACGTGTGCAGCTTACTCTATTCAGAGGAAGTCTACAGTCTGCTACACTCTACCCTTCAGAGGGAGAAACTTGAGCAACAAGACACAAAAGTTGCCCCCATCCCAACACAAACAGTTGACTTGGAAGCAGCAGCCTGTGAACAAGAGCAGGCTTTTCCCTTTTTTCTTGTGTCAATAGAGCCCACAATCCAGATTTGGGGCTCTTACTGTAGGCGTTCGGTGCAGTAACACGCGGACCGAGGTTTGGTTTTCGTGGGATCTGGCTAGGCATGTCGACCCGATGTGGATCAAAGGCTACATGGTAGAATTAAGCAAATATAATCAGCGTAATATGATTCATTCTTGTCCTGCTGAGCAGATGTTTGAACAGATGTCAGGTGAAAAAAAATACATGCTGGGGAGTCAGTGCTCTCTTTTAAATCAGTGCGTTTAAGAGAAGGGAGTGTTGGTATTAATCCCACTTAAGGTGAAAGAGAGTATTTATGACTTTGGTTACTGGGAAGTCATCCTCCCTTTGGCTTTGAGTGGCCAGCAGTCGCTAGTTCCCCTATCAGAAACGCAGCAGTGCTGGTGGGCTGGGGTGTTCATCCATCAGCCCGCTCCACTTCAAATTCCATCGCCTTGGGAAGCAACTCTAACACGCGCAGCAAGCAAAGTGTTGAGCATGTGGAGTCATCGCTAGCCTGCCACCTGGGGAAGATGTTTAATTTGGGCTGTGTTGTGCTGTCACCATCATTACGGTCTTGGGAGTTTCCTGGGTTCCTCGGTAACCACACAGAAATCCCAGCACCCAGTTTGCAGTCCATAGGCATGACTGGAGCAGACCCTGAGCCGCTCCACTCAGCCAAGAATGTTTCTGCAGTGTTTAAAAGCTGCACCTCCTCTTCGTTAAAACTCCACAGACCCTAAAAAAGAACTTGCAGCCGATAAAGAGCTCCTTGGAAGAGTGCCTGGAGATGACTAACCCATCTCATATCCTAGACATTCAAAAGAAAATGGCCTGGCCCTCCAGGGCAGTAGTGCAAGACAGGTTGGTGGAGATGGGAAACGCGTTCCTTACTCATTCAGTGAGGTCCTTGTTTAGTTACGTTCTAGATTTTAACCAGCTGACGAGGGAAACTCAGGGTATGAGTGGCCTTTCCTCACCAGCTCTACTGGCTGGAGAGCTAATGTAGTCCAGTAACTACTCTTTAAAAAGGAGGAGGAACAAAAACAAACAAACACGAAGGTTTGGGGTGACTTTGCTTCTCCACTCAGCATCTTTGTATCAGAAAGGAACATCAAGTCCTTCATCTCTGAGGGTCATTAATTTCTTGAGGGATCCTGGAAGGCTTCCCTACTCTCTGCAGAGATGATTCTTTTTATAACTAATCTCATGTCACTGGGGAGAGTTTCTCCAGCCAGCACATTCACTCAGCCACCAGTGCTGCCTGACATTTACCCTGCGATGTGGCTGCATTAAGTTTGTCTGGCTACGCAGAGGCATCCACATAAGGTCATCCTTTGCAGGAACAGGCAACTCCACGGCCACGTTATATTAAGGCATCACTGCCCACAAAACCAGGCTTCAACCCAGTGGCCTTGTTTGCTGCTCATCGCCCTTGCCACTCGTTCTGATGATTTTGTTCTTCTTTTATTTCCCTCTTTCTTTGCCACCAGATCGTGCAACAGCTCTGCGCTCCGCACACAGAGCGCTCTGGAAACCTTTCAGCGAGGGAACATGTTTAGATGTGCTCCTGAAACACAACAGCCTGAGCTGTTGTTTTGAGGGAATGGATCTCACTTTAGCTACAG
Organism: Rhinopomastus cyanomelas; assembly: GCA_013400115.1. NCBI lineage: Eukaryota > Metazoa > Chordata > Aves > Bucerotiformes > Rhinopomastidae > Rhinopomastus > Rhinopomastus cyanomelas. Next base: position 511,542 of record VXBP01003849.1, read on the forward strand.
GGCTGAGGAGTTCAGTCGGGAGAAGGACCTGTAGCAGGAGGCAGCAGCGATCTGGTGGCTGAAACTCTTCCTAATTTGGATTTGCTCTGCTCCTGAGGCGCTCGGGTACCCTCTCCCTATCGCTTCCACTCGCTTGCCCGATCCCTTCCCATTCATTTACTTCACCTCTCCCAGAGCCTGATCCTAAAGTCAGCAAACAGGCAGGATATTGGATCCAGATCCGAAAGCTCCTACCTGGGCTCATTTCCAGCAGGGTATTTGCAAAAAGGCTTTGCTGAAGAAGCTTTTCAAAGAGCAGCCAGGGAAACAAATGCCCCTCCCTTGACATATTTCAGAGCAAGCCGAAACGATCCTTCAAGCGGAGCAGCATCCTTTCTGTGATCTGGGCACCGGCTTCTGTCCTGCCCCTACCCAGGCGCTGCATCGTGATGCTGCTGGTTGACAGGGACCACAGCGATTGTTTTAATTTTCAGAAACAGAAGAAAGGAGGCAGAGGAGAAATGCTCCAGGCGAAATTCTTGCACACAGAGTGCTCTAGCCCTAAAGGTGTGATGAAAGCATAATCCTGCACATAGCCCTCAGTTCTGCTGCCTAAAATAATACTTCAGGATGCTGGCAGGGGAATACTACGCTTCCTGTGAGTGTTGCAGTTCACATTCCCCCAAAAATAACACAGCGACTGTTAACACCTGCACTTTTCAACGTTTCCTTGCTAACAACAAGGAGATTAATGGGTTCCATTCAAAAAGACCTTTTTGACCTCATTTATGATGTTGGGAAACTCAGGAAATCGCTTGCTAATCCAAACCTTGGTAATCCCAGCATTCTTAAGAAAAAGTGATGAGATCCCTGCTCAAAGGAGAGATGTTTTGTCAAGGTAGGACAGGATCCACAGGGTGTCACAGAGGGTAGATCCCTGCGTTGAACACAGGGCTGAGGAGCAGACTGGGGATGCAGGAACAGGCTTCCCAGCCTTCCCAGTGCTGCAGAACCACATGCCTGACCTCATTTGACCAAGCTTCAGCTCCCATTTTGGAAAGGCCGGGAAGATGTGAGTTTGGGGGGGATTCCAGCAGCTCCCTGGGGACTGCAGTGCTCTCTGGCAGGATTAGAGCAGGCTGATCATACAGACAGCCCCCAGAACGACACGGAAAAGCCTGACCCAGCAGCTCCTGATGGCTCACTGCCACAGCAGCTATGGAACTGGGATGAGAACCAAGGAGCTGCAGGTTGGCCACTGCTGGACTAGTGCTGGCAGATGGCACCACTTTGCACAGGACCTCAGCCTGTGATTTCCAGGGAAGTTTTCTTCCAGTTTTTCATAAGCAGCTCCAGCCTTCTGCTTTCAATTTTGCAAGGGAATGGAGGAGTCTTTTCTTCTCTTTTTATTTTCCTATGTAAACAGAAAATGCACCCAACAACAAGAGGCTTCCAAAAGGGTCCAGTCTTGAGCAAACAGACTTTGCAGACTTCACAAAGTTCAAACGCACCAAACAGCTCTACCTGCCTCTACTTAAAGAAGCCTTCACTTGGTTGCTCAACTGATTCCTTCATTTACAAGTGTTGCTGAGTACACACGTGGACCAGGAGAAGTGCGGGCACTGAGACCTAAGAAAGTCCTCTGCAAGAGAAGGGAAAACAAAACTAACCCCCCTGTTCAGATCCAACACCAAATAGTCAGGTCCAGCAGGGTGGCAGCTTCTCACCTCATGCTGAGGATACTCTTAGAAAAATTCCATGCTCAGGAAAGAAAAGTTTGCACGTAACAGAGCCACTTCTCTCCTCTTTTATACCTTCTTGCAACCCTGTGGCTCTCCGTTAAGGAAGATCAGGCATCATTTAACCCAGGGGAGCTACGGCTAACAGGCAGGTGCCTCTCCTGGGGAGGACATGGGTAGCTCTCAGTGGCTGGAGTGGGTCTTGCAGTGCTAAGCTGTAACATCCTCCAGCAATGAGCAAGTTGAACTCTGAGCTTTTTCCTCCAAAAAGCTCTGGCAGGGAGAGATGCTGAAGTAGTGATGAGGCAAAGGGCAGCCAGCTCAGCCTGTGGCATTTGTTTGAGTAAAGCTAGCCAGAACCTTTCACGCTCAGGGAAGAGCACGTCCAGAGGGTGACACTGGCTCTAACACATCCCAGAGCTTCAGGAGGCTGGACTCGGGCAACACACTCCCAGTGCTGGTGCTCTGCTCCCCTTGTTTTCACTCCCATCACCTTCCTCTTGTTTATCTACCACCCTTAAAGGACAGGTCTCTCTCTCAGTCCTGAACCTTTCTCTATTCAGCTCAGTCAAGCTCTTAAGCTCAGAAATACTATTTCTGAAGCCAGCACAGGGTACAAACCCCATCAGGTATGTGTGAGAGCAGGAAATAACACGGTGCCACCATTGTAGACGTTTTTACAACTTGTCCTGATTGAGTTGTTTTGTAGGTACCAGGCAGGTGGGGGGGGTGGAAGAAACCAGCATGGTCATTTTAATCCATTTGCTCAGTAGGAAGTTTTCAGGCAGTTTCAAACAATTGGGGCTGAGAAAGTACAGCTGATGCTGTGTGTGTACACAGCGACCTGCAGCCGAAGCGCAGAAAGGTCAACCCATTGAGGCCCGGAGCTGGAGCCCATTGTTCAGGAGACCGGGTTTCCCCAGGGACCTGCAGGAAGCACAGGGCAAAGCTGAGGCCACCCTTGCCAAGGCTTCTGCAAATATTTTCCCAAGGTGTGTTTTGTTTGCCAGTGGCAAAACAGAAGTGAGGAGAGTTGTAAACACATCAACAAGGAAAAAGGAGGGGGAGGGAAATAAGACCTTCCAGTGATGCTGCACGTGTGTGCTTTTCAAATCACAGAACACTAGGGACTGGAAGAGATGTTGAAAGATCATCCAGTCCAATCCCCCACCACAGGAGGGTCACCTAGATCAAGTCACACAGGAACACGTCCAGGCGGATTTTAAACATTTCCAGAGAAGGAGACTCCACAACCTCCCTGAGCAGCCCATTTCAGTGCTCTGTCACCCTCTCTGTGAAGAAGTTCCTTCTCATGCTGATGTGGAACCTCCTACATTCCAGCTTACGGCCATCACCCCTTGTCCTATCATTAGATGAGACTGAGCAGAGTCTGGCTCCATCCTTCTGACACCCACCCTTTCCATACTTATCCACATTAATGAGGTCACCCCTCAGTCTCCCTTTTTTCCAAGCTCAAGAGACCCAGCTCCCTCAGCCTTTCCTCATCAGGCAGGTGCTCCACTACCCTGGAAGTGAGGGGCCCAGCACTGGTGATGTGCACTTAACATAGGTGTCTCAGTACAGCCATCAAGGGATGGTAGGTCTGGTCTTGTCAATGAAGTGATGTTATGCTTGTGCAAAGATGTCCTCCCTGAGCATAAGCATCAACCTCAGCTCTCTGAATATATTTCAGCTGGGAAACTCTTCAGAATACAGATGCTACAACAGCAAGAAGGATTTTATGTCTGTCACACTGTCTCCCTCCACATACTGCTTTCCAGGTGGGTCAGACTAAAATTCAAACAACTCTGGTCACAAGTGCATAGAAACTTTGCTGCTTCTTGGAGTTGAAGAACAAGACTTCTAAAGTTCGTCCTGGAGTTACTCTCTTCTGGTGCTTTTCCCCCTCATTGCTCAGTCATTTTATTTTTCCAGAGAAAACTACCTTTGACTGACTTATATGGAAAGTAGTCAGACTATAGGAAATTGTGTTCATTGACAAGTATTAGAACAGTTTTCCTTGGCTTCGGACTGAAGCTGCTGTAGCTAAGTGCTGGATCTGCTGATTTGCCAGTGTTCTCATCCGACCTCTCTCAAAAAAGTGACTCAGTCCTCTTACACTACAAGCTGCATAACTCTGTGACTGCAGGTAGTGAGCAAGCCTGGAACAGTCTCTCAGACTGTGATGCTGTTCAGAGGGACCTGGACAGGCTGGAGAGTTGGGCAGGGAGAAATTGAATGAGCTATAGCAAGGGCAAATGTAGAGTCTGGCATCTGGGCAAGAACAACCCCAGGTACCAGTATAGGGGTTGTGGAGTGTCCTCCTCTGGAGATGTTTAAAAACTACCTGGACAAGTTCCTCTGTGACAGTCTAGGTGATCCAGTTCTAGCAGGGGGATTGGACCGGGTGATCTTTTGAGGTCCCTTCCAATCCCTAATGCTCTGTGATTCTGTGGTTCAAAAGCTGGAAATATTTTACCCCTTAAGAGCGATGAGTAATGTAAAAACTCCAAGAAACAGAAGCCCAAGCAATGTGTTTCTCCAAATTGACATGGGTTTTGTACAGATGGAACAAGCCAACGTTGGTTTGGGAGTCTCAGGTTTCCCTTTGTAAGAGCAAGCTGATGAAATTCAAGCAAGCCTGGAATGTTGTGATGCTCCTAAACCTGCGCTTACCATGACTGACACTCATTGTGTGACCTCCTGGACGTACAGGAGCCATTTCTAAAGAGACCAAGCAAGCCAAACAATCCCAAAGCTGCTGTCTAAAGCCTTTCTCCAGCGCTGAGAAAAGCAGGATCTGAAATTCCCTCTCCAAATCCTGATGGATCACTGGGATGTGCCACTGAATTGAGTGATGGATTGCTGACTTACCCCGGGATAAAGGCAGGATTAGGCTCAGGTAGCTCAACGTAAGGAGTCTGTCGTACAGGAGGAAAAAGAGTTTGCACGCTGGTGGGCTTCAAAAGCAAGAAGAGCCAGATTTGAAGCAGCAGCTCCACCCTCCCATGAGTAATTAAGTTCTTTTCAGTTGTTCTAAGAAATGAGGTAGTTGATTGAGAGACCACATTCCCGCGCAGGACAAAAAGCAGCTTCTCCTCTGCTCATCCAAGATTCCCTGCAGGGTTCCTCAGTTCTGCATCGCCCAGATGCCAAGGCAAACACGGGTATTCCAAAGAGCAGGAAGGATTTCAAACACCCTGCCTCGACTTCAAGCGGAACAGCCGTGAAGCGGTTCCTAGACATGCACAGATCATTTTGAGCTAATTAGACAGCCAGCTCCTCTGCAAAATATTATTCATGGGGCTGAACATCCGCCAACTGCAAAAACATTTTCTTAGCTTGTGGATAAACAGCCCCACAGTATCTGCTTGAGATAGAAAGGCCTCCCCCTCCCAGCATCAATGTAATTTCACACTTTACCAAACAAAAAGCCCGGAAGTTCCAGAGCTGGATGCAGGAACGTTGCAGTAAACTAAAACACGCGGCAATTCGGTTTTGTCTCAGCTGCCCTGGTCTTTGTTTCAATTTCTTTGCCTGATTTGAGCTGAATTTATGAATTAGGAGCAGTGGTTCTGGGACTTGTTTTTTTAAGATATGGTTTTAGGGGAGGGTGTTATTTAGAGAGCATGCAGGTCAGGAAAAAAGAGACCAACCAAGGTCAAGAGAGGTTTTTACTTAAAACCCAAGTAGGAACTGAACAGGGAGACAGAGTAAGTCCAACACACACCAGATTAATCCAGCCTGTCTGCATCCATCTGCTGTCTCATCTTATGTTTGGATTTGAGACACAAGGGCCAGGGACCTCAGAACAGACCACAAATGGAGCCTTTCAAGAAGCTTGAATATCCATGCTTGGTATCAGGAGCCATTAGAGGGGTTTCTAGCACCGCATAGCTGAGGTTTTTGATGCAGGACAAGTTCAGCAAGGCCACACAAAGAAAGGAGGCAAAAACCCTGCCCTCAACATAAAGGACTTTACCCAGCTGCAACCTCAACACAAGTCATCGGTTGATTCTCTGAATCTAGGTCAACCCTTGCATCTCCAGAAAGCTGAAAACAGTTCAGCTTGCTTCACTGTCCTCAGAGAACCCAAAAGTTCCTCTCTGACTTTACTGAGACACTAGGCAACTCAAAGCTGTGAGCCAGGTCTGAGCACAACCACATTTTAGAGCTGCTGGAATGTGCCCTTTTAATCCTGGTCCATCCTGTAGAAAAAGAACATCTCAGCTCAGGTCCACTGCACATCTTTCAGCTCATTTTTCATGCTGCTCTTGACATCCAGATCAGTGAGATACCTCAAGCCCTAGAACATTTGATTATAGCTCGTGCCATCATTTACCTTGTCCCCTAAGCCTTTGATTACATTAGGCAAGAAAGAGAATCTTGTCTGTGTTATCCAGTCATTCCTAGCATGATCCTTAGGCTGAAAATAAAACTAGTATTGGCTAGAAAGAGGAGGTATTTTTCTTCAAGGCAGCTGAAGGAAGCATGAAAATCGCTGTCCAGGACATCCGGAACTCGGCTGGTTCTTTTCTCTTCCCTGAGCTCGCTCACCGACCGATTCTTGTTTATTTTATGACAAGTCTGTTCCTCTTTGACAGGTGTCCTACAGGCAGAACATGTGTCTTGGCAAGGGACACGGCAGGGAATGAGTTCTGGGTTTCTTCTAGGAAGCCATGGGAAGGGGCTTTTTGCTGCAGGACTGTGCATGGGCAGCAGCGCTGCTTTCTGCATTTAACATCACGCGATGCACTCAGGCACAGAGCTTCAGGAGTCACAAAGCTGTTAGGGACTGATGGGCTACCACAAAAATATAATGGCAGGTGAAACAGTGCTGCTCCCCTCCACCTCTTCACCTGGCCCTGCTGGGTGAGCCCAGAGTCACCTGTGCGGCAAAAACTGAGTCACTGTGGACACTCCTAAGCCAAAGACATCACCCAGTAACAGGAACATTTACTGGACGATTCCAGTAATGAGGGTGGTGTAGGGATGCAGCACTGATGCACTCTCATCCTTAAGACCTGCTTATGTGCCCACCCAGCTCCATGATTAGCTGATTCAGCAGAAGACAGAGCCCTACAAAAATCACAGAACATTAAGAATTGGAAGGGACCTTGAAAGATCTTCCAGTCCAATCCCCCTGCCAGAGCAGGATCACCTAGATCAAGTTGCACATCAAGTTCCCACCGTTGCACTGCACCCACAGTATTTTGATGTCAGGTTACCTTCCCTAAAATAATTGCTGCCTATCACTGAAATGCCTTCCAAGCCACCTTTTCATTACAGAGAAGCTTAGTACTTGATGCTTCCTTAAACTCCTCCAAAGGAGTCAACGACTCCAGAACGGTAAAAACCAAAGAGCCAGAGTTATTTTTTCCACAGAGCAAACTCAAGGATGAGACAGCAAAGGAATGAATCAGCAAGGCCTGGGAAAGGGTATTGGCTTAGTAACACGAGTCAGGAGAGGACAGAGGGTAGCTGCACACAGCACCCACATGAGCACAGCCCATGAAACTCAGTCAACAGAGCACTGAGAGCCATGCTTAACTTCAAACATCTGTCCTGCTCAGCCCGTTGCTTAATCACTGTGATGAACACAAACAGCCTCAAGCACGCAAACGCTCTATTACGTGAGAGCCCCTCAACAGCCCCCTTCGTGCCCACGGGTAGGGGTCAATCAGTATTTCCAACAAGTTTTGTAGCTAGCAGACAATTTGTACCTTCAGTAGCAGGACACTGTGGAGTCTATTTTTTCACAGAATCATCATGGCTCGATGACCTCCAGGGTCATCGAGTCCAACCTTTATCCTAGTATCTGACTGCTAGACCATATCCCTAAGCACCTCGTCCACTCGTTCCTTAAACACCTCCAGGGATGGTGACACCACCACCTTCCTGGGCAATCTATTCCAGTGCCTAACCACCCTCTCAGTAAAGAATTTCTTTCTAACAACACCCCCAGGTCCTTCTCCACCAGGCAGCTCTCCAGTCACTCTTCTCCAAGCCTGTAGCTTTGCTGGGGGTTGTTGTGACCAAAGTGCATGACCCAGCACTTGGCCTTGTGTTGTTTCTCTCATCTTCACTGTCAAGCTGCCTGTTTGGGAACCTTGTTTTAAAAGAAAATGCAGAAGGAGAACCTCATTGAGGAGATTTTGCAAATAACAAGCAGGCTTTGTTGATCTGGGGAACAAAACCATTAGAGTTTTGTTTTGCACGTTGTTTTTTGTAGATCTATCACTACGTGATCAATTACAAAGGCTCCTTCCAAGTGGAGTGTTGATCAATAGGTGGAAGTATCACAGAACATTAGGGATTGGAAGGGATCTCCAAAGATCATCCAGTCTGATCTCCCCGCCCCAGCAGGATCACCTAGACCAAGTCGCACAGGAACACGTCCAGGCTGGTTTTAAACATCTCCAGAGAAGGAGACTCCACAACCCCCCATGGGCAGCCTGTTCCAGTTATTTTTCCTAGCAGGGCTTCCTTTCCTGCTCCAAACTGCACAACGTTAAGCTCAGAGTTGCTGCGAGCAATTTACGTGAAGATCTGCTCCTTGTGACACATCAGCACATCGTGGACACCTTTGGGGCCTAAGAAACCAGAGGGAAATACTTCAGTGTGGGAGGGAGATAGTCATGATGGATTAAAGGAGTGACCCCGAGCCCCGCCAGCCATGTTCAGTGTCCTCAGCGCGCTTCAGTGAGAGCTTTCATGCTACCCACTGTGCGTCAAGCCATCCTCTTGTCCTGGCAAGCATCCAGGTGGCAGTTCCCCTCCACGAGATGAGCAGAGAGGAGGAGTTAGACAGTGAGATGGCAAACCTCCAGTCCTCTCTAAATATGCTTTACTAACACTGCAATTAATATCATGGAACGGTACCTGCTTCGTAAAGGAAAATTCAATAGGTCGGTAAGAACGCGGAGCGCGAGTGATGTAGAAACAACTACTTTCTTGGACAAGGGCACGCTTAAAAAGCCTGATCTCATAAATCTGTGGTTTCTTCACATTTCCAGGCTGTGTATACGAGAACTCCCACACCAGATAGCAGGACGTGTAACATTCTTAACTCCGTGAACCCCAGTCACACGAAGGTAATTACTAAAGACCTTGAAACAAAGAGACTAATAAATTCAGCACTCAGAGCTCCTGCTCCGTTACTCATCACATGGGGCTGAACGTGGCCACAGCCCACAGATGGAAAAGACTTCTTCTTTAAAGCATCTTTATTTCTCCACACGTTGCTGATCTCTGTCTGCATGATGGATAAAAGACATTCTCCCCTAAAAGGGTCTGAAGCATCTAATCCAGTGGATGCTGGTTCCTCACTCCTGTAACCTCTTCTGACAGTGAGCACTGGTAGCTCTGAGAGTGAGAAATTATGCCACAGGTCCAGCTCAGTGACTTGCTTTCCAAATGCAGAGGTTCTTCAGAGCACAGAGTATCTGTGACTGACTGGAGAAATGTGGGATCATGTATGTCCCAGCAAAGATGGACCACCGGTTCTTCTGGTGAAGAAAAACTGCTTGTAACGGGGAGGCAGGTAAATTGGGAGATCAGGGCGACAAGCACACAGAAGACAGAACAGCAGGAGCCAAAGCACTGACCACTCACTCTGGTGGATGAGAAGCACCCAGTTTAACCTGTTGCCAGTAAGTCCAGGGTGACAAGCACACAGAAGGGAGAACATCAGGAGCCAAAGCACTGACCACCCACTGCAGCAGGTGAGGAGCACCCACAGTTTAGCATCTCCCCAGATCAAACTCCAGTAGATGAATGCAGATCCTTGTACAAAATACTTCTAAATCCTTCTCTTTCCAGAGCCACTGAGAGATCACTACAAGGGAAAGCAAAAACTCTCTTCCCTTTGCTGTGGGTCTCTCCTCTGATTCCTGGTGTGGTCTGTGCGTGCCTGGTGCCGTGACTCATTAACTGAGCAGAGCACAGCTTGCCCCAGCACTCTGCTCTTCTGCTGAGGGTGAAGCTGCCAGCTCTTTGAAGAAGATAATGGGTCCACTGCTCGGCCGGGGCAAATTGGCACCTTTCCACCGGCTCAGAGATTTACATATGTATTTTTAATAAGGAGCAGTCATTAAAATGCTGCTTCACTCTGATAATTGCAATTATCCCATTCTTTTTGTGGCCCTCTCTGTAAACACAGAGTTCACTGTCTTGTCTTCTGCTCAAGCAATAGTCTCATCTCTGTCCCAGGACTTCCTCTTTGGCAACAGGCGATCCCATCTGAATCACCACCCAGCTCTTGCTTCATCCTTACACTCTGATGGTCTGATAATATTTACTCAGGACTACAAGCAATTAAAACCAAGCTGACACATTAAAACCATCTCGATTTAGAGTCCATCTTTAAATGATTATTTAGAGCTGATTGGGAAATGGAATTTCTGCCCCACAGGAAAGTCGAACGTTTCAAAACTCGCTTTCATCACAGACTGGAATGCAACCTGAACTTGGCTTAAATCCCATCTTAGTTGGGCTTTTGGCACCTGGGACATGGAAACTGCTTAATGTCAGCCATCACTTCATCCTAGGGAAAAGTGCAGATGTTTCCGTGTGGGACAACAGAGAAGCCTCCATTAAAATGCTCTCAGCGTTGTCCCGTTAATGAGAGTCAGGATAGGCAGATTCCCTACTTTGGTCTGGAAGCCTCAGCACAGGCATGGCTGTGCTTGGAGCACACCTGACACGGGACAGCTGCACAGGACAAACCCAAACAGGCACCACTTTTGCCCAGTAGAATCAGCACTCATCCCTGAACGAAACTGTTGGAGTCTGAGACCTTTCCAGACTGGACAGGAGTCCAGGTCATCCCTTTTTCACAGGAGGAATCCACCCACCAGTCTCCAGGGAAAGCCACAACAGACTTTCCCCCATCCTCTCCTGTTGCACACAAAGGGAAAGCAGCAGAGCAGCTGCATGCACGGAGTCCCACTGTACCAGTCAGGAAGACAGAGGATCCCCCAAGAGAGGAACTGCAGGCTCAGTCCTCGCTCCTTTCACATTGCAGGCAAGATGAATCAGCAAGCCCTGAGTGCACTTCTGCAGTGAAAAATTCATCTGACACAAGAGGATGCAAACTTCTGGGGAAAACCCTTGTGATGACATCCAAATGAAGCATGGTCATGCTGCCATGAAGTCCCACTTCCTATCAGGTTGGAAAGAAGGGGGTTTTGGAAGTAGCTGTGTGCTTGTAAAGAATTTCAGACTGACATTTATGGCCCAAACCACGCTTTGTCATGGTCTTTGACAAAAGTTCTTTGTCACTTTTGGTCGCTACCGGACAGTTGGTTTTGGTGCCTCCAGCAGAGCGTTTCAGCTGATAGAACTTCTGACCAAAATCCCCAGTGTTCCACGAGGTTAAACAAACGTGCACATACAACTGCTGCTCTCCAGGCAAGGTCCTGCAGCGCTTCGGGGTATGAACAGCAGTTTTGGGTCAAGATCTCCCAGCAGCACAAGCTGTTGTCTCAAGGGTGAGGGAGCATAGCTGGATGTGGACAATAAGCTCCTCCTCTAGAGGAAGCAAACATCTCCCCATCGCCCATGTCAGTACCGGTGGGTGTCTTGCCGCTCCCCTGCTGCTGCAGACCAGAGCAAGAGCTGGCCACTCACTCCCCTACCCTTCCTCCTGAGCCAGTAGGGATGCAGTGCAGGAAGCAGAGATGGAACGAGGCTGCAGCAGATGACGTTCTCATCCCCAGTGTGGATGATGGAAGGTCTGCAATCCTTCACTGTGCTGCACCATTCATCTACTGCACTACTTGGCCATGCCGTAGATTCTTGTCCAAGCCAGGACTGAAACCGCGTCTATTAAAAGCACCATTCTTCACCTACGTGCTGTAAAGGTCTCTTCTTTCACAACTGCTGGAGTGGTAGGTCATTACTCAACTGATTTCACACAGAGGCTATTTTCCCTAAGTTCCTTGAAAATCAAATGACTTTCTGGTTTATTGGAATCGCATCTGCTCGAGCAGCCTTGTCGTCACCGAGTGCCTTTGGCTCCTGCGGCAGAGCAGCCCCAAGGAAGTTGGTTGCAGGTGGGGAAAAGGGGGAGCAGTGGCCCTTCAGAGGATGCAAACACGTTTCTGAATATGAAATGCTTCTGAGGAGGAGAATCAGAATATGGGCTCTGATTCAGCAAAGCAATTAAGCAAGTGCTTTAAGTCAAAGCCACGCTTAATTCCTTCGACTCCGACGGGATTTAAGCGACGGCTTGAGACTTTGCCGAATTCAGGTCTGAAAATTCCTCCGACATTTTTTCCCTTCTGGATTGTAGTGAAAGAAAGTGGTTCGAGCGCGCGCTCTGAGAAGCGGCGGGGTGATGAACTGTGATGCACATTCGGTTTGATGTAAAGCTTTAAAAAAATAATCACTTGGCAGGAACTGAGTCATAAATTCAGTTGCTCAACTGGCCGCGCGTTGCAGCCGAAGCCATTGTCTTCCGAGGGCTCCAGCGTTACGACTTCCCAACTGGCCTCTGTGTCCGATCAGAAGAAACTTTACACTTGATAAGTCGTCTAATATGCCAGGGAGGGCTCCTCCCTCCCCTCCCACCTCTTTAATGAGCATCACCACTAGCTTTCAAGTCCAAAGGGAGGTCGCTTGGTAAGCCTTTGTGTTCTTTGCATGTTAGGATAGCGAAGGAGCAGTTCAAAAAGCAATCTGCCCAGAAACCACAGTTTATGAGTCCCAGAAGTTTCATTTGCTCAGGTCAGGCTGAAAGCTTGGCTGAAGATACAGTAGAAATTTTTCTCTGTCAGGCAACAGAAAGCAGTACAAAGAACCCAGCTGTTAGGTCTCATAGCCCAGGCCTCTAATTAAAACAGTGGAAAATTAGATAACTTCACAAATTCATCACTGCCACCACTGGCTGTCAAAAAAAAAAAGAGCTCGGGGGTTACCACCCACCTTTTGTTTATGTTGCTAACCAGGGTCTCCATCTCGTGTGTGTGTGTGCGTGCAGGCACCAAAGAAGTTTTTCCTCCCTTCCCCCCAGCTTTCAGCCACTTTTTGCACCTCATTCAAGAAAATTTCTGATGGGACTGGAAAGCGGGTAGTAAAGCCAGGTTTGCAGCCTTGTCTTCCCAGACAGATGTCCAAAATGGTTCTGCTCCTACCAGGGAGAATGGAAAAGGCCCAGTTGTATTGTTCCCCGAGGAGGAGGCGGCATTATTCTTCCCAGTGATGCGAGATATGGGTCAGCGTGGTGCTTCTGAATGTCTGGCTTGAGGTCGAGTCAACAAGGGAGCACTGGAACAGGCTGCCCAGGGGGGTTGTGGAGTCTCCTTCTCCGGAGACATTCAAAACCCACCTGGATATGTTCCTGTGAGACTTGGTCTAGATGATCCTGCTCTGGCAGGGAGATTGGGCTAGATGTTTTTTTCAAGGTCCCTTCCAGTCCCTAATGCTTTGCGATTCTGTGAGTTCCATATTAAAACAAATCTGAAGTGAACACCACCTCCATCCCCTAAAATAAATGGTGAAAGACCTTGAAGTGCAAACACTTCAGCCAAAAAGAAAGTCTCTGCCCTTAGAGAAATTCAAGTCACGTTTTAATTACAGTAGATGAAGTCAGTAACTCTAAACTGAGCTATTTAAAAAGTGTCTGGTACTAATCTTTGCTTCTAGAGAAAACCCTCTTTCAAAGAACAAAGAAGAGAGACTCATGCCTTAACAGCCACATGAAGTAGGAACCAGGTTCTTCTGTAGAACTTCTGGCACATTGGATCACAGAACATTATGGGTCGGAAGGGACCTCGAAAGATCATCTAGTCCAATCCCCTGCCAGAGCAGGACCACCTAGACCAAATTGCACAGGAACATACGGTACCACACAGGGCAAGAATCAAACACAAGCTGCCCAGGGGGTTGTGGAGTCTCCTCCTCTGAAGACATTTAAAACCCACCTGGACATGTTCCTGTGCAACTTGGCCTAGGTGATCCTGCTCTGGCAGGGGGATTGGATTAAATGATCTTTCAAGGTCCCCTCCAGTCCATGATGTTGTGTGATGAACACAAACGTTATGAGTTCTTATGTGGAGATGGCATTTAGAACTGGGAACTGGTCTCACCCTAGCTTTCGCTTGGGTCTGCAGGGTGGAGGAGGTCAGGGCAGATGCATCACTCCACAGTGGAAAACCCAAACGAAACCACCAGATTATTTGGTAATATTACGGTTACAAGCACTGTCCTAACTCCTGAATCTCTGCATTTGTGAGCACCCAAGGCTGATGAGAGCAGCAGGCTGCAACCTCTGTCCCACATGTCCATGCACAGGGGAACCAGGGCTGAGGCATCAGTAGCCTGTGGTTTCTCTGCTTTCACTGCCCTGCTCTCCTACAGCACACGCACGTGGGCAAGGTGGGAAATGAGTGTGGTCTTGGCATAAAAAGGTAGGATGACCAGAGCATGAATAAGAATAGAGCCAAGAAAGATAAAGATGAGCCTACAGCTCAAGACAGGGTATCTCAGCTACATTAACCTATGAATTCACTTCCATTCATGGATCATTTGCCTTCCCAGCAACATTTGCTCAAAGCCATTGTGAAGGCTACGCAGCAAACGCACGTGATTGCTTCAACTAAACACATTCAACCTCATAACCAAGGTGAACCAAGAGCCCAATCAGCTCCCAGCAGCTCAGAAGAGGCTCCATCAAAGGCTGGTGGAACTGTACACGATGGCTGCTCCTCGGGTGGCCCAAGCAAGCACCCGAAGGATGGAGCAACAACTCTCACTGAAGTCACTGCCGCTGGGTTCTGAGCTGGATGGCTCGCAGCGAGCCAACTCGCCCACAGCCCGTGACTTGTGTCCTGGGCTTTCTATAATTGGCAAGATATTTCTAAAAACAAAAGAGCACCAACAACCACCCCTTCCCAGTTCTCACCAACAAAAGGTAAAGACGTTGAGAAGGACGGCATTCTCTTGTCACATGTTACCTTCTAAATCTTGAGTCTTCCTTTGTACTCTGACAGTAATTTCACATATAGACATGGCTGCCAAGCGAGGTCTGTTTGATGTTCTTTCCTGCCTTTGTAATGGAGTTTCCTTTTAAGCAGGAGGAGGCGGAGGGAGAGGGGATGACAGGGGCTTATAAATATGGAAAAGACACTTTTTGGCATAAAATTCAAGTTGCATTTAAAATATCTTGATGACTCTTTTCTTTCCCCACCCCCGTCCCCATCCTGTTAAATGGGCCACCTTTGGGATTGTCCACTTGGAAAAATCTAATGTTAAAAAAAGAAGCACAGAAGGGAAAATCATCATTGCTGGAAAATATTCAAAGCTTTGGGAAGCCAAGTGTTTTTCACCCAAAAAATAGCCCTTAACTGAATCTGCCACAAGTCCTGGACTACTCGCTCCTCTACACTGAGAGGCCAGACTGTCACCAGAGTACCTGTAGCAGCTGCAGTCAAGAACACAACTGTATTAGCTGTCTCTTCAGTGACCAGATCTCTGGTAACTTACACAGTTCACAGGAGAAAGGCCACAATATTCATACCAAGTCATCATAATAATGGAAGGTCATCTCCCCTGTTCTCCATTGACCTCCATCACACAAAGCTAGTGATGATCCATCCTGCTGGGACAACAGGCAATGACTTGCCCGTTGGAGCTCTTACGCCTTACAGTAAGTGATATCAAAGGTGTAGGTGGCATCCCCAAGTTCACACTGGAAGATCATGAGATAAGGAAGCAGTTGTCAGCCAGAGAAGCAGCAGTAGAATCATAACATCGTTTTGATTGGAAAAGACCTTTAAGACTGTCAAGTCAACACTCAACCCCTCATCTCCATGGCTTTTATAAGCCTCCAGGGATGGTGACCTTACTGCTTCCCTCAGCAGCACTTTGACTCTTCAAGATGTTCCTAAACCCACTGCCAGAGGGCCAGACCTGAGATACTTTCACATCCAGTGCCTAGGAAGGACTAATCTGAGACAACATATGACCAAAAGGACACACTACACCAGCTCTGAAGACAGCAGAGCATCTGATGGTGTTATCCCAGGAGCAAGACCTGGGGGAGGATGAGATGGTACTGAGTACATCAGCCAAGCCCAGACAGCTACTATCCACCAGTGGCTGCTGAACTCAATGTTCAGTTTGATTCAGTTGCCCCTTGTCTTCATTTCCTGAAGCTTGCTCAGAGTTGGAGCTTCTCAAGAAGGTTCTGCACATCTCCTTGCCTTTCTGAAAATAACATATGTGCGTTTCAGTGACTCCCATGACTGTTTCCTTTAGATTGCTCCCGACACTACACGCTTTGCCTGACACACAACCCTCCCCTTTGATGAATTTATAAGCCTTATAAACAAAACCTGAAAAACATAGCCAATGGCCCCACAGCCCTGCCAATTTGAGCATATGGAGGAGTAAGATGTCAATGGACTTCTTGTAGGAGCTCTCAGATTTGGAGCAATAAGATTCATTAGCCCAGCTAATGAGGGATTGTTCCCTATAGCATAACCCCCTCAGCACGAAACGACTCAAGTGATAGCCCTTCCAGCACTTCCCTGGGGAAGCTCTTCCACAGCCTCATAGATCACACTGTCAAGAGTTTCCAACCAGCTGTATTTCAAAGGCTAGGAAATGTGCTCGGCTGTTTGATTTGGAAACCCTTGAAACAGTCTTTGACTCTCATATTTGTGATACCACAAGCATGACTTCGGCTGTCGAGCGCACCACACACCTCTGTCCTGCTCGTACGGTCCCACGTGCGTGGATGGAGCTCACAGCATCTGCTGTGCAAGGAAAGCTGCTGCAGAAAGGAGATCTGCTGAGTGTTGGCTGCTGTATGGGCAACCCAAGCCTAAGCTCTCTTGTAGCCTTGAAGAACCTGGCCTGGCATTAATGCCAGGAGAATTACTCAGGGATAAAAACCTTCAGCATAACACCAGGCTGCCAAGAAGTGCCCAGAGTGACACAAGGGAAATTTTCATTTGCATTCTGTGTTGAACTGTGGCCTGGGACCAACAGCCAGGCTCCTGCTTTTCTGCAGGGGACCATTTCTTAGCCTGGCTTCAGCCAGCACACAGCGTCCATCTAGCTGTGCAGCAGGTGGGATGAGAGCTGACTGCTCTGCAGACCCAATTCTCTTCCAGTCCTGTCATCTGTTGGCTTGATGGTATCACTGTACAAACAAAACAGCTGGAAGCACTGGACCCATTTGTCCTGGAGATAGAGAGCTGCTTGTTCACTGCTTGAACTGGAGGTGGACCCCTGGAAGGCAGAGCTAGTGTCGAAGCAGTAGCCTGAGGCGTTGATGTGGCAGGTTGAATCAATGGTAACAGCTGAAAGACTGGTGCTGAATTTAAACAGAGATGGATGAGAGGTTTCCTGCGTTTAGAGAGCACATAACCGCTCCTCCGACAGCACAGGTTTAAGGCTTCATCCACAGATACACTCTGGGATGATGATGCATTGCCTGGGAACGCTCCATAGAATCCTTTATTTCAGGGAAGCAGAATGCAGCTGCTTCCAAAGAATCTGCCTGGGACAGGTTCATTATCCAGAGAGCAGTGTCAGATGTACAGTGCACACACCACAGTGTGGCTTCCTTCCTCCTTTTTAAGTTGACCTTATCTTACCTCCTCCATCCACAGGGTCCTTTCTCTGGAAGCTTTACATCTGTATCCCAGTTCCCTTTGAAATAAAGCTTTGGGCAAAGCTTTTGTACATTTGGAAGCGGGCAGCAGGTAAATCATGACTTGCCCAGAACAAGCCCCTCTTGTCATCATCTGCATTAGTGCACTGCTGGTGGTTATCTGGACCTATCTAGATGCTGTACAAACACAGAACACAGAAATGGGACCTGTGTCACTCCAAAGTTTATAATCCACTTGGGCTAGGACTTAAATGTCCTGATTTTATACCTAAAAATAAAACAGAATAGAATGTACTCGTCTCCTGTTACTATCCCCACCACCAAGAGGAGAAATAAGGAGAGGTTCATCCACTTTTAAGGATGAAATGTGATACCAGGGCCACCACCCAGACTGATCTAAGCCTCCAAATGCACACAGGATGCACTTGCTTTCTTGGCAAGACTGCTTTTTATGCAACTTAGGCAGGGACGTTACATAAGGCACTTCACTGGGAAGTAAAGATGTCACTGAAGTCCCTTTAAAGTAGAAGTGGACAGTTGAGAAAAGTTTGTGAGAGTAATCAATCTGAAACAAATCCTCCAAGGTGAGACCACATCTGAAGTATTGTGTCCAGTTCTGGGCCCCTCAGTTCAAGAAGGACACGGAGCTGCTGGAGGGAGTCCAGCATAGAGCAATGAGGATGATGAAGGAAGTGGAGCACCTGTCTTATGGGGAAAGGTTGAGGGAGCTGGGTCCCTTGAGCTTGGAGAAGAGGAGACTGAGGAGTGACCTCATTAATGTCTATAAATATGTGAAGGGTGGGTATCAGGAGGATGGAGCCAGTGTCATCTAGTGATAGGACGAGGGGCAATGGGTGTGAGCTGGAACATAGGAGGTTCCATATAAATATCAGAAGGAACTTCTTCCCAGTGAGGGTGACAGAGCACTGGAACAGGCTGCCCAGGGGGGTTGTGGAGTCTCCTCCTCTGGAGACATTTAAGACCCATCTGGATGTGTTTCTGTGCGACTTGCTGTGGCAGGGGGATTGGACAGGATGATGCTTCAAGGTTCCTTCCAATCCCTAATGTTCTGTGATTCTGCGTAAAGACTCCGCAGTGGTTTGAAATCCCTACACTGGAGTGGCTACAGCTTTTACAAAGCATCCAGCTTTTGAAGGAGCTTCCATTGTCAAAGTCAATGGAAACAAGATGAGGACTGCAGCACTGCAAATGTTTGACACATTTCAGATCCACGTAAAGGGAAAATCTAAGCACTGTGGCTTAAGCTGTTTCTCTGGCTGGAGGCAGGCATCGAGGGTCCAACAAAAACACCGGGCATGACTTCTGGGAATTAGGTCTGTCCTTTGATATCGCGCACGCGGGTTTTTCTTCTTGTTTAGGTAACGCTATACCGTGTAGATATGAAAACGAGCGGCTTTGATCGATCCCACTTTGCACAAAACGCATCGAGCGGGCTCAGAGCAGGCGAGATGACAGGGGGGATTAGCGTAGATGCCGGCTGCAGATAGCACTGCATTCCTTCCACCACATTGAGCTGCTCTATACCCTGCCACGACTTGGTTAGATACGATAAGGAAATACAATACGACATGATACCACATAGCAGCAGCTGACAGAGAGGAAGAAAAACAAAAAAAAGAGAAGGAAAGGTTTTGTTTGGGGAAGGATTATCTCTTTCTGATGAGGGCATCCAGTTGTGTGGGGATTCAGTGAGGGAAGGGTCTGCTGAAGGAGAGTTAAGCTCCAAGTATCCTCCGGACTGCAGATCTCTAACTATTACAAATGACTTTTTACAGTCTGCTAATGAGCACCTTGTAATCAAGGGAATTACACTCAATTAGGGCCTGAAGTTCTAATCTTTCCATACATCCAGTCCAAACATTGTTCTGCTTTCTTAAGGGATTAGTAATTATTATGACAAATAACATTGCTTCATCCCAAGTTGCTCTGTGATTTCTTAGGAGCTGCTTCCTCAGACCTCACACCGCACAGAACTGGTGGAGCAACTACCACTCGTGTCACCAGAGAACCAGAGGCTGTTCAGCCTGGTGTCTATTCACAGCGAGGGTGACTGAGCACTGGAACAGGCTGCCCAGGGGGGCTGTGGAGTCTACTTCTCTGGAGACGTTTAAAACCCGTCTGGACACGTTCCTGTGCGACTTGATCTAGGTGATCCTGCTGTGGCAGGGGGATTGGACTGGATGATATTCCGAGGTCCCTTTCAATCCCTACTGATTCTATAATTCTATTCAAAAAAGAAAAAAGTTTACTTGTGGAGTGATTTAATCCCCAAATTACTCCTCTGCTCTGATTTAACCTATTAAAAGTCACAGCAGAGTCTAGATGAAAGTTAACCCGACCAAGTGTCTTGCAGATTGCCAGAAATGCTTTCAGTTTCCTCTAATATCTAGGTTGTTGCAGCCAAACCACCTGCAAACTAAAGTCCACAGAGCAAACTCAATCTTCTATTAAAAACCCATTAGTGAACGCAGTCCCCAAATCCACTTCTCTTCCAACACATTTCTGCAGCCTAGCCTGTTGCAGAAGACAGGGTTATGAGGTTGAAGACTACACACTAAAGACTTTTCTTCTCCAAGGTATGTTCTGAAAAACCAACTAATAAGAACAGAATTGGAATAAGAACTAATTGGAACAGAAACTAATACAAACTAATGGGAAACTAATAAGAACTAATAGGAGCAGAACTGCCCCATGGTGAGGGTGCTCATTAAAACGTGAGCTCTCTTGTAAGTGCTTTGCTGAATCAAAGCCTAAGTTCCTGGCTTCACTCAGCCGGGTAGCAGTGGCAGAGGAAGACAGGACAATTGTTTTATAAAAATGCTTTTTTGGCTTCTTTTTTTTTCCAACTCTAGTTGCTCTAAGATCTGAGCAACTGTCCAGGTCCTGTTAAATTCCTGGTAAGATGTTAGGATGACCACAAGCCAGCAATGTGCTCTTGTGGCCAAGAGGGCCAACAGCATCCTGGGGAGGATGAGAAGCAGGGTGGTTAGCAGATCGAGAGAGGTTCTTCTCCCCTTCTACTCCACCCTAGTGAGACCACATCTGGAGTATTGTGTCCAGTTTGGGCCCCTCAGTTCAAGAAGGACACGGAGCTGATGGAGAGAGTCCATTGTAGAGCCACGAGGATGATGAAAGAAGAGGAACACCTTCCTGATGAGGAAAAGCTGGGGGAGCTGGGTCTCTTTGGCTTGGAGGAGACTGAGGGGTGACCTCATTACTGTTGATAAATAAGTGAAGGAGGATGGAGCCAGGCTCTGCTCGGTGGCACCCAATGATAGGACAAGGTGCAACAGGTGTAAGCTGGAACATAGGAGGTTCCATATAAATATGAGAAGGAACTTCTTCACAGGGTGACAGAGCACCGGAAGGGGCTGCCCAGGGAGGTTGTGGAGTCCTCTTCTCTGGAGACATTTAAAACCCGTCTGGCCATGTTCCATGTGGTTTGGTCTAGGGGATTCTGCTGTGGCAGTGGGATTGGTCTGGGTGATATTTGGAGGTCCCTTCTAATCCCTAATATTCTGTGACCAAGCTTTCAAACTCTATTCTTAATACTTGGCAGCACCCCTTAAACATGGATTTTAAGTCCATCTCAAGTGATCATCACCAAAGCACACACCAGGAAATACAGCTGTGCAACGCTTTGAGCTCTGTGAGAGGTTGTATCTGTCACCTGAAGTAAGGACATGCCTAGATGTTGAGCTGCTGTGAGTCAGGTTTCTCTTGGACGTGCACAACCCACCATCATCAGTGCCAGGCCTCTCGTGATGCTCAGGGATGCTGTGACTCAGGCCAACATATGTAGGTTGAACATAAATCAGGACAATTCTCCTCAGTGCAGAAACACAGGCAAACTGCAAACCCCCTGGAAGGAGCTAGCTCTGTAGGGGTGAGGAGTTAGCTCACACTGAACACTGTGCTGTCCCAGTGATCCTCAAGCTACGTGGTTGGAATCACAGACAGAGGTTCAGTGGGGTTGGAGGGACTGGTAGTAGCTTTAAAACAAAACAGTACCCACCCACTGTGTCATTTTTAGAGCAAAGACTGGGGTGTACCCTGACCTGAAGCAGGAGTACTTGTAGCTCAGGTCTTGAATTAAGCCCTGATGGGTGAGTGTGACCATTGGGCTGAACGAGAGGGATGTGAACCACAATATCCTCCAGTTCTTAGAGTTCAATGTTCCAAACTCTAGATTTTGGGCTTGGACCCAGTTCTTACTCTTCTAAGTTTTTGTATAAATATGCATCTCCTCATATAGACTAAAACCACAGTAAAGCCAGCATCTACCTCATCAGGGTGGGGATACGGGGAGGGGAGAAAAATAATCAGTTCAATTCTTGGTATCAGGCCCAAGTGCTCTCATAGAAAGGGATTTGTTCATCCCCAAAATTGAATTCACACCATTTTCCTGATCTGAGAAGACAGATGACATCAGACCCTTGGCAGGAGGTGCTTCAGAGAAGACTCTAATCCATGTACTGACAGGAATATTCACTGGAGCTGTTGTTCACACTCTGTGTCCAAGGTTTGATCATGGCTCGACTATAGACCTCATCCTGGCTGACAGCAAAAATGCTTTGTGGGAACTGACAAATGAGGTGGTACCCTACAGATTTAAGTGTGATTGTGATACACAGCATCAGCCTGAGAGCCTAAAGAGCACAGGGGATAAAGGTTGACACTAAAAATCTAGTGGTCTCAAAACAGCAGCATGTGCTACATACTTTCAAGATTGCTGTATCTCCATCTCTGCCTTTGGGGGAAAATAAATGGACATGCTGGATCAAACCCGCGTTCCCTGACGTATTTTATCACTGCTCACAGGCCTACAGCTCGCAAGTTAATAGATAAGGGTGATATAAAAGTTGTTATCTAGTAGAAAAACATTGAATTCTTGAACACATTCAGCACTGTAAACGGTTCATTTCCAGCAGCTCAAGCTGTTTAACACTTTTATTCAGAGTCCACTTCTGAGTATGTAGCAAGCAGAAATATTCTCGAGTCTAGAAGCAGCTGAGTAATCAGCTTTAGTTACTGCTTAGTGGGAAGATGCTAGACAAAGGGAAGCTTTGAAAGAGTTGGAATTAACCTCAGATCTCAGGTGTGAAGGTCGTGCACGAAGTGGGACGAGATGCATTTCATTTGTGAAAGGTCTAGCTCTGTCACCTAGACAGAAAGAGGAGGAAAATTGAGAGAGTTTCATCTTAAGAGGCTCTAGCAACAGGAGTCAGGGCTCTGATGAAGGAAATGGAGCATCTCCTTTATGAGGAAAGACTGAGGGAGGTGAATCCCTTGAGCTGGAGAAGAGGAGACTGAGGGGTGACCCCATTAATGTCTATAAATATGTGAAGGGTGGGTGTCAGGAGGATGGAGCCAGGCTCTGCTCAGTGTCATCTAGTGATAGCACAAGGGGCAGTGGGTGTGAGCTGGAACATAAGAAGTTCCACATAAATATGAGAAGGAACTTCTTAACAGTGAGGATGATGGAGCACTGGAACAGGCTGCCCAGAGGTGTTGTGGAGTCTCCTTCTCTGGAGATGTTCCTGTGTGGCTTGGTCTAGGTGATGCTGCTGTGTCAGGGGGATTGGACTGGATGATCTTTGAAGGTCCCTTCCAATCCCTAATGATTCTATGATTCTGTGTTTTGCCCACTGCAGTCTTCAAGACCACACTGGAACATTGAAGGCCAACTACTAATTTTTAAAAAAAAGCCCAATACTTGATTAGTTAGACAAATAACAAACATTCCACTCAGTGTTGGCAGAGGAAAGAGAAAAGGCAGCAATGAAAAGTCATAGCTATACTAAAACTCTTCAGGTGATCACCACAGTAAAACTCTTCATTATCATGCTCTTGGACAAGCGAGCCACAGAACCTCACAAGAATGAAAGCCATGGATGGCTCCACGTGTGAGGTGGCTGACACTCAAGTCACTCCATTACTTGTTTTCCTAAACCACTTGGTCCTGATAACATCAGCACAGACAATAGAACAGCCACAGACTGACAGTTGTGTGGCTTTTTGAACCCCCACCCAGTTAAGGAGTGTTACTGGTGCAATTTTCATGGGTTAGTCAACCTAAACCGTTCATGAAAGACATTAATTCACCTCATTGCTAGTGTTACAGGCAATTCTTGAACAGTAGAGATTGAGAAGTGCTTCCAGAAAGCCAGAGCTTTGAAGTGGGATGGAAGAACGAGGAAATTTCAAAGTGCAATAAAGGAAAAGCCTGATGTTGGTAAGACTGTAGCTGACTCTACTTTGAGCAGGAAGTTGGATAGAAGACATCCTGAGGTCCCTTCCAACCTGCATCACCTCCCAGAATGCCTGCTTTAGATCTTTGCTTGGAGTACTTGATTGTAGTTAGTTGAACCTTAGCATCCTCATCATTAGAGGAATGACCATCTAATAACTACACAATAGCCTGGCCTCATCTCACTAGTCCTCTGCCATGGGAACATCCAGACTTCTGTTGAGAGTGAGCATCGGTGATCGCTTCAGCTGCTTCTTGGAAAAGGCGTTAGAAGACTGCGTGTGTGTTGCTCGCCAGAGAAGGCATGAACAACAAGGAAAGAGCATCAAGAAGGATGCAGGCAGCCACTCTGACTCCTGAAATCTGGATTTCTGTTGTGGCAGCTGGCAAGACTGCAGGCTCTGGTTCCAAGCCCAAGGTCATGATTGTTCTCCATTTGCACACAAAAGATCAATCCAGAACAACGTTGGGAGCGTGATTCAGCCAAGTGTGTTTGGAGGAGACAAGAACTGGAGGGAGGGGGTTGCTCAAAGGAAACCTGGCTGAAAGCAACTGGCCTTAAAAGCAGGAGGCATAACTGCCTAGATCCTCAACAAGCAGTTGAAAATACAAGCTCTTCCCCAACAAACAGGACCTCAAGGGCTGGGAGAAGTCTGCAGGGAGGAAAGCTAAACGAGTCGTGCTTTATCAAAGTTCACAGGCAACGCTACTTCTAGCATGAGTGCCAAAGAGAGTGCTCCCTGCAAGACACCACAGAGGGTTAATGTGTCCACTGGTGTGTGACATCGCTCTGCCTGACTCCCCATGACCTGCAGCTGCTCTGGATCTCCCACACTTTTGAGCTGGAGATTTTCTGATGCAGCCAGACTGATCGTCCCAAGGCAAAACTCTCTCAACACTTCCCTCAACCCCGTGCTCTCCTTTAAGGGACATTCTGTCCCTTTTCTGCCCACCTTGTGCACTTGGCACATGTTCAGGAGAGCAGGAAGGAAATACCCCAAACACACAAGAATTTCCCTCAGCAGAGAGGCAGTAACTGGTCTGGCTGTGTTTCTGCAGTGTCCAACAGAGAGGTGCAGGGCTGGAGTGTGCCAGCAGTTAAACCTTTCTCAGCGCTCTCTGCAGCTGTGCCTTGGACTTGAATTGCTCTGGAAGTGCACTACATGTGGACATGCTTTAAAAAAAAGATGCTGAGATTAGGAAAACATTATTTCACTACAGGAATAACACAGTTCAGCTGCCTCCACTGCCGCTCAACGTGGAGAGTCTTTTCCAGCACAGAGAGGACCTTGTGAGGAAGTGGGATGACAGAAAGGAACTGTGGGATTTGGGGTCTGGGAAGTTCAGGACAACATTCTTCAAAATGAGTGTTAGGAGGAGCAGCACAGCCTGGCTAGAATTCAGTGAGTGCCAGAGGAGCAAGGTGAAACCACAGCTCCTTCAAAGGAACCGTTGGCTTCCACGCAACCATCTCAAGCTTGATGAGAAATGGCTGAAAGTTCCACCTGGTTTTGCTATGAGACAAGGACATGCTGTGCTTCGTGATGCCACCCTCCACAGCCTGGCACACACTAGCACCTTCTCAAGAAGTATCCTGGCCCTACTAGTGCCATAAGTCTACATGAACAGCTCTAGTGGTAGTGATCTGGCAGTAGCTTCCAGCCTCTCCAGCCAGTCAAAGCCAAATGAGCAGAGAGGTAGATAGATGCAGCCAAAAACGTACGCAGCATATGTTGCTCTTTGATGGGATGGGAACTGCACAAGGCTTCGATCTGCCTCTGCCAGAAACTTCTGCCCACCTTTTGCACAGGTCAGCCAGGTTAAGTCACCCAACAGAAGCAGGTTTGTAGGTCATTGGCAGAGCCGCAGGAGGCTCTGTTTATGCTAAGAGCCATCCAACTGGACAAGACCAGAGACAGACTGAAGTGAAGGAGTGTTTTGTGAAGGCAGCACTGCTGATGGTTTGGTGTTTGGGTTCGTTGGCCTTTTCTCAAAAGGAATAGTGTTTCTCGAAAGGAAATTTCTTCTTGCGAAGTGACTGACCCGCTGGCACCAGCACAAAGTTTTCGGAGATGAACTCATACTTCTGAGTACGATTCCTTTGCACTGCTGAGAGCTGCTAATGAAGAGGAGCAGGGAGCAGCTAGAAAGGAAGAGCCGGCAGCTTGGGAAACAGAAAGCAGGAGGTAACACGGGCCACAGGGTCCTGATCTGCTACAAGCATCTCCAAAACAGAGGGGCCACTTCCCTCTTCCTCCCCAGAGAGGACTCAAGGGTCCTCGGCAGCATTTCAGCCTCAAAAATCCCTCCTCCCTCTTGCTCATCTGCTGCCTGAAAAGGCCAAATCTTCCCAGAGCTGCTTTGAAGTTACCCAGGGATTTAGAGTTCTGCCTCTTTTAAGGCAAGGCAGAGTGCGGTGGGCAAGCTGGGCAGCAGCGTAACCGCTCCTCCACTCCCTTAACACAGAGCAGGCACCACAGCGTGACAGCCTCAGCAGGGTCAGCTCCTTCCCTCCTCCTCTCTCCATGAGACTTCTCCTCCTCCGAGCTGGTTCTGCAGCAAGCAGGTTCCAGCACTCACAGCCCAGCCTCACCAGGGCATCACAGCCTTCTGCTGGCTCCCGCGACTCTCCACATGCTACAAGCAGGGCACAAGGCATATCTGCTTCCACTGGCTGCAAACCAGGGTCCCCAAAAACTAGCCTGTAGGTGCTTCCCATCTGCCCAAAGCAGCCTGACTTCATAACACTATTGAAGGGTCGTTCCACCAAACCTTGCAGGGGATTCATCCAGGGATTCTTAGAGACTTCATCCCATCACAGCGGCACCTCTGAATCTCCTTGGCTTTGCATGTGGCACCTTCCACCCCAAGAAGCTCTTGTGCTTTGAGAAAGGGATCTGGCGTCTTATGTTAACAGTTCTTTAAGATAGTTTGGGGGGGTCTTTTCTTCCTTTTCAAGGAAGGAGAACAGTCAAATGTCATGCTGTGAGCCACCAGAAGAATAAAATCGAATCCTTGGGGTCAATGCCCAACAACAGCGGGACAAGGGATTCTTCAGGAGGGACCTTCTCCTTCTCGACAGCTCCCTGAAGTAGTGAGGTGGGGGTCAGGCTTTTTTCATCCTGTTGCTTCAACCAACAACAGGACAAGAGGTCAAGGCCTGAAGCTGCCAGGGGAGGGTTAGGTTGGATGTTAAGAAGCCCTTCCTCACAGAAAGGGTGGTCAGACCCTGGAATGGGCAGTGATGGAGTCCCCATCCCTAGAAGTGTTTAAGGACAGACTGGATGTGGCACTTAGTGCCCTTGTCTGGCTGATGTGGTGATGTTAGGTCACAGGCTGAGCTTGATGATCTTAGAGGTCTTTGCCAGCCTCAATAACTCATGTGATTCTCTTCTGTCTTTCCAACACTCTGGAAGTTGCTCACCCCTCAACCACTGGTCCTGAGCATTACAGGAAAAGTGTCTTCAAGACACCATAAAGACACCGGGGTTTTCACTTTTCAAAACACTGAAAATCTACCCTCTCATCCCAAATTTCTTACCACTGCTGAAAATCCTGCTGTGCCTGGGGATCTTAGCTCCTGCTCCCCTCTAACCTTCAGTCCTTGCCCAACACAATGGAGGTTGTCAGCAAAGGGCACCTGGCCAAAAGCAAATGCTGGGAAGGCTCCCCAGCCTTTGTTCACATATCATCAACAGGGGTGCACCTGGGGTGGCAGAGAATCCCATCCCCAAGCTGATCTGCAAGTGTCCAGCCAGGAGAGAAGGTAGCTGCAATCATTCATGGTGCCTCAGTGGAAATGTTGGATTTCAGGAACTTCAGGCAAGGGCTCGACCGAGTGCCGTGTGACATGTGCAGCACC
>VXBP01003849.1:539042-632439 GCA_013400115.1 Rhinopomastus cyanomelas
CCCCCCCCCCAATTTTTATTCCTTGGAACAACTACTTATCTTTTTGCATCATGAAGCATCTGGGAAGCAGCCAAGGGCATACAGCTGCAGAGATAGCAAGCAGAGAGGGCGAGGAAAACAGTCAAGGGGAATACACACTTATTTATAAAAATCAGAACAATAGTTCTTATCACAACTCTGGGGAGCTATTTTCTACTCACAAATAAAAACAACACAGGCATTTCTTCTCTCTCCCCAAAAAAAGAAAGCAAAACCCTACAACTTCCCCCCAGACTGAAGCTGTAATGAAAATCACAGTCAAGGCAGAAGGAGTTAATCCTCTTGCTTCCCAGCATAGAAGCCATTTGCCTGCAGACTTGAGGAAGGACCATGAAGCTGGTGGTCCTGACCCAGTTCTTGGTGGGTACTTGTTCAGATCACAAAGCTGAGCACACAACACTCCCTCCAGTCCAAAGCTATTGGCAGGAGCATCTCGAAGGGTGGCCTGGCTTCGTAAACAAGAGCTCTGCATCCCCGGCCAACAGCGCTGCACTTTGCTGGCAAAGCTGCCTTACGCAGCATCCCACTGGCTCTCTGCCTGGCTCTTGCAAGTGTTATCAATTGCTTGCTCCCATGAACATTAAAGAAATCAACCTCTCCTCCTTTCTCTTGCAACAGCCTCTCCCCTCCCCTTTAAATAGCAGCTTAAAAGGAAACAAACTTAGATCAAGGTCAGAGGCATAAAAAGTCTGTTTCTCATGCTCTGAGGAAATCCTAGCAGCTGGATGGTGGATACAGCTATATCCCAGCCCTGTCTGGACATGGCTCCAGGACATGGCTGGGAGGGATTTCCCAGGATCTTACAATCCTGCCCCAATCCCTACCTCCCTTGTTGAAAGGCAGGATCCCCTCCACACACCACTCCTGACAGATCTCAGCAGACCCCACATACGGCTGCACACAACTGTTCTGTGTAGCATGCACCCACAAGTGTCACCTAGCTTTGCTATCAGCAGCAGCTCCAGTCTTGAGCTAACCCCACAAAGGCAGTGCCTGGGGTGACCCTCATCATCACCACGCAGAAGTACCATGACCTGAGGAGCTTTATCCACAAAGCTGATGTGACAGCAGCTGCACACAGGCGATTTGCCTAAAGGACCATCACAGGGAAATCCATGTGAGTGTCTGAAAGATGGATCTATGGATTTTAGTGTCCTTGCTCACCTGAGCAATGCTAACCAAAGGGCTACAGACGAGGAGGAGACAGGCCCACTTGATCAAAGCACACATAGCTCACACTGGAATCAACTTCAACACCTCTGAAGACTGAGAGCACTTTGAATTTGCACTTGACCATGCAGAGGTAGCTAAGAGTAATTCACTAATTACAGAATCCCAGGATTGTTTGGGTGGGAAGAGAGATCTAAACACCAAGCCCAAGCATTAACCCAGCACAGCCAAGTCATCACTAAGCCACCTCCCTAAGCACCTCAGTGCCCCTCTTGGAGTGAGGCACCCAAGACTAAACACAGTACTCAAGGTGTGACCTAAGGCACATGAAACACATCCTTGCATGAAGCCCAGGCCAGGATCAACAGAATCCATATAATCACCTCAGCTAGAAGAGCTCCATCACCCTTGCAACTTCTCATGGGCAGATACAAGTTTTGACTAGATCTCATAGAAGCAGCAAGAGACCCGGAGTAAATGAGAAGTGACTCATTCAGAATTACCAGGGAAAACAGATCTGGGACAAGAAAACAGCTTCCACCAGGGTTCTGGTTCCTCACCCAGGTACAAAACATGATTCCCCCACCTTTATGTCACAAAGCAACACCACCCCTTTTCATTCATTCACTTAGCCCAGAGAAGTCCAAACAGGGAGAAAAAGGAGGATTTTAAGTTCACGTTTAAAATAGCTGATGCATTTTGGAGCTCCTTCCAGCTTCATCTCAACAACGTTGTGCTTCAAGCCAAGGTTTTATACGTTGTGTCATCAGGGGATCGCGTTTACAAGCAAGATCAAGAAACGAAATAAAAGTCACTTGAGATGGAGATAACTCACTTGCTGGCAGCCAGCAAGGAGCTGAATTGATCTCCTGGCCCATGAATGCATTTTTCCATCTGCCAATAACACCCAGCAATTAGTCAGTGCCACAACACACAGTGTTTATAGCCGAGGGTTGTAATGAAATCAGCATCTCACACAGGGAACTTAACCCCTCGATAGATAATTGGGGTGACAGAAGTGGCCCCTTTGGAGCAGAGGGGAAATACCTAGACCAAAGCTGGCTTTGAGGTACAAAAGTCTCTGGAAGCCCTCAGCACTTAGAGGGCTACTGACTAAGGGAAGTCCCTATGCCAAGTGAAAGCCTAGGTATGACTCCACTCACACATCTCCCTTTCCCATCTCCAGGGTGGATAGACTCAGGTGAGCACCAGCTTGGACATGACATCGTTACTTCAAGAACCCTTCTAGGAAAGCCTCAGCAGCTGGTTTATTTGCCCACCATCAGGAAGCCAGCGGCAAGCACAGACTTATGAAACAGTTTAAGAGGTAGTTTAGGACTGCTAAAAGCTCAGACTTCTTGATACACAAAGCACTTGTCCAGGGCCACTACCCAGACCCCAGGATGCAGGGGCCATGCAGCACACTTAGCAAACAGACCACGAAAGCAGCTTCCACACCCAGACAGGGTCTGAACACACCACACTCACTGCAAAGCCTCAAACCTTCCAGTCATCAAACCTGCTGGTGTAACTCACCTTCTAGATGTTGGAGATCTTCCCCAGATGCTCTAGTAAGGGAAGGGCTGTATACAAGAAGGAAAGCTGCCAGCTCTGTGTCCCTCCCTAAGTCAGCACCCTCCCTGACCCTATCTAGCAGTCCCCTGAAACACTGGCACGGTGTAAATCACCCCGCAGAAGTTCACCACACATAGACCTCTGCTCAGTTTTCCTTCTCTCCCCAGGGCTCTATCCACAAGACACTTTTTTCCAGCCCAGGCTTTGCTAATGAGCACTGTGAGGTTTATATAAACAAGACTAAGGAGAAAAATATCACAACCATACTAACAACATCAACAGTTTAGAGAACACGCTTGGAGCTGTCAATACCCTGAGATGAGTGGTGAAAGGTTTGGGACATGTTCCAGTCTGAAGGAACAGACAGCTTGCTGGTTTGCTTGTAAACCTTGGGGAAGGCTGTGCAGTGCAGCCACAACTCAGAACAGGTACCAACTGCATGGAAACAAAGCCCAAACCAGGATAAATACTCGTGGCCATGAAAAAAACCTAATATTAAAGAGTTCTTTGCCAAGAGAGGAGCTCAATAGTTTGGCTCCCCAATGCTCAGGTCTTAAAATATATCTCAGCACTTCATAGCTGTGCATTCCTAACCCCAGGCTGCTCTCTGCACACGTGGCCAGGGCATGAGAAGTCAAACTGATGCTGGTAGAGGCATCTCAAGCCTTACTGTCTCCCTTCCAAAGCAAGCACACAGTCATGCAATGATTCCAAAGAACTCCCGAGTGAAGCTTTACAAGCCTTGTTGGTATCTTCCCTGCATGTTGAGACTGTGCAGAGACCAACACTAGAGTCCAAGCTCACCTTTTGGGCACAGGTTTAAATGCTTTTGCATGCCTGGCACAGCTTTTAAAGTGTGCTGGGAACAGAGCCCACAAGAGGGCTTTGACCAAGGGAAGAAGAGCCAAGCTCAGCAGACAGAGCCATGTTTAAATTCAGGCGCCAACACCGCAGATAATGAAAGTGAAGGTCTGAACAAATCAGAGGTGCTACTCACACGTGACTTGGACTGGAAGCGCAGCCAGAAGCCCAGCTGAGAGGTGGAACCAGCAACGTCTGTCAGCAAGACTCCATCCCAGAGCCTGTCCTCAGAACAGTGACCCTTGGCCAGCACAAAGCAAGAAAGGGTATCTAAGGTTGAGGCAGCAGAAATAGACCCCAGGAATGCCAGTCCCACCTACAGAGCTGATGGGATTGGCTCACCTGTTTGATGGGCAGAGGAAGCCACTAGACAGGTTCAGACCAGTCCCAGTCAATGAGAGCTTCTCAGGAGAATGATTTGGGTCAGGTGCTTGAGTACAGCTGTTGGGCTTCAGGTGTGGAGTACTGCTGGATTAATAGGGTTTCAGCATGGCTGTTGGTCCTTCTGCAATGCCTACCCCAGCAAGCATCCTCAGTTCTCTGCAGATGCTCCAGATCTGGGGCATCTATAGGACCACGCAAGGCTCAGGGTCTCAGCACAGCTGCTCTGCAGCTGCATGTTGCTTGTACACCGGCAGCAGACGGCTGGGCTGTGCAGATGGCCCCAGAGAGACTTGCAGCTTCCTTGAGCTTCAGGCTCAGCTCCCATAAAGCTGAGTTTTTATGGGCCTCCCTCTATGTGTGCCTGGATGTGTGCGAGCAGTCGCTGGGGTTTACAGAACATTTAGCCATCACTCAGGGCCAACATTCGCAAACGCTGTATCCAGAAGCCTGGATCCACTGGCCCTTTGGTTTGTTTTAAAGCTGGTTTATTTTGGAGCTGAAAATACAGCCCTTGTCTTCAGCATGAATTGGCTTCCTGAGCTTGCTGGCTTCCCCAAAACTCTTCTCGTGGAAGTCTCATGGCTCTAGGATTTCTACACAACCATCCAGCATCTCCTGGGGACCTACCTCCCCCTTACACACTGCGGGTGTAAGGCTGTTAATTCAATTGGCACCAAAACACCATCTCCAGCAAAACTAAGAGCATGAACCAGGCAGAGCTGTGTCGCATCTGACAGGCTTTAGAGAATTTGAATTTTGCACTATTTGCCTTTTTCTCCTTCTCATTTAGTTTCCCTCCCCTTCACGACTGCCGTCCACGGTTGCATTTCTAAGCCATCCATCTTTCCAGACCTCTCGTGTCTCAGCTCATACTATCTTGTTTGATAGTCCTTAGCTTTCCCCAATGACAGAGGAGGCTGGACTCCCCAAGCCTTTCTCACCACAGCTTTACGTTAAGACACGAGGTTTCTCAGGTGGTCTGCTGGAAGGGAAGGAGATGCAGAGAGCCATGGGGAGACAGCATCTCAAACAGGCTCAGCAAGACTCAGAGCATAACTGTCAGCAGCCGAAGTGGCTGGCTGGGGGGAGCAGTTCGGTAATGAGACCAAGGTGGCCAAGCTGCTGACAGCTGCAGAGCAAGCCAGAGGAGAGGTGGGTTTGGGAGCAGAGGGGAATATTTCATCTTTTCGGACTTGATGAGTTTGCGTTGGCACAAGACAATGAGCAGCAGATGTCAGAGGGAGATGCCAAACTACCCTGTGCAATTTACAGCAAAAATAATGACACTCTTTCAGACCACTAATGTTCTCAGTTTCTCAACAGCATTGGCTCACTTTTTTTTAAGTAAAAATCCTCCTAAGTTCTCCAGGAACAGTTTTAACCAGTGCTCATTGCAGCTCCAGCAGCAAACTTTTCACGTGGAGCTGTGCATCTGGAAATTAGCAATTGAACTAGAATACACATCCCAGAGCTAAGTGGATGCTGGGCAGGCTCTGAGCCACCTGCACCCATAGGAACAACTTACCTGGGACTGTTACAGAAGGTTCCGTATAAATATCAGAAGGAACTTCTTCACAGTGGGGGTGACAGAGCACTGGAACAGGCTGCCAAGGGGGGTTGTGGAGTCCCCTTCTCTGGAGACGTTTAAAACCAGCCTGGACATGTTCCTGTGCAACTTGGTCTAGGTGATCCTGCTGTGGCAGGGGGGTTGGACTGGATGGTCTTTTGAGGTCCCTTCCAGTCGCTAATGTTCTGTGAATCTGTGATTCTATGACCGTTAAATATTCATTTCTTCCACAGCACTTATTTATACTTTGGGTAACCTGTTTGTCTTTTCTTTTCCCTGAGAGCTGTTAATTCATAGAATCACAGAGTTATTTGGGTTGGAAAAGATCATTGAGTTCTGTGTAACAGCAAGCACTAGGAAAACTGAGAAGCTCAGCTGGGTTCATTTCAATTCCATGGATGTACTCTGGGTAAACCCAATTTAGGAAGTTTCAGCCTTGGACAATATTCCCTGTAAGCATCCAAAATAATAAACTTAAGCTGGAGTGGATTTACGTCTGGTAGCAGTTGTACCACGACTGCAGCAATACCTCTGGTTTATTAGACACCAGAGACTCCACCAAGGGTGGAAGAGGGAAATACAAGCTGAGCAACAGATGCTGTGCCGCAGAAAACTCCCTGGAATCAATTCACCCCACACTTGCAGACAGCCCTTTGCCCTCCAAAAGCCAGTGAACCCGGCAGTGGGGATGTGTTCACTCCAGACACCTTTGGTGTCTGCCCCTCTCTCTGCTTACGCACAGTGAAAAAGCACCTCCTTGGTCCGTGGTGAGTGTTCAAACTTAGAGAGTCATAGAATCACTGAACTGTTTTGGTTGCAAAAGGTCTTCACGATCATCAAATCCAAACACCACCCCAGCACCGCCAGGGCACCCCTAAACCATTTCCCTCAGCAGCATCTCCACATCTTCCCTTCAGGTAGTGGTAGAGAGCGAGAAAGTCTGTCCTGAGCCTGGTCTGTGATGTTTCAAAGACATTGTGCTGGGGGGAAGCCTCCTGGTTTTCCTCCTGTTTTATAACAGAGTATCAGGAGGTCAAAGCATCTTGAAAGCTCTAGTTGTCAGGCTGTTTTCTCACGTGTCCATGCAGAGCAGCATGCTGATTTGGGGGTTTCCTTCCTTTTCTTAGTTCAGATAAAGCAAAGCAAAGACAGCCCAAGACAGGAGGAAGAAACGTGGCCTTTGTCAGGGGGAAAGAGAAAAGGAGGAAGAAGGAAGAGAAGGGCAAAGGAACAGAGGTGAATCCTGAAGCAATCCTGCCTCATGGCTGGGGTGGAGACATAGAGGGTAGCATCTTGAATGAAGATGGGGTTCAATTGTTGCCCATTGCTGGTGTGTTCTTGAGGTCTTCTGGGGAAGAAGAAAGAACCCAGAGTGATGCAGGAGCCATTAGGGTGATTCAAGTCTAACTGGCTTTAATTTGTGCCCGTGTATCACTGAGTCACAGAATATTAGGGACTGGAAGGGACCTCCAAAAATCACCCAGTCCAATCCCCCTGACACAGCTGGATCACCTAGAGCAAGTTGCACAGGAACATGTCCAGGCTGGTTTTAAACATCTCCAGAGAAGGAGATTCTACAACCCCCCTTGGCAGCCTGTTCCAGTGCTCTGTCACCCTCACCGGGAAGAAGTTCCTTCTGATATTTATATGGAACCTCCTCTGTTCCAGCTCACACCCACTGCCCCTTGTCCTATCACTAGATAACTCTGAGCAGAGCCTGGCTCCATCCTGCTGACATCCACCCTTCACACGGGGTTTGTGAGCCAGGGAGAAGCAGTGCATGTGAGAAAGGGACTGATGCCCGAGCTAGGACTGCCGCGGGGCTCTGCTCCAGCTGGGACTGGACCATGGAGCTGAGCTGCAAACCCACGGGTTTGCTGATACTTCTCTTTCCCAGAAGAGCGTTCTGGTTTTTTCAAGCCTTCCCCTGAAAAACAACAAAGACCATCCCAAGAAAACATCCTGACCACCTCAGGGTTTTTTTTGGAAAACACAAAGGAAAGAGGGAATTGCGCCGTGATGTAATCGGCTGAGCCAGGGTTCAGAAGGCTGTTTCATGTGAGGCTGTAGAAGATCTGCATTTTTCCTGGAAAGATCCTACGAATCAAGTGTCTGAACTGGAGTTACCTCTCTGCAACCTGCCAGACTTCTCCCCGTTAACGGAGCCACAGCTAAAACATTCCAGCTCACCTCCTACCAATCTATCGTGGCGCGTCCTGGACTCCAGCTCGCGTCTGCGAACGCGTTTACTATTATCTTTACTTCCTCCTGCTTATTGGCAGCGGCTCGTAATCTTTCAGCTGTGGCATGCAAAGCCAAACACGGACCAGTATTTTCCATTATGGTTATAATTCTGGCCCGTAATTTTATCACTCAAATATAAATCCACTTCAGAAACACCGTAAACTAAGTGTCGCAGAGTAAACTTCAACTCCTGAGCGCTTTATAGAGGGGATTTAATAAAAGGGAAATAAAAAGCAAATGCGAGCCGTAATATTTTTGGCAAAAAAAGAGGTCAAGTGTTTCTTTCTCTTTGCTTCGTCCGAAGGCAAGGACCTGCTTCTCGCACGGCAGGTTTGTTTGTCTTGGACCACGCAGTCGCCGACGCAACATTTCTCCAGTGACTTATTTAAAACACAAACCAGGGGAAGCACGGTAAACAGGTCGGATTTGTATGAGCCAAGACATCCTCGCCCTCCTTCTTTCTCAGAGAGATATCGGCTGTGAAGTGCTAACAACATCACCCTGTTCTGGTTGCACCACTTAGAAGCCAAACCCTTTGCAAAGCCAAACCCTTTGCTCCCCGTTGTAAGTTTACGCTGGGGCATAATGCGAGCGACTGCTGCGAGAAGCAATATACAGAGGATATAAAGTGATCCACTCTGTTTACACTGATTGGGGAGAAAAGCCTTTGCATAAGGAGCAGATGAGGAATCTGGATATGAAAGTGAAAACTGCTGCTAATCATCGGTGAGAGGAACATGACGGAGCCTCCCAGCGCAGGCGGGTCTGGGGAAGGCAAATGATAACAAGGCTCCGAGAGGGATTTCCAGGAGTAACCCCGAAATAACCCCCGCGCCCCACGCACGGCTCCAGAAGTCAAACAGACCTCTGTGCTTCCAAGTTCGGCAGGGTGGCTCGGGTAGTCTGACGTTGACACGTGAAGGTTTGCGAGCCGTGGCTCTTGCTGGGAGGAGGGGGAAGAAAAAAGAACCCTGCGTTTATTCATAAAAAATATCTGCTTCGAAACTGCAGTGGGAGCCTGTTTATAATAAACCAACAAATGATATAGGGGCTGCTGTTTGGCACAGGAATGGCCTGGGAGAGGCTTGTGTTACATTTCTCTCTCTCCGCCTTCATGGTATAAGGCAGAGCAGGCTGAAATTTATGTTCTCCTGGTACTGTCGTCCTGGCTGCGCTGCTCCGGAGACAGTTCTGGCACAGTCCTCGCTTGTGCTGTATGTTGCATCTCCTTAGATTTATTACCAGAGGTTGGGGTGAGGGCAGAGGGGCATTTCTGACTTCTTTATGGTGATGGAGGCACTTGAAGAGGCCAGGACAGACACAGATAAGTAGCCCCAGAGCCAGCTACTGACCACCACGCTCCCACTTGTGCTTTCTTGCACTCTAGGGTAGCTTGGTTTCTAACAAAAGACCATCACCATTGTGCCTTGGTTACGTGCAGGTTTGGAGAAAAAGGGGGAAATGTCAATTACTTTATCTTTAAATACTTTCTAAGTCTTGTTAGGTCTTTCTCGTTTAGCAGCAGATGGATGTGAGTGAGTCCCATCCATCCATCCATCCATCCATCCATTCATCCATCCATCCATCCATCCATCTACCCACCTACCCATTCATCCGTCCATCCTTTGTATTTTGCTCAGAAAGACATTTCCTGTCTTTGGCAGTCCAGGAGGGCTGTGTCATACTTCCAAAGAAACAAGTCAGGAAACCCAGATCTCACCAGTATCTTCTCTCCCAGTGCTTGAAAGGGAGGAATGGGCCTTACAGGTCATGTACTGGAGATGATGAGGATCTCCATGTACCTTTTCACTAGAGATGATGAGGATCTCCATGTCCCTTTGCACTAGAGATGATGAGGATCTCCATGTCCCTTTGCACAGCAACAGCAGCTCTTTGGACCAACCTTCCTGCAGGATTTCTAGCCGTAGCCTTGTGTGTTTGACAGACATAAAAGTGAAGCGACCGTGGGTCACGGTTGCCAAATCGATCTTCATCAGAACTAGGAGAAACCTCTGCTGAAAGCTTTTCTCTCTTAGAACAACCACTCGGATGCATTTCCCTTTGCAAAATACTTGGAGAAACTCTGATCAAAGAGCTTCGCAAGAGCTGGATATTACTATTTATTGTTGTTATACAGAACTCACCCTCTGCTGTCAGTGAGACAGTAGCAGCATGAGATACGGTGCTGGAGTTACAGTCTATGTCTTGACCCCTACAAATTAGCCCTCAATACAACAGCCAGAAAAAGCCAGACATCAGGCAGAGAAAAAAACACAAGAGAAAGAAGGGGTTTTCAGCACAGACCTCATTGACTGCTGCATGCAAATCACTCTTCAACATATTGCTGCTTCGCTCCCTAAACGCTCACAAACTCTATTATGCGATTAAAAACACACGTAAATATACTACACTTACATCTATATCATACATGCAGAAAGAAAAGTATTATGCTGATATTTATTTTTGTCTTACTTTTGATGACTATTTTGGTATCAGGTCATGGGAACCTCAGGGTTCAGTTCCCCACCGAGACGGACCATTTATGTGCGTTTCTTTTCAGCATTATGAGCTGACACGAGCACAGCTCCGAGATACCTGGAGCTGTTTAAAGCCCACCTGGGTGTGTTCCTGTGCGACTTGATCTAGGTGATCCTGCTGTGGCAAGGGGATTGGACTAGATGATCTGTCAAAGTCCCTTCCAATCCCTGATGTTCTGTGGTCCTGTGATATCTAAGGTCGTTTCTTTACTTCTTCTCTTTGCCTACTTTCTTTATGAGATAACAGCCAATTAGGGCCCAAAATCAACCAGAAGTCTTCTATTTATTAGGGCTTGATCCTCTTCTGACAGTATTTGATAAAGCCTTCCTCTGATTTGCTAAGAGGCTTGGTGTCTGAGGAACACTAAGGCTTTTTGGCTATTTTTCATGCCTCTTTTTGTGCACGTTTACCGCCTGGAAGAGGGTCATGGCTTGGGCTGTTGAACTTGGGGCAAAAGGTCCATCCTAGTGCTTTTTTCTCTTGGATTCCCATGACGTTGGGGTGCTGTTGTGAGCAGTGTCGCTTGCTTAAAACGTTTCCATTGAGGATTATTTTTCAGGTTGTTGGTGGTGATTCCCATCTCATTTCATCTTTGGACCAAGAGCTCTGCATCCACAGGGCTACCAAACAAGCCTCACGATGTTATTTCCTTTCATGGCCAGGTACTTTCAAAAACCCGCTGCCAGCTGCAAGTGGTATCGCTGCAAATGATGCCTGGAATGAAAATAGGCAAGAAAGGAAGAAAAAAACCAGTCAATGAAACAGAGCAGATAATTTTGCAGTTTAATTTTCCATCTTCTCTAATAATGGTACCAGTGTCACGCTTGATGGATGAAAGCGCTACGTATGGCCTCTCGAGATTAATTCCCCTCCTATAACTTCAGCTGTGATTTTCCAGAGCAGCCTCTTGGCTCCTTTATTCAATCTTCCTCCCCGTCCCTTCCCCTGCCTTCTCCTTCTTGGAAGAATGTTTTGGATCAAAGCCGACAACGAGAATTAGAGCCGGTAGAAGGGCTGCATTTCGTGTTTGCTGAAGAGACTCCTTTTCCTGAAGGAGAGTGCAGCTTTTATATGGAAAACATCAGCGAAGCAGCAATCAGACCTGACTAGCCTCTGTTCCTTATCTGAAGCTGCTGACTACCGCACAAATACGGTGTCTCTGCTCCTTCCAGGATCTTGAAGGATCTCCACTTCTCACCATCCCGCCTGAGCAGAAATCTCTGAAGCCCATTAAAAGTTGCCCCGTAATCTGAGCTTCATATTTTCTCAAGCCGGGAGATCTGGAGTTTAAAGACAAGGTTTGATCTTATCTATTTTTTTTTATCTGATGATGCTGGCTCCACCAAATAAGATTTATCTCTAAAGAAAATAATGCAATTAATGTCCCAGCTGCCGAAGCCTTTATGGAGACCTCTCATTTTTTGCTACTCGGAGCTCTCTAATTAACTGGAACCCTGTAAACCTGAGCAACCCAAACCTTATCTGAGAACACGCAATGCCCCTAAATTAGATTGGAGGATTTGGTGAAGGCAGTGGAAAGGACTTGGGCTTTTCTTTGCTGGTTTTGTGTGGAGGGGACACAGAGATACTGTTCTGAACAAACCCTGAGTTCCTCTGTGCTAGCCTGGCAGGGAACGCACATACCACTAACAAGTGCTATTACTGGATTTACGTCATCGAAGAATTTGCTCCTTCTGGCATGTTCTCTGGCATCCCGCAGCTGAAGAGGCTCCAGGAAAAAGCAAAACTTGCTGTCGTGACAGAGGAGCAAGGATGATCCATGAAAGACTGATCCTCAAGCAACGAGCATGAGCTGTGGAGCAGTGTCCATGGCTCACTGAGTGTCAGACAGTCCTAGCTGGATCTCACTCAGTTCAAAGGGATTGACCTGGTAGAATATCCAGATGCTTGGATCTCTCCAATAGAGCTCTGTGAAAATAAAGATATTATCTTCCTCAAGCTGAGGGCTTTCTTAGTTCACCAGCTTTGGAGACCCCATGGCACTCTTCAAGCAAAAATGATAACTCGGTGCTGTTATACAAAGGGTTGAAGTGGCCCAGAACATGGATTCTTTTCAATATCAAGACCCTTCAGACCAGCAGCTGCCAACTAGGCAGTGCCCAGCCCTCTCCAGACTCTTTTCCAGCTTCTGCTCCAGGGCAGATAGACTGAGCAACCCAGAGCAGCAAGGCTGGATTGGGAGTCTCCTTCTCTGGAGATGTTTAAAACCAGCCTGGACGTGTTCCTGTGTCTTTGTCTAGGTGGTCCTGCTCTGGCAGGGGGATCGGACTAGATGATCTTTCGAGGTCCTTCCAATCCCTAATGTTCTGTGATTCTGTGAAGGGACTAGCTGGGATTACCACTCCTCTTTGAACTGAGCCATTCATGAAGCCACCCTGGGCATCACCCACAGGGTTCCTCAGGAAAAGCAAGTCGGGGCGCAGGACGTGGTGCCGGGGTCAGCAGGACTTGGTTAGAAGAGGCGGTTTCACAGCGAGCAGGTTCACTGTGAATGGGTTCATTCACTGCAACCCCAATTTTTTGGCTTTGCTTTTCCGTGAAAAAGCAAAACATCATTTCTGGCTGATCTCACCTGAACTATTTCCAAGCTGCTTTTCCTCTAAGTTATTCGAGTTTGGAACCAATCTGAACAAATTAATTGTGCACCCAGTCCCAGGCTTTTACTCTATCAGCTGGCTTCAGAGTTGCCCTCGCTGCGCTTTAGCCACAGCAACCTCTAGAATGGAAAAACATGTTTCTGTCCTGAAATTCATCTCTTGTTCGTCCAAGATACTAACAGGAAGGACTCCTGCCATGAAGTGAAAGAAATTACAATAAAAGGGCTTTGAAATGTCTACAAGCAGAAGAAACATGGGCAGAAGTACAGACCCACACTTGTTGGCTGCTAGTCCCAGCTACAGCAGAGTTTTATTTCTTCTTTAATTTTCAGAAACTTCTGAGAAGAGATCATCACTCTCCTCTCTGCATCACCTTTATCTGAGCCTCCTTCGCGCCACTTAAAACTTCATTTCACAGGATTAATGTTTCTGGCCTTTGCTTTGCCTCTTGATGGTGGTTCACCCCCCGCCCTCATTTTCTTTGTTCATGGAAGACCATCAACAAAATTCCCTTGTTGTTAGTGAAAGTCTCTTTTTGATAAACATTCCTTGGTATATACATCTTTTTGTTTAAAAATGGTGATGCTACTTAATAACAAACTC
This sequence comes from Rhinopomastus cyanomelas, assembly GCA_013400115.1. Taxonomy (NCBI): domain Eukaryota; kingdom Metazoa; phylum Chordata; class Aves; order Bucerotiformes; family Rhinopomastidae; genus Rhinopomastus; species Rhinopomastus cyanomelas. The sequence continues at coordinate 552,642 of VXBP01003849.1, forward strand.
TGAGACCTTAATATATGAGCATTGCAATCTTGACTGGAAATAATTTAAAACAACTTCACCAGATGTACAGGGCAGAGGCAAATCCACTCTGTTCATGACCACATGCAGCGATGAACCTGAAGCTATCAGCAATGGCGGTCTCTAACCTTAGGCATGGCAATAGCTGGTTCCAGATCTTCAGCTGATCTTCACATCACCTTCAGCTGATGCCTAGAATTACAGAATCATAAAATCATTCAGGTTGGAAAAAATCCCTGGGATCATCAAGTCCAACCATCAACCCTACTCTACAAGCTCATCCACAAACCAGATCCTCCAATGCTACATCTAAGTGACTTTTAAAAACACCCAGGGATGGGGACTCAATCACCACCCTGGGCAGCTCATTCCAGTGTTTGTTGATGTTCAGATTAGCTAAAGATTCATGGTGGTTTGGGCACGCTGGGTTTGAGGGGACTGGTCATTCCTGACAATGAGAGTCATGACCTGGGGAGGTCCTCATTGTAGATCAAGGTGATTAACAATGTAGATGCCACCCTTAGCAACAACCAAGTCTGCCTGGACCTATATTTGACCTTTCTTTCCCCTCCTACGAAGCGATTCATCTTCCCCTCATTGTGGCCAAAGCTTTCATGTGGATGAGCAGGGCAGAAGCCCAAACCTTGCAAGCACTTACCCCATCCAACCTGGGAACGGGCTCATAACACACCTCTGGGGTGCAATGGGCCTCATCACTTGGCTAATCAAAGCACTTGCCCACCTCATCTCGAGGAAATCAGTTACATGCAGTAAAACTGAAATTTCCATTTCTTGTATAAACACCATGGATCTCTCCAATGGTGTCCATAAAGATGCGGGAAAGTGCAAGCTCAGCAGCTGGAATAGCCCGGGTACCTCCGTGCAGCCAGCGTATACCAGGTGGTCTCTGTCACAGGGGATGATTTATGCTAACCCTCTCTCTCTTGGGCTGCTTTTATTTAGTTAGTGGGAGTTTGACAGCCCAGAGGTCACAGACACTCCAGTCACTAGTGGTTTCTCTACTGAAATGGAGAAATGCCTTTAGAGAGGGGAGGGGGTGACAGGATGGGACGGGGAAAGAAGAACTGAGCTGAATGCACGCTAGCGTCAACCGCTGGAAAAACAGCAGGTCCATAAATAGTAAAGGGTTTGGAAGATGAGGGGCGATGAGTAGTGTCTTCATCACAAGTGAAATGTCGAGGGAAGAGCTGGAAAGGCGGGGGGGTGTCTCTCTATTCTCTCTTGCATGAGACTTAAAACCAGGGAGAGAGGGTCCCTGGGGACCTCGCAATGAATTTTTTCTGTGCATCCAAGGAAGGAGCCTGTCCAGGCTTCTCACAGCTTTGGGTTTTTTTAATCTTTTTTTAACCACGTTCAGCTAATTTTTTGGGAAATGAGTTCATGACACTGCTCCCCCCCTACTTCTGCCTTTCTCTCTTTGGACTTGCGCAAGGCAAGATGAATCCTTGCCTCACTTTAATCAGACTGTGGGAGAGCAGCCCTCTTTGAGACATCCTCAGAGATGTCCAGGGAAAGATCAGCAAGGAGGACAATCGCATCCTCAAGGGCTGGGACGCAGCGGAGCTCCTGTTCATCCCGGAGATGTGGTGCCCCAGTTGTGCTGTGGTATATGGACACAGAATCATAGAATTGTTAGGGATTGGAAGGGACCTCGGAAGATCATCTAGTCCAATCCCCCTGCCACAACAGGGTCACCAAGACCAAGTCGCACATCCAGGTGGGTTTTAAATGTCTCCAGTGAAGGAGTCTCCACAACTCCCCTGTGCAGCCTGTTCCAGTGCTCTGTCACCCTCACTGGGAAACATATCTCTTGGTCTTACGGGAGGTGAAAGCGCTTTGCTTTGGCGCACTTGGAGGAGGACTGAGGGTCTCAGGTCTGTCTCACCGAGTGCTGAGTAGTAAAGTCATGCGTGCTCTTGGCATCCCACTGAAATGAAGTCATGATGATGCTCTCCAGCTGTTCCAGGGTGTTCCTGCAAAGGAGCTTCTGCGCACTCATTGAAGGCCCATGCCTCAGACACCACAGGTGTGCAACAGCTCTTACCTGGGTGCCTGCTTTAAGAGTATTAATTGACATCAGTACTCCTGCTATACTCAGCAAATCGATAGAAGAGCAACTCCAAACTCCTTAACACTTAAACTAGTCCCATTCCCTTTGAGATTCTAAGCTGGGGAGATGAGATGCTGTTACGCCCTTGATTTCCGTGCAGGGCACATGTTCCTTTAACTTTGTCTTCGTTAGAAATGTGTAATTTGTGATCTCAGCGGTACCTCCACACAGAGCCAGGAGTAGTGCTATTGGCTTTCGTGGAACTACTCTGGATTTACATCAAGGTGGATGAGATCAGCCCATTAGCCTCCCTGGCAAGCTCCCTGGAACATGGTTACAATTTAATCTGGTCCCTGAAACACTCTTGTTTTGGCCAATGCCTTTCCCTCTCTAGTAGACTACATACATCAAGGTCACCAAATCCCAGATGTCCTCCAAGGTCCCAGGGATCATGGTTTGATTTCACACTGGATATTTTGCTGCTGGAAGAAAAATAATCTGGGTCTTATTTCCTAAGGTTCACAGCCCAGGAAATGCAGGAAGGGGTTCTCTTCAGGTTTTTCTGGTGTGACAGATCAGCTTTTTCATACATCTGCTGATACAATACTCAAGGATAATTTGACTTTCCTTGGGGAAAATCAGCAGCTGGAAAACTTACAGAAAAAGGAGTTTTTCCCAAGAAAATCTCCCCTTAAGTTCATAGGAAATTGCAGTGACCGACAAAGCACAAAATAAGAGTTGATGGGGCTGGAAGGGTTTGAGAAGCCTGTTTCAGCTAATTCTTCCCCAAGGAAGAAATGGCTTTGGCTGCTTTGTGAAAGACACCTACTCCATGGGAAGGATTTGGAGTTTACCCCGCAGGCAGTCCCTCTGTAGCCAACGGAAAGACTTCTGAAGTAGCAGAGCAGCAGAGGAATGTTATCAGGCTGAATTGGGCACTTCTCTCCCATGAGTGTCACCAAGGACCAATGAAAGGTCATAAACACTCAAAGATCTCACGATAAAGCGGGCTTCATCCACGTAATCCCGTCACAGAGGACCCGTTGGATGTTTGTGTCAAATGAAGATAGGGAACAGATGAAGGGAGATCTAAAAGAACATCAGCATTTCTGGGGTGCGGGGGCCACAGCTGGATGCGGAGGCTGATGAGAAGGGCAATGCAAAAGCAACAGTTGTGCTGCAGCAGTGCCTCAACCCATGTGAACAAGGGCTACTCTTTGCGCTTGGCCTATGGACAACCCTCCCTGTTGACACCAGCGCAGGAGCCATGGGACCCCATCTAGATCCTACAGAGAGTAAACCAGCACTGCAAACCATCTAGATCCTACAGAGAGTAAACCAGCACTGCAAACCTTACTTCCAGTTTGGGACTTCCTCGTACCACAGAATCACAGAATCATCATGGCTGGAAAGGACCTTCAGGGTCATTGAGTCCAACCTTTATCCTAGTATCTAACTACTAGACCATATCCCTAAGCACCAGATGAATCCCTATTCATCCAGAACCACTGAACCATCGACTCATTAGGGATCAGAAGGGACACCCCATAATTTGTCTGCTTTTGGACCAAAAACCCAATGGAAAAGTAGGGATCACGTTGTTCTCAAGTTCCATGACTCACCCAGAGCCTAACTCCTGGGCGATTAGCACTTCTGAGACCCAAGCAAATTACTGAGGGGCTCGCTGCGCGCTTTAAGCTCACTGCAAGCAGCTGGGCACATGAAAAATTCCTGCCTGTACGTGTATTTTTGCTCAATGAGGTGTTAAATAGGAGATGCTCTTTAAACAAACTAATCCGTCCACGAGAAAATATACAAAAGGAAGGCTCCGGAATGACATCTACCGCTCCTCAAGCACGTCAGAAATGCCGCCCTGTCTTCTCACTCACCGGCTCCGAGGGAGAAAAGGATGAAGTGGGAAGGTCTCTGTCTTAGCAAAACAGCTGCCGCAGACTTAAAAGGCGAGTGGCAAGGTAGAGAGGTCTGACTGAGATCACAGGCACTTCTGGGCAGATAGGATCTCCGGGAAGCGAAGACAAGGTGTGAGAAGTCTGTTCTTTCTTGTATCATCGCGAGGGCTCTTTTTTGAAGATAAGCCCATCTTGGAGGGGGAGGGGGTGCCTTTGCACTTCAAGGGCGGGCGTGTTTCCACCTCCCCTCTGTTTGTTTTCTAATTTTCTTTTCACTCTCACGTGGGCTCTTCGTGACCCCCTCCCTCATCAGCATCACCACCACCTCTTCACGGTGCCCCGCAGACAGGGGTTAAGAGGCCTCACAAGGGAAGGGAGTTTTACTGCAAGGTCTGAAGGAGACAGGCAGGGGCTCAGGTGGAAGGGATGTGGGGGAGGACAGGCACAAAGGGAAATGCCAGGGCACCTGATTGTGCTTCGAAGCAGTGACCAGCACAGTAATGGACCACAGGAAGGGCTCTGTCTCTCCTTCAGGATTCCTAAGCCCCATCCTCACACAGCCCAGCTGCAGAAGAAGTAGATGATGGCAGAGGAACCCAAAAGAAACTTCCAGAAATTAAACACTAATTAAACACAAGCAGGCAGCTAGCCGGGTGCTCCTGGCGAGGAGCACTCCTGGCTGGTTTCATTCAAAGCTAAAGTTTTGGTCTATCTTTACCACCTCTCTCAACAAAACGGAGCCCTTCATTTACAGCCTCTGCTGCACAGAAAACCTACAGCACTTCCCGAATTTATGAAGCAGGAGAAAGAGTTCTTGCAAATGCTCTGTGACTGACAGGGTGCTGGGCTTGCTGTGAGCCCCAGGGATGGACAGCCACCAGGAATGAGCCTAAATGCACTGTCCTGCTGAAAATGCCACTCCTGCTGGAAGTTTGGGTTCAGCAGTCCTTGGAGATTCAGTGGAAGCAGAGGCTGCCATGTACGTGTGACGTTCAGTCTCCACGCTGCGGCATCCACGCCAGAACAGGATGGAGAAAGGCAGAAGCGGTTGGTCTGTGCTGGATCCACCGTCGGGTCGTTCACGCAAGGCACAACCGAGCTCAGAAATGAAATAATCAAAGGGAACGGAAGGGAAGAAGAGGGAAACAAAGTGGGAAAGGTCAGTAATTTCCCACTTAACTCAGCCCGTGTCTCCTAACCCTGCTCTGCCAATCCCCCTTCTGACTTACCCTACCTACAAACTTGGTAACACAATCGCCCATCTTTTCATCAGCTCTTCCTTCCTCTGGGTCTAATCTCTTCTGACACAAATGAGTGAGTTCAGGGTTTTATTAGCAGAAATGAGGGATTTCAGACTCTGAACACGACCGGGAGCCCCCGCCGCCAAGCAGAGACCTGCTGGCGGGCTGCTGCCCGTGTCAGGTTGTTGTACAAACATTACCTCCTGCAAATCCCCTGCTTGGTCACCAAGTCAAGCGGTGGAGACAGTTTGCCCAGTAGTTTGACCTTTCACCTCCCCTTTACTAAATAGACCTAATTACTGCGTTTGTCTGTCATTTAAGCAACAAATGACTCCATTGAGGTCATCTAAGGGAAGCTGGAGTTCTTAGCTGTCATCTCGAGAGAGCTTGGCTAATTTTATCCTGCTGGGGAAGAAAGCCCTGTGAAATTTTGCTGGAAGGCTCAGTTACAATTGCTGTTTCCTGGGAAGGGTTTGACGACACAGGCACCTCTCAAGAAAGTGAGGTATGACCCCTCCAGCTCCTCCTAGTTCACAGTCCTCTGCCATTTCCAGCAACTGGAGGAGAAACCCTAAAGGAGAAACATTCTGGGGCCCTCTGCTGCAGAGACGAGAGTCATAATCTGTGATTTTTCTTTTCTAAACCCAAATTTTGCCATTAGAAATGTCAACACTCCCCGGGTGTTGACGACTTTTGTTGAGCCAAAGGGAGACACAGAAACTACAGAAGCCTTTGTGTCGATTGCTGCTGCTCTGTGGTTCCCAGTTCTGTTCCGATGAATCCCAGTTGTGTGCTTCACGGGTAACCTGCAAAATACTGATGAAAGTGGGGAAAAACGTGTTCGGGGAAGAACTGGGCAAACCTAGCACATGGCAGTGTTTCCCCTCTGCTCATACACAGAGCAATTTTAAGATCAATTTGGGGCAGATAAATGCACTCCCTTGCATTTCCAACTCTTCGTCTCCAGAGTGCCTCTGCAAAGGCTGGTTTGCTATACTGCCCCTTCAGCTGCATCTCCCTTCTCTGCATCTCATGCTCTGGTGCTTCTCTGCTGCACCAGATATTCTCTCTGATGTTAGCTGCCCATCCTCACCTCACAGCTCATCCCCATCTGTGCTCTCTTATGTCCTTCACATCTAAGATCTGGACTGTGGGTCTGCTCGGAGTCCACTTCCATCTCTGCCTTGCTTATTTCAAACAGGGTCCTGCCCATTTTCTGCTGGGCTCCTCCTCCTCTTTATGTGAAGCATCTCCCTTAAACATCTGCAAAACATCTCCAGCCTCCTTGGCCCCCTCTGTAAAGCTCTCAACCACCATGGTGCCTTAAAGACAAAACAAAACACGACAGCAGCCTAGATTGTTGTTGTTCCCATCGCGCTAATATCAACTGAGTGCTTCCTCCCACTGTCCCTGTCTGTCTTCTCCATCCATCTATGGTCTCTGCTCATAGGCTCTGCTCTGCCACCCCAGCAGGTTGAGCTGTAAGAGCTGCAAGGGCTGCTCAGCCTTTGCCACCAGCAAATTCACCCCTTGGGCCACCCTTGGGGAAAACTGTTGTTCAGAGCTGGTCTAAGGGAACTAAATGGGAGGATGAACTGGCTTTTTATCCCATTTTCTATAGTCCCAAACCAAAGAGAGTCTTGGTGCCTTGCAGAGCCAAACCAGCACTACGGTAAAACCCAGCAAGAGCTGTCGGATCAGCAGAGCCCGTCCTGCAATCAAAGCAGTGAACACCCACAGTCAAGGCTGGAAAGGCGAGAACATGGTGACGGATGCAGGCTCGCTCGCCGCTCCGATGCAGTCCCATCTTTCAGCAGGGCTTAGATTAAGTCCATCAAACCCAGAGCTTTTTTCTCCCGCTTTTCATTCCCTCTTTCCTCTGCTGACACGAGCATGCACAGCTCAGGGTGTATTTCCTCAGCAAAATTCTGAGTGCTCTTTAACATTTGCTTCTTTACAGTGCAAGGCAGTGCTACAACAAGACAAGGAAACAGCGCTCAGGCTAACCGAGGGACTTGGCAGTTTTTCCTTCCCTGGTAGCTGAGTCCTAGGGAGTCTCCCAGGGTTCTATTTTTTTTCTATAAGCAAACATTTGACCCCTCAGGGCCACTGCAGAAACAGGTGAAATAGTCTTGCTGTGCTTTCCTTGCCTGAAGGTGGGAAATACTCCATTCTATTCCATTCTATCCCTATTCTATTCTATCCCTATTCTACTCTAGTCCTATCCTATCCTATCCTATCCTATCCTATCCTATCCTATCCTATCCTATCCTATCCTATCCTATCCTATCCTATCCTATCCTATCCCACTCCTATTCTATTTCACTCCTATTCTATTCCACTCCTATTCTATTCCACCCATTCTATTCCATTCCATTCCATTCCATTCCATTCCATTCCATTCCATTCCATTCCATTCCATTCTATTCTATTCCCTACTATAGTATATTTTCTGGCTTAATCTGGAACCAAATAAACCCCAAACCCCCTAATCCTGCTGCATTCAGCAGCATCTTGCAAGCAGCAAGTGCTGGAGCATGTGGCTGCACTGCTCTCACGCCCCATCCCCACAGGGATGAGGGTCTGCCAGGAAGGCTGTGTCCCCAGTTACCTGCAGGATAAAATGTTTTTAGGGAGGGAGAGGGGACCCTAAACAAAATGGACCCATTAACCACAGTTTGCTGCCGGTGGTTTTTCATGTGCAAAACACAGAAGCAGGAAAATAGAGAAGGAACTTTATCACTACCCTGTTGCAAATTTCAAACAAACATAATTTCTTACGCTCCAAGGACGGTTTGATGAAAAGGTTAATGTTATTACAGGTGCTTCAGGGGCTCTAAAAGCTTTATATCACTATGTGGGATGAAAATGTACAGCAAGAGACAGCGAACATTGTAATAACATCCTCCTCAGTTCCTTCACTGACAGATGCTCTGTTTTGTTAGGGCACAGGCAGTATTTTAATAAGCTTGAAACTCAGCCTCCAAGCTTAGAGCTTTGCACAAAGGATTGTCTCCCTTTTTCAATGTATTTTTTACCTTGTCCTCCAAATCTCACCTCCTCCCGCACTGCTCACACCTAAGGCATGAGGTCTGTGTTTGTTGAGGAAAGGCAGAGGGAGGTTATTTGCTTGTGGAGACAGGTAGATGTGGGACCACCATGTACAAACCTAAACTGAGAGCCAAAAGCTCCTCCAATTGAGGAGAAGTGAAATCAACTCAAAGATATACTTTTCAGGAAAGATAAATACCAACGGGAAAGAATGGTTAGAAGAACAAAAAAAAGAGAGAAAGACAATAAAATAAAATAAAGAGTGTGACGAAGCCTTTGAGCCAAGCAGTGGGAGCGCTGACCTCCTGCTGTCTGTGTACCCTTCCTGAATAAATATTTCTGTCATGCACAGATAAAAGATTGTTTTTATAACAAAATTAGCTTCTCCCCAGTGCTCTGCTGGTTTTGCTTTCCAGGAAACATGCTGGATTTCAGTTGCTCCCTATTGAATGGGTAAGTGGAAATAACCCGTCTCTCATAATTAAATGAGCAGCCTGATAAGAAAGTGGAGAAGAGGTTTTCTGTGCATTGCTTTGTTTTATTCCTTCCATAAATCTGATCATTGCAGTTGCCTGGTCTTGCATCTGCCTCATGTCTAACACCAGTGGAGCCAGGCTCTTCTCAATGTCATCTAGTGATAGAACAAGGGGCAATGGGTGTCAGCTGGAACATAGGAGGTTCCACACCACTATGGGAAGGAACCTCTTCACGGTGAGGGTGACAGAGCACTGGAACAGGCTGCCCAGGGGAATTGTGGAGTCTCCTTCTCTGGAGATGTTTAAAACCTGCCTGGATGTGTTCCTGTGTGACTTGGTCTAGGTGATACTGCTGTGGTTCATGAGGTCCCTTCCAGTCCCTGATGTTCTGTGATTCTGTGATGACTGAGAACAGGGAGTAGCAGTTGACTACCGTGTTCAGCAGATCCTCCTGGCCAGGATGCCCTCTGCAGTAGGAATTTCTTCAGGGGATGGTTTTCTAATTTAGAAAAAACCCTTAGAATAACATGAGATAAGGGCACCTTCCCCCAGCAGAAATGAGCATCTCTAGGACACTTGAGGATTCACAGATTCACAGAATCACAGAACATTAGGGATGGGAAGGGACCTCGAAAGATCATCCAGTCCGACCCCCCTGCCAGAGCAGGATCCCCTAGAGCAAGTTGCACAGGAACGTGTCCAGGTGGGTTTTGAACATCTCCAGAGAAGGAGACTCCACAATCCTCCCGGACAGCCCCTTCCAGTGCTCTGTCACCTTAACTGGAGAGAAGTTCCTCTTCATGTTTATGTGGACAGAGGTTTACACCCCAGTGCATTGGACACTGAACAAAAGCAATGCACAGATTACTCTTAGTCACTCTGCTTTGTTTCCATCAGCAGTAAAGCACCTGAAATGCAGTATTTGGGGTATTTTTTTTCTCTTGCGAAGAAAATTGCATCTGAAGGTGAAGCAAAGGACCTTGTCTACCCAACCACCTAGCCAAAACACGCAGCCCATCTCCAGAGGAGCTGGTGAAGGCTCCTCTAACATTGCTGCCTCTGATTTATAGAGGTTATTTACCCCATTTCCTCACGGTTGTCTTCTCCTAGCTGTGTATTAATTGAATCCAGCTACCAGCTATGCATCTTGAGTTCCTTTGACGTTGGCCGTGGGATGTTATTTAGTTCATTTTTAATAGATCCATGTCCTTTTAAATCCCCTTCCTTTTAGAGATCTCCTGCAAGCCAGAGAGGCAACAAACCTGGTTCTCACACGCACACACCCCCGTGCAGCGTGGTCACCCATCGCGGCTTCCGCAGGTTCGCCTTAGCTAAATAAATGTCCTTCCCTCGACATTTGAAGTGTTCCCGGTGGAAGAGTGAGGTAACTTTATGTTGTTATCTAAAACAACCGGAGGGTTTTTCTGAGCGATGACCTCCATGTGTCTGTGTATATCCAGACCCACACGCACACGCACCGGTGAGCAGAAACACACATAAAAGAGCCCGTTATGAGCCTCAGACTTAGGTAAACCTCCTGTAGACCTCATTAAGATCTGGGCTGGACTTGGCTCTAAAGTTCAAACTCCATCTGCTCCCCTCAAAAGATCTTTGTTAACCGTGTTTTCATGTCGTGGTGCTGAGGAAAGCTGATACAGAGAGAGTTTTTGGGCCCCCGGACTGCTCTCATTCCCCTTTTAAAATTTGGGGTAAATCAAGAGCAAAGCAGGTCTGGATTGACTGGGCTGCATGTGCAGCCGCTGTGACTAACTGGCTGATGTCGGGCTGCAGCCACTCACCCTTGCACAGCATCCTCTCTCTCCCGACCCCTGTGCTGTGCAGGAAGGAGTACAGTTGGATTCTGCTCTGCTGGAAGTTTCTCCCTGCCTCAGATTCAGCACAGAGGACAAGGCCAGCAGAAAAAATAAAGAACAAACCCAAATAAAGTCAAAATCAGAAAAAATTGCAAAACCACAACTGGTTTAGCCCTGTTGGCCTCTTTCACTTCTCATCCCCCTTCCTTATCTCTTCCTCTGCCCTTTCCCTTCCCCTTAAACCGCAGGGAGCAACAGTCCACTCATCTATCAGTGTCTTGTGGGCTTTGGTGCCTCCCCAGTGCTGCCTTTCCACCCCGAACCACCCACAGGCCTCGCTTTCCCCCCATGCCAGCATCTCCGGTGGGCGAGGGATCCCCTCCCAGGGGCTTTGCAGAGACCCCCACGGCTGATGCCTGGGCAGAGCAGGGTGGCCAGGCTGCACAGCAGGATGCACAGCACTGCTCTCTTCTGGAGGATTGTAGATTATATTCTGCCTATTCATAGGAGCAGAGGGATTTTTCCTCTGGAGACAAACCGGTAAGAGCACAGAGCTCTGTGGTAACAGAAACCGGTCAATACGACCCACCCCAAAACCTCATATTTGGGTTGAAATGACTCGTACTTCAAACTTGGTAATAAATTAACTTCTCCTTTAGTAGAGAAGGAGTGAAGTCTGCCTGTGGTATCTTGGTTGCGGTGCTCAATGAGGTTGGTGTCCCTGGGCTTGAGAAATAAAACTGGATTTCATAACAAAGAGCGAAACCACAGACGGGATGGTGCTGTAATAGGAATTGGGGAGATAAGGGAGAGAGCAGCCCCAGATGCGCTGGGGGTGGCGGTGATGGGGAGAACGCAGGACTTAAAGCAGGTCTCAGCAGATGTTCTGACGTCTGGATTTTCCCAAACATTTCATATGCAAAATGTCCGGGGCTTTTATTTGAACCTTGTCTCCCCAGATGGAAAGAACCTGTTGAGATCAAATAAAAAAAGCATCAACCTGCTGCTTTACCAGAGTGGGTTTTTTTTCCATTAAGTGTGAAGGACTTTCATGAGCTCCTTTTATTTTGTGGTGCCCTTGCAGTTTCGTTTCAGAAAGGGGGCTCAAAGATCTTGGGGTGTTGCTGCTCTTGGCCGATGGCAGCAGTCGAGGAGGAAATGGAGAAGGAAGAAGAAGAGGGCTTCTTCTCGCTGGGCTGTAAACCCACGAGCGATAAGGTTTTGTTATCGCGCAATTGCAGGGAGGTTTAGATAAGGCTGTGGGTGATTTAATAAGATCCAAGCTGAACTCCCAGGCTCTCCAAAAAATCCCTCTCTCTTTCGTTGCTTCAGAGAGAGGAAAAAACCCCATTAATGATTCAATTGATTTCATGTGAAGTATTACAACGCTTTAATGTGCGCATTGTTATTTGTATAACCCCGGGATTAAACTGCCCGAGAAGTAGTGGCTGTAAGTTACGAATGAAAATCGCTGCAAGGAGAACCAGATGGACACGTTCAACCACAGCGTGTAAAACCCAGCAAAAACCAGACCTGCAGCAGAGGCAGATAACGGGGTGAAACCCTGACCCCGCTGCGGTGAACAGCAAAGCCTTGCAATGGGACAGCACCAGAAACGCACCCGGCTCTGTCCCTTATCACTGGGCACGGCTGTAGAGACAGAGATGGATTCGGGGGGTGAAAACTTTGTGTCTGAGGGATGCTTCTGGAGCTGCGGGTCTGGATGGCAGATTTGCAGCCCGTGGCCAGATACAGCTTTGCAGCCTCAACTTCCCGCACCCCTTCTCTGTTTTGAAAAGAAAGAAGTTTATCGCTTGGGCAAGGGCTGTCAGGGAAGATGGAGGATGAAGGAAGAGGTTTAGCCTTCCAAATGGGATTTAGAAGAGGGAGATGGCAGATTCCTCCCCAGAGCAGAGATAGGAGACCTAGATAAGGTGAAATACAGGGGACCTAGACCCACTTTATACACTCCAAACTCCTCTTGCTGGTACCAACTTATCTAACATCTGACTCACTGCTACCTTCCGTGCACCGTGTACAACATAACAATGTGTGTGTTAATCCAAACATACGTGCACACACAAGTGTAGGCATAGGACAATTTATTAACCCATCAGTTTATCGAGTCATTAATTTATAATAAATTAACTTATAATTCATTAATTTATATTATATTAATTTATAATTTATTAACTCACCATTTATTAATTTCTAATTTATTATTTTACAATTTATTGATTCACTCTTTATTAATTTCTGATTTATTAATGTACAATTTATTGGTGCATGGTGGTGAAACAAATCAGAACTCGTCAGTACAATCTCAGGCTAACAGTGAGTGACTGAACACCGGCACCATCGTTCAGGGCTCACTCCTTGCTTAGTCTCTTTGCCAGAGGATCTGGGAATTGTCCTCTCTATGCCCTTAGTGTCTGTAAGAAAAGCAAAATCTACCTTTGCCTACCCGATCCTTACTTTGCAGAGCTCAACCTTTTCCCACTCAAAAGGCAGCAGATCACGTCTCCTTGCAAACCAGAAATGAAATAACCCAGCAGCCCTAAATGTATTTCTAATTTCCTTCAAATAAACCATTTTGCTATGTCTGGAAAGTATATTCTAACGAGGAAAGGAGGGAGCAAGGACTATCAAGGTATTCCTTGATCTCTTAATGTTATGCTCATAAGCAGAACCTCTCATTTCTTTTTAAAATTGATGTCTTCTTTTCCCTTCTCAGATCCCTTTTATACATCTAGAGGATCCTGCTCTGTCAGGGGGATCGGACTAGATGATCTTCCAAGGTCCCTTCCAATCCCTAGCCTTTCCTCAGCCATCTCCAGCAGTCACTGAGAAGTTCGTGGCTTTCCCAGGGAATAGCTGCAGCACCAACGCGGCATGAAAGAGACGCCCAAAGCCCTGGAGGCAGCAGACACCGACAGGCTCTGCCCACAGGTAGAAGGCTCCACAAATAAAGGTCAAAGCTGCGCTCGGTAAAGGCTAGGGATGCACGCTGGGCGTGAACACTCGCTCCTAAAATCTTTGTAATCCTGGCAGGAAGCAAATGTCACGTCAGAGGGGATCTAAAAGACAAATCGCTGCTCCATTTGCAATCAAGGTTGAGTTAGACCGATGAATCCAAAAGCGAGGAGTGGAGATTAATAAAAACCCGAGCAGGGCTTCAGGCAGATGCCTGACACTGACATTTCATTTAGCTTTTGCAATTAATGGAACAGCTTAATCAGGACACCGCTCCAAACACATGGAAATCAATGATTCTCTCATTTCCATCACTTTTGGTCAAGGTCCAGCTATTTAAAGCGCAAATATTCGCATGCCTGGAGCAGAGGGATCTGCTGGCGTGGCATCGTTCCTCTGACAGCGGAAAAGGCTCTGTCGGCTTTGCTCTGAGTTTCAAAGGGCATTCGGAGAAGCTCACTGCTTCTGCCTCTTGGATTTTAGCACTCGGCTCACAGCTATTACTCAGACCTCTCAGGTTTATTATTTGTTTAGGAGAGTGAGGAGCAAACCCTGATGCTGCAGGGCAGTGGCGCAGGCAGCAGGAGAGGCAGCGCAGCCAAACCTCTTCTTGTGGTGCAGGGAGAAAACGAATTTTCAGAAACAGGGGGGTCACCTGGGCAAAGGAGCAGCAGGTTAAACACAGACCCTCTGGGGCAGTTGGGGCCGGGACGTTGGCTGGACTCAGCCGCGCGGTAATTATAGACACTAAGGGTGTGGAGGGGAAGGAAACCAGGAGATATCCAAGTTGCATGTTAATAAATATGCAGGAGGTTATTCTCCTGTTTGAATGCATAAATCTTCCGTGAGCGGTCTGTGTGCGCTTGGAATGTGAGGAGCTGGGCTGAGCCAAGGCGAGTCCTGTCCAAATTTCACTACTTTCCAAACGATGCCTCATTTATTCATGCAGGCAGCTCCGAGTCTCCAGGGATTAACGTCTTGGCCGCCCAGAGTGATTGGATTTGAGATCAGGAGGAGCCCCGGGGTCTGAAGCGAGAAGTGCTCCATTCAGCAGCCCCAGGATGCAGAGCAACTTTGTTTGGGTCAAAGGGCAGCACAGAGCACCCCCAAAACACTCCAGTTTGCAGAAGCCACACAATATGTGTACAAACCCCTCTTTTCACAGCAGGTCTGTGGTGACCGAGGCCGCACAGGTACTTACATCGAGATGCTGCACGTTCGTGTGGCAATACATCAGTGTAATCACTTTTCAGCATAATAATTCCAGGTGCAGGAACTGCACTTCTTGTTGCAGACGCTTCAAATACTTTGCAAAGGAAGCCTGCCCAGGGAGCTTGTGGAGTCTCTTTCTCTGGAGACATTTAAAACCCACCTGGCCATGTTCCTGTGTGACTTGGTCTAGGTGATCCTGCTGTGGCAGGGAGATTGGACTGGATCTTTCAAGGTCCCTTCCAACCCCTAATGCTCTATGACTCCATGAAAAGAAGGAGGCTCAGCTGCAGGCTTGCTCCCTGCTTCACCAAAACCAAACAACACACCGCCCTTCCCCAAAAACCATCACATTTGCTTTCACTGGCTGTTCTAGGCATGAAGCTTGCTTCCCCTGCACACTTTATTTTCCTGGTTAATTAATCCAAATTAACCTCACAAACCACCAGGCTGCACATGGTCACCCTGGCCCCCCGTGCCATTAGCACCAGGATATATCATAGGTGCGTGTATTTGGAGTACCTCGGCTCAGAGAGCTCTCACACACTGGGTTTTGCCCAGCTCTCTTGATTTTCAGCAGATAGCACCAGAACAGGAAATGAATAAAACCGAGGTTATCCATTACCAAATCAACTGCAAACTGAATCTCATCCTATAATTGCAAGAAAACCAATCCGACCCCTTGTTTAGTGCTTGAACTTGGCTGGAAGACACTGAGCATAATTCCATGTTATAGATACGCTGACTTATTAGCAAAGACTTTGGGCTAAAATCCTTTCCTCTCGTTTTTGTTTGCACAGGAGGGATGGGGAGGGGAGGGACAGCTCGTGGCTCCCCTGGCACTGCCATCTGACATCCATTGTATCAGGACTGCCCAGGTTTTTGCAGAACCTTCCTTGAAATCATAAGAAAAATTGCCATAAAACCTTCTCAAAGACTTTCAAATAACCTCACTGTAAGGTAAGAACATCCTCTCAGGCAATTTTCAGAGGACCAGCTTGTAGGTCCGGGTCCTCAGTGTCCCCTTGGGGGCTCTCACAGATGCCCAGGAGAAATATCTCTGTAGATTTCTGCAGTTATTGTCCTCCAGCCATAGGAAAAAGCAGCAAAAATAGATATATTCCTACTTGTTAGCCACGCTAGTCCAGAGTGGGGGGAAATGAGCCCTCCCAGGAGAAGCTAATATCCTTATTCCAGAGACTGTGTTCTTGTCAGAGGATGTTCAGTAGGTACCATCCCAGTATTTATCAGGATTCACCAGGAAGCATCTCCCAGGATCACAGAATCACAGAAGTGAATTGGAAGGGACCTCAAAAGATCATCCAGTCCAACCCCCCTGCCACAGCAGGATCAAGCTGCACAGGAACATGTCCAGGTGGGTTTTAAAGGTCTTCAAAGATGGAGACTCCACAACCTCCATGGGCAACCTGTTCCAGTGTTCTGTCACCCTCACTGTGAAGAAGTTCCTTCCCATATTTACATGGAACCTCCTGTGCTCCAGCTCACATCCTAAAGCCCACACATGCATTGGAGCACGGAGGTGGCAGTGACAGGAGGTTTGTCACTGAAGGTCACTCTCTGTCTCATCTCAGGGTGGCAGCAAGAGAGGTCTCCTCCAAACCTCAGACAAGCTCATCACGTCTTATCCCATGTTCTTGGGAAGCCACAAGGATTTGGCTCGGGGGAAGAGGGATGGGCATGTAGACTTGTGACTCTCCTTTGAGTCAACATCAGGGTCAGGCTTGATGAGGTTCTGATGTCCCTACTCACTGCAGGGGAGTACAGGTCCCTTCCAGCCCCACACATTGTGTGATCATAAGCGTCAGGGGATAGGTGTGTACGTGTGCTGCTGCACAGAGTCAGGTCACTCCATGCCCCAGAACAGGACACTGGAGATAAAAAGAAGGACTCAAGAAAAAGAAGAAGCAAGATTTTTTTTTTTATATATATCATTCCTGCTACTTTCAGGAAACTGACCCAAATTTCCATGGCAAGGTGACCCGCTCCAATTCACCGGGGAGAGGAAGTTTAAGCAGACAGTTTGTCCCCCGTCTCGGCCGCACACACAGATGCACAGGCACAGACACACACCGGAGGAAGGCGCTGGATGCCACAAGGCAAAGGGAAAAGGAGCAGCAACTCTGTTGGCCATTACTAGCTCTTTTCAGCCCAAAACATGGGTCTATAATTATTAACAAACTGCAACAGAAACAACCGGTGCCTCCAGCAGTGACCGAGCAGCAGCATCAGAAGGGCCAGATCTAAATTTACATCTCCCATTTACTAGAAAGTGGGTTTTGCAGTGGGAACCCTTTCAGCATTGTTTCAGGAGAAGCTCTATTTAGTCTGTCGCAGGAAAAGCAGGTCCTAGGATTTCCTCATGAATTACAAATAGATCCCACCAGTCCAAACTGCCGGTCAATAGACCGCCCCGGCGCTTGTCGAAGCCGCGGGAGGAGTCATTAGGCGCTGGCCTTCAGCCCGTGTCTAATTAAGGGGGACAGCCCTCACACGCGCCTTTCGGGCAGATTTTATTTCAATCTATTGATTCTGGACAATTTTTATAATGCTCTTGAGAACTGGGGCATTTTTGGATGGAAGAAAGGGAAGGGTAGGGAGGAGGAAAGTGGACCTGGGTGTTAAGTGATAAGCAACTGAACTGTAGCTGTTTTCAAGGCTCTTAGAAATACAGAGGTGTGGGAGATTTTTGGTTCCAGGCTCCAGGATGGGCTGCACTGCTGCACCCAGCACTCTCACACAGCACGATGACTCCGTGCCTGCTCGTGATCCATGCCACCCCGAGCCCAGGTGATGCTTTCCCAGCTCAGATGAAAGCCCCGGCTCTGCGACTGCAGGCAGTTCATCTCCAAGAGCAAAACACAACCCAACAGTGGCTCCTCCACGGTGCACGAAACCCAGCTCGTGGAGCCCTTTGCCTTGCACCTTGCAGAGAAGGAGGTGGCAGAGGATGTCCAGCCATGTGCAATTCTCATCTGCTCAGCTCCTCTGGGAGAGGGTCGGCGTGGTTTATCCGCGCCACTGCTTGCAAGGTATCCTCTCTATTGTTTGCTCGCCGCCGCTGCGTTTGGGCGGCAGGCGGAGGGGTCAGAGCCAAGGCAGAGAACAGAGTTTCGCCGAGATCACGCAATGCTCCCAGCCTGTGGCCACAGTAAACAGAATCTCCTTAAAGGTCACATCTTCAGGCTCCCGCTGCAATTGCCAAAGGAAACTGCAGTCATTTTTCAGTCCTTTAAGCGGCAGACTAAAATGTACTCAGCCACAATTTTCCTACATGTTCCTGGTTTGTGAGGAGACTACTTAGGAGTCATTTCCTTGCCAAGAAAAGCTTCGCTTTCCTCCTGAACCCGGAATAGACCCAGGCAGCCCTCTGCAAAGTTAAGGGTCAGGGCACAAGGGATGAGACCTTGCAACTGGACTCCACAGGGCACCTCCAAGTAGGTGACTTTTGCAGCATCAGCAAAGAAACCTGGACAAGCAAAATAGCTCCTTGACCACTCAGGGAAACTCCATCACGGCTATTGGCAGCATAAGAAGGACCAGCTCCAGGCTGAGAAATCTTATTACCTTTCTGAGTAGAAGAGTCGTTAATTGCATCTCTTTTTCCTCTCCTAAATCATCCGTGAAAAATCTCAGCGTTTCTCACGACTGCCTTCCCCCCGCCCCGCCGCTACCCAGCAACGGCCGCATTTATAAAACCACTTTTGACTCCTTATTTACAGCAGGGAATTAGGTCTATCCCTGTCACTCATCCTCCCCAAACACCCAGCGAAAAACTCAGCTCTCCTGGCACAGGGTTGCAACCCTCCCAACTGAGGCACCTCACCAACACGCGAGCTTAAGTGTGACCCCGGCGTGAATTAAGTGCTGTCAAACCTGGCACGGAAAGTCCACCCTCAGGACTGACCCTAAATGAATAGCCACTGTGTTTACGTGAGCCGCCCGACAGATTGCTTCTCTCCTACCCAGAGCCCCAACGTGTGTCAATAAAAATCTCTGGGTTTCATTAGGCAGCCCCTGCCTGGATACATAAATAATAAGGCTGTTGTCAGATCTCCCCGTGGTGTGTAAGGGCAGATCTGGAAACCTGAAGGCCACGACCTTCATGTTTCTCAGCAGGGACCGAAACGCCCTCGGAGCCAAAGTAGTGGGAAAATGAGAGTCTGTGTTATGCTTTAACATGATCCTGACAGGCAAATGTAATTTCTCAGAGTTCACTCCAGTGAACACTGATCTGTTTTATAATGTCACGCGCTGGCCCGACTGCAGCTCCACGGCGGCTGCAGGACGGGGATGGAAGCTGCCCCTTGTTGCTCTGCTTGGATCATGGGGTTGGATCCAGGGGAGAGGGTGAAAAGGCAGGGTCATGTTTGGGATGGGGAACGAGGAAGGGTGAAAGGAGGATGAACTCGGTGCCCTAGGAGGGGTTTTGGGGCACAGAGCTGGGAAGCCTTGCTGCAGCGGGGCAGAACCTCGGCAGGGCTGTGGCAAGGCAATGTGCCAGCTGAAAAGTCGTCGTGCTCCTGGGAGCTGGGAGTAGAGAAGTGGGAATGATGGCAGTCTCTTCCTCTGACCTCCAGCCCCTTTCTACCTCAGCCATTTCCAGGAAATCCCTACTCTCTCCCAGAGTGAGGGCTTTTCAGTGCTGACACTGCCATGGCTCCAGATCAGTCCATCCTGGTAGGACCAGCACCAAGTCAAACAACCCCTTTGCCAGCAGTCTCTGAGTCACAAAATGCAGTTGCACCATGGCAGGGCAAGAGCTGGGGTGATGCTCATCATCTGAAAACAGCTTGGGGTGGAGGGAATGTGTCTTGGGGATGTCTGCAGACACCACAAGGGATGGAGGAGCATGTGAGCAAAGAGTTAAGTGGAGTTCAGGGGTGCTTCTCCTTTCCTTCATCCTGGCATCTGCTCAAGGAAGACGGATGCTGTGCGGTGCCTGAGCGTGCTGGTTGCCTATTTATTGTCAGATGAACGAACTACACACACAGACAGGCTCAAGGGAGGGTTTCCCCAGTCAAGGTAAAGCTGAAGCCTTCAGACTTCAGCACTGCTCCAAAAAGGGGCTTTTTGGTCAAAAGGGCAGAACTGGTGGCAGGCAGCTAACAGCAGTTTGAGCGATGGAGATGAAAGTGTGAGGTACGAGACCAGTGGGCCAAGTCTGAAGGGAGAAAAGGAGAAGGTCGGCAGATGACTTTATGAGCTGTGGAAGTAGCGGTGGCTTTTTTCCAGGAGTACACTCTGTCTTCTGCTGAGGAATGCGTACCATGCTCTCCAGGACGGGTGACAGAGTTAATCACCCAGCGAGCAGGAGGGACCAGGGCAGGAAACGCTTCCTGGGGCAGCCGGGGGACTGGAGACCCAGAGAAGCCCCAGCACAGGGATGGGAGGAGTACGGTCCTTGTGCATGCGTTGCGTGCAAAGCCAACGCAGCCGGGTCCCTGTGTGGTCTAGAGGGGGTTGCGTGTGTGGTCCTGCAAAGCCCTGCTCATCTGTCCAAAGGCTGCTAACTGCCTGCTGAATGACCACGTCTGTTTACTTTAGCTCTGTCTGCACCAACTGAACTCTGATCGCTGCCTTCCTCCAGCTGGGCCGGCTCAGGACCCCAACGTGAAGGAGAGCGAGAGAGGGATCTGTGTGTGTGAGGCTCCAAAAAAAGAATCGCCTGCAAATGGACTACAGTGTAAATCATGGCGAACAATTTATGGGCCATTTTCTCTCCCATCATTTCTTCTCTGATCCCCCCCACCCCACCCCTCCTCACTCAAACAGACCAGGCTCATAAATTGCCCGTGCTGAGTGCTGGCAGAAAGGTTTTTCATGTTCCTGACAGCTGCAATAAAAATATGCCTGTGTGTCTGGTCACTGCGTGTGTGAGAGCCGACGGGGAGGGAGAGCTGGGTGCCCGTGCAGGGTGCTCGTGAGAAAGTCTGGCGTCGGGGGGGAGCTGCATGCCTGGGACCTCATGGCGGGCGGGAAGGTGGTCTGGGTGGGTGACCTGGGTGCGAGTGTGCTGGTTGTGCATGTGTGCGACCACTGCACGCCTGTGCTGCGATTGCAGGTTCTGCTATGGCACACACGTGCTGCAGTGGCAGGGTTGTGCTGCAGTTACACGCTGCGCTGCGATTGCATGTTTGGGCTGTGGTTGTACGTTCATGCCGTGACTGCACGTCTGTGCTGTGGCTGCACGTTTGTGTTGCAACTGTGACTGCAGGTTTGTGCTGAGACTGCAGGTTTGTGCTGCAATTACATGACTGTTCCGCAATGGCACGTGTGTGCTGTGGTTACATGCGTGTGCTGCAGTTACACATTGTGCTGGGACTGCATGCTTGTGCTGCAATCGCACGTGTGTGCTGCAATGGCAGGTGTGTGCATGTGCTCTGGCTGTGTTTGCACGTGTGTGTGTGTGAATTGCATCCTTCTGCTGCAGCTGCGGGTACGTGCCTGTGCCGTGATCTGTGCACACTACGACTGCACCTCTGCATCAGGCCAGTGAGTGACAACAGACCACAGGCGGCTGCATGTGGACACGAGCACCAGAGAGTGTACAAGCCAGACACTTCATTGGGGGGTTGTGGAACCCCCTTCTCTGGAGACATTTAAAACCCGCCTGGACATGTTCCTGTGCGACTTGGTCTAGATGATCCTACTCTGGAAGTGGGGATTGGACTAGATGACCTTTCGAGATCCTTTCCAATCCCTAATTCCATGATTTGTAAATGGGAAATGTTTTTCTTTACCACAGGGGACACCTGAGATGTTGAATGTTGTGGGTTTGTAATTTTTTAAAATCAGGATAAAAGTGCCAACCATGGCCTCTAATAACTCTCTCAATGAAAACACATTGATTTTTTGACTGGATCAATCACAGGGTTTGTTCTGATTATTCACAAATAATCCGTGTTGGGAATTCTATGAAGAAATTCTTTACTTTAGGACAACAGTCTTCACTGAGAGAGTGGTTAGGCACTGGAACAGGCTGCCCAGGGAGGTGGTGGAGTCATCGTCCCTGGAGGTGTTTAAAAAATGAGTAGCTAGAGCCATGGTCTAGGGGTTAGGGAGATGTTGGGATGAGGGCTGGATGTGATGATCTTGGAGGTCCTTTCCAGTCATGATGACTCTATAAATTCTTACTTGCAGCTGTAATGGAATTAACCTCATTGGTGCCAGTCAGTGTAGGAGTAAATAGGGTGACAGAGCACTGGAACAGGCTGCCCAAGGACATTGTGGAGTCTCCTTCTCTGGAGACATTTAAAACCCACCTGGACATGTTCCTGTGCAACTTGATCTAGGTGATCTTGCTGTGTCAGGGGGATTGGACTGGATGATCTTTCAAGGTCCCTTGTGATTCTGGGCCACAGGATTCCTAGCAAACAACTTTACCCTTTTCATCACTTCTGTGTATTTGCTTCTTTGGATGACACTATTGTAACACAAATCTTGATGGGAAACAGCAGCCCAGCAGACCTCACCCTGCAAAGGGTTATCCAGGAAAACTCAGCAGCTTCTGTCTGGGGAAAGAAACCTTTTCCCTCTCCATCTTCATTTTGCCCTGTCCTGGTTTGGCTTCTTTTGTGTCTTGCAAGGGTTTGCACCTATGTTGGCTTCACTACCAGTTTGAAAAGGTGTTGGTTAGTGAAGAGATTGGAGAGGTGCAGAGTGATTACAGGGAAAGAAATCATTCTTTACCTATAAAGAATGCAAATGCACCAAAGCAATTGTTTCTTCTAGTTAGGGATTGATTAGAGAAAGCAGACACTATTCCCAACCATAACAAAGATCAAGCTAGAAGAAAACCCAGACAAAATCCAAGCAGTGATGTAGGGATGGATTTGTGTGGCAAAGAGAGGGGAAGTCCCCCCAAAAAAGAGAAGTCTCCATTCCTTAGTGTCAGTGTGCCTGGGCAGGAGCCGGCAGAAAACAGCGCCGGGGTGTTTCCGAGTGTGAGGATCAATAGCCCCGTGTGTGCCTGGGCTTTGTAGCTCTAAGTGCCTCTGTAGGGAACAAAGAAAGTGAGTAAAAATTGAATTATCCACTTAGGGCTGTGTCAGCTTTCCATCATAAATCTTTGTCTTTTTCAGGAGGGAGGTTTATTACTCATCTGTAAAAATGCCTCCCAGCCTTGGATGTCACACTCACAATAGGGTTTCAGTGCTAGAAATGAAGCCTCACAGATTTGATATTTAATAAGGTACAAAGCTACCATTTCATGCAGAAAGAAATGTCATTTCTCACAACTACACTAGAATAATGAAAGCAGGGACTGGTGGGAGTGATGCAATGGAGCTCTGGAAACCTTGTGCTGGGAAAAGGCAGATCCCAGTGGTTCCCAGTTAGGGTTGGGCTGCAAGAAGCCAAGCCCAGGCACTCACAGCCACCCCATGACCTCCCAAGGCTCAGCCAGGCAGGCAGTGGGTGAGTGATTTTCCCTACTTGCCCGGAGAGCTGAGGGAAGAGTCTCCAGGCGGTGGGGATTCTTCACCCTGCTCATCCCATGGACTGACAATGACTTTCTGCCCTGGAAATAGCATTCTTAGACAGCAACCACCTGTGTTGTAATCAATCTTTACTTGAAATGTGATTCTTTCTCTCTTTTTCTTTTTTGTTTTCCCCCTTGCATTTTCCTTTATTTCCCTTTTCCCCATCCTTATTTTCCTTTCCCCTTTATTTTCCTTTCCCCTATATTTTCCTTTCCCAATATTTTCCTTTTCCAATATTTTCCTTTCCTCTTTTCTTTCCCCTTTCCTTTCCTTTCCTTTCCTTTCCTTTCCTTTCCTTTCCTTTCCTTTCCTTTCCTTTCCTTTCCTTTCCTTTCCTTTTCCTTTCCTTTCCTTTTTCTTTTCCTTTCCTTTTTCCTTTCCTTTTTCCTTTCCTTTCCTTTTTCCTTTCCACAGGCCGCGGGGGGCACTCCGAGGGGCTGCAGGGTTCGATGGGGGGCGGTTGAACCGCGGCTGCTGGGAGCAGAGCCGGGGCGGGGGGTCCGGGCAGGTCCCGCCGGGCGCCAGGCGCTGCCCCCGACCCTCCGCATTAACCCCGCTGACACGGGCGGGCGCCGCCGAGCCAGCGCGGACCCCCCGGCCTCGGGCAGCCCCGGGCAGCGCCCCCGACCCCTCCCCTCGTCCTCTGGGGGCTGTCCCGGCGCCCTGAGGACCCTGGAGGGGACCGCTGCCGGGGGGGCAACCCTCTCCCTCTCCCCTGGACGGGGTACACCGGCACCACTCGCAGCTCTCAGGAGCTCAGCAATGCGAAGAGGGGGTTTTGTCCCCTCTGCGACCATTTGTTCCTCAGGAGTTGGTTAAGTGCAGGGACAAGAGGTGTTTTTTGGGTGCAGAAAGCTGTTACAATCTGGGGGAGAAATATTGCCTTCCCCAGGGTGGGTTTTTGTCAGATTGGGATGTTTCTCACCTTTCTGAAGGATTTTTGCATGGTTTGGCACCGGGAGTCCCTGGGGTCTCACCAGCAGGGCAGGCAGAGGGTTCCCAATGCTTTGAAAGCCCTGGCAGAGGCCACTCCAAAATAAAGAACTTTAAATAATAATAATAACAATAATAATAGTAAGGAGGTTCCACATAAATATGAGAAGGAACTTCTTCACAGTGAAGGTGATGGAGCACTGGAAGGGGCTGCCCAGGGGGTTTGTGGAGTCTCCTTCACCGAGAAGTTTAAGACCTGCCTGGATGTGTTCCTGTGTGACTTGGTCTGGGTGATCCTGCTGTGGCAGGGGGACTGGACTGGATCATCTTTCAAGGTCCCTTCCAATCCCTAATGACTCTATGATCCCATAAGGATGTCTTCTCCCTGGGTGGTTGCAGCTCTTTTTTACCTCCCGGGGGCTTTGCAGTCCCTAAACCCCCTAACACCCTGGGGGTATCTTGGGGTTTCCCCTATGTCCTTTCCCCTGTCCACATCTCTGTTAGATCTTGCTCTTCTCCCTTGCTGTGGGGTTAGAAAGTGGGGCTGCTCCCCAGGTTTCACTGGGGGAATCCTAGTTCAGGGAAGGTGCCCTGACCCCCCACCCGCAGGAGGACACAGGGTGAGGGGGACCATGCTGGGGTTGCCCAGCATTAGCCCACGGGAGCAGGGATGAGGCACACAAGGAGAAGCAGGGAGGGCGGAAAGCTGATCCTGAAGTTTCCATCATGTGAAATTGAAGCGCATGTGCCTATAATGAAATATTTCCTCCCATTTCATGGCAGCTCAGTAATTCCTGATGGCAGGGAGCCTGGGAAAACAGATCCCCCCATTCCCACCCACAGCGCCTGACCGCACGGGCAGGGACAAACAAGGGCCTCGTTCTGCTGGGCTGCAGCAGCTTCCCACCTCCCACCCAGACACCTTAGAGCATCCTCCAAAAGTGGCCCCATGGGGAGCCCTTTGCCCCCTTCTTCCTTCTCCAACAAAGGGAAATCCACTTTTCCAAGGTGGGGGGCAGTTTAAGTGCAGAGCTGAAGTATCTTGACACCCCCTTCCATAGCACCCGGGTCCCCCCAGGGCCAAGCAGGCTGCTTGCAGGGCTGTGACCAGGGGTGACGCCAAGGGCTGCCACCCCCAGCAATAGCCGCTGCTTTCATTTACTTTTGAATTATGTGGTTTTTCCAGCTCCCTTCAATTTAATTAAACTTTGACCAAAATTCTAAGTAGGGAAAGAGAATAGCAGAGAGGGTTTGTGCCAGAACAAGCACTGCAATAATATTAATAATAACAAAAAGCAACAACAAGCCTTTAAACACTCACAGGCTGAGTTGTAGGAGTTCAGGCTACTGGGCTGAGTCAGGCAGAGCGCTGGGAGTCCCCAGACCCCTTTGAATTGCTGGTGACACGGGCCAGGCACAGCTGGCGACTCCAGAAAGCTGCTGCAGGACCAGGTTTCCCTGTGAAATTGCACTTTCCTACCAAATGCAAGTAAACTGGTGGCTCAGAAATGGGCAGGGATGGGTTGAAATGCAGCTTGTGTGTGCACGGAGGGGGCTTTGCTGGGCAGCTGGACCAGCTCTTGCTCTACACCGGGTGAGAACACACAATGAAGGATGAATTAAATGGATTCAAGAGTTCAGCAGCAGCCAGCTGGGTTTTTTAAGTGCTTGAAGAAAAAGAACAATCTTCTTCCTCCTGCTCTCTACCAGTTTGATAGAGTTGGCCAAAGTGTTTATTCAGGCTTAGCCCCTAAGATGCTGCTAATGGGATGAAGTTAGGATCATATAAATTCTTCAGACAGATAAATGTCCCATGTAGTTCTGACTCGGTCCCTGACAGTAGCCAGTACCAGATGCTTCCCAGAAATGCGACAAAAAGCTTCGTCATGGCTGCAGATGGACTTACTGGCCCATGAAGAAACCAAGCTCCTGCTGCCTATCACTTTCGTCTGCTCTGATGGATGCAAAACAAGTCCAGAAAGTGGAGGGGTTATTCCTTTGATTCATTATTTTGGGGAGTCAACAGAAAAACTGCCTCAAAGCTGTTAAGCCACCTGTGTCTGCAGATGAGGAGGGTCATAGGTGTTGCAATGGTGACTCCTGAATCGAGAGGCTCCGTGGTCGTTCTGTACGTGGGCTTCGCTTCGTTTCCTGCGTGCCTGATGCATCTCAGGAGTGGGAGGCAGGACCTTGGAAGTGGCCAACTAGCATGAGTTTGCAATGAACATTACTCATTTCTTGGTTCAAAACTCAACCGGGGGATTTTAGGACCTGATGCAGAAAGACCGAGCAGGAAAATGACTGCATCCAGCATTTTACATGGCTGTTTGGGAGTGCGGAGGCTCATGCTTGTTACTGCTCTGGCACTGATTAGATCTACGTTTCGTTAAACACTGTCGGGAAAACAAGGCATCCCAGATTAGAAGCAGGAGTGAGCCAACAAGCTGCAGAGGAGCACAGAACACAGACTGTGAGCCCTGCCCAGCACACTGAGTCCAACTTGTTTGTGCTTGTGATGCTCGGTTGCTCCTTACGGGATGACCCACTTAGCTGTTCTTGGATTCAAAGAACTGCAGTGAGTGTGCCAGGGTGAGCTCCTTCTAGTAGCTTGGGATGGAGAACCTCTTGGTGCACTCGCTGGAGCAAAGAGCTGTTCAACTTTGGCTGCAGGTTCCCCTCCATTGAGCACCCTGACAATACCCTCAGCCAACACCAGTCATGGATGCCCTCCCTCTAAGGAACAGGAGCTTGTTTGAGAGCTACTTGCATGCATGACGATGCACACATTCACCCCTGTGTTCAGCTGGATCTCCACCAAGCTATGTTCATGTCAGACGTATCAGCACCACCATCAGCCCTCCAGTCGTGTTCCCTGGCACCACATAACTCTCCTCCAGCTCCCGCTCCCTTCCTTTTTGGCAGCACAAAGCTCCCTGTCATCTGCAGTTCTCTCCAAGGAGCACACATCACCATGCAGAGACACCAAGGAGAATGGTGATCCCACAGGGCAGAGTCATCTAGCTTCAGTTTGAGCGAAACCCCCACTAGAAATGCTAACTGCATGCACACATGCTCCCATCAGCTTGAGGAGTCTTGATCTCTCTTGTGCTTCATCAAGACGATGGGAAGCGATGGTTGCTTCCCGCTGCAGAAATGTAGTCTCTGTCCTTCTGTTCCTGGCCAAAAGCAGCTTCTAAGAGCCTGTCTGAGAAGTAGCAGGAAATCATCCTTTCTCATCAGCTCTTCATGGGAAGTCCTGGCAAGATAGCGATGTTCACCAGTGACATCGTGCAGGCTGGGAGCTGGTGGCCCCAGAAAGCTGGGGAAGCATGAGGGAAGATCTGGAAGTCAGTCTCACCTTGAGCATTACTGGGGGACCCTCCCAGATCTTCTCCTGGGCCCTACTCCATTCCTAGGTCCACCTCTCACAGTGCAATGTTGCTTTTCCTGGAGCATCATTCTGGTTGGACAACAGGGATTGGGATAGGGTCAGAGCAGACCCCCCAGACAGGGTCAGAGCAGATCTCTGGCTCCAGCCACCAAGGAGAGGCAAAGCCACCCCTGACATGGAGGGCAGACACAGGTGTCCACAGGCATCACCGTAAGTCTAATACAAATGGAAAAATCAACTGGGCTGTCCCTCTTTATGTCAAGACCTGATGTTGCTGAAAAGCTGTTCCCTCCTCTCCTTTCCTTTGCTGTAAAGACCGAGGTGAGACAGAAGAGAGAAGGTAGCCAGGGAGCTCAGATAAATGCCAGGCAGGTGAAAACGCCGCAAGAAGCCGTTGGGTGTTGCCTTTCAACAACTCGCGGTCTGGCTTGGCAAGTTAAGTAGGATTTACTTGAATTATGGGGGATTGGTTACTAATTGTCTTCTTGTATGAGCCAAAGTGTTCGTGGAGCAGACAAGGGGCAACTGGTGTGAGCTGGAAGATAGGAGGTTCCACATCAATATGAGAAGGAACTTCTTCCTGGTGAGGGTGATGGGACACTGGAAGGGGCTGCCCATGGGGGTTGTGGAGTCTCCTTCACTGGAGACATTTAAGACCCACCTGGATGTGTTCCTGTGTGACTTGGTCTAAGTGATCATACTGCTGTGGCAGGGGGATTTGACTGGATGATCTTTCAAGGTCCCTTCCAATCCCTAATGTTCTGTGATTCTTCATCCTTTTCTTATTTTCAGCACAAATTCAAAGACATTTTACAGCAGTAGGTCTGTTGCTTCCTATGGGTTTTCTTTGTATGATATTTGCTCGTCTGATCATAAAAACACATTCGCAGGCTCCAAAGGAGGCAGAGAACAGGGAACAGAGTTTTGCACCCAAGCATCATCACCCCTATCCTCGCTGGCTTCAGGGCTGGGTGATGCCACATCTCACTCATATCTCTTATTTAGTAGATACTCTCAGGAGAAAAAGTCATGTTCCTTATGGTTTTCTACTTCTTTGCTTCCAAGGCTTCTCCGAGTCCAGTTCCTTCCCCAACCACCTCATTTTCAGGCTTTCTGAGCTTGAAGGACCTCTTCATTTGGTGGTTTACTGGAAAAGCTGTCCACATCTATAAACAAAGCCTACTCTTCTTGATTTTATCTTTTCCCATTGGATTGTTTCCGGTTGTTATTCATTTTGGCCGATACTTGCAGAGGGGACTTTCCAAAGACGAGAGTCTAAAGTGATAGAAAAATGCATCTGAAACAACATCCAGGAATAAAAGTGGGGACTGGTTATAAATACAAGGCATGACTACTTTTTACTGGAAGAAGTAAAATATGTGGGAAGAAATTCAGGCTGCATATAATCAGCCTGGGAGAGCTCACCCTGAGGGTGATCAGCTACTGTGCCTGGGCATTCTGACAGCAGAGCAGGATGTGGGGAGAAAAGCATCCATCCCAGTAATTTGGTTTTAAGAAAATACAGTTAAAAAAAAGCTTTATCAAAAGGCAGTAAATTTTGCTATTAAATGTAGGTAAAAATTTTTAAAAAAGAGTAAATTTTGCTATAAAATTGTGTTTTAAAAGTCTTTTACAAAGAACTTGCAATCCTGAACCACTGACTGCGTGGTCAAGGTTTCAGCCCTTCAGGTTTAAACCCTACCCAGGGGTTTAAAAGTGATGACTTGAAAATCTGGGTGGGTTTTGTTGTGTTTATCAGTTGCTCGTATTTAAAGCAGAAATTTATGGGCAGCCAGGGTGGTTTGTCTGTCCATGTAAATTCTTACACACCTGATACGTGGACCTTCTGGAGACCTTATGGTTAAACTGTGGGATTATGCACAGATACACAGATCATTAGGGGTTGTAAGGGACCTCCAAGGGTCATCAAGTCCAACACCCCTGCTGCATCAGGGTCATAAAGCCTAATACAGGGTACACAGAAATGCATCCAGACAGGTCTTAAACGTCTCCAGAGAAGGAGACTTCTCAAATTGAGATGGAACTTCCTTGTGCTCCAGCTGACACCCATCACCCTTTGTCCTATCACAGGGTGCAAGTGAAAAGAGATTGTCTTTTTCTTCTTGAGACCCAGTCTTCATGTATTTATAGGCAGTGATTAAGTCCCCTTGTAACCTTCTCCTCTCCAAGTGGAAAAGTCCTAGATCTCTCAATTCCTCTTAAGGCAGGTGCTCTAGGGCCCCCATCATCCTCATTTCATGAGACTCTCTCAATCAAGTCTCTAACCATTTTTGACCCATTTTTGACCAGCCCAGAACTGGATACAGTATTCCAGATGTGGCCTCACTAGGGCAGAGCAGAGAGGGAGAAGAACCTCTCTTCATCTGCTGGACACAGTCTTGATCCATCCCAGGGTTCCACTGGCCTTCTTGGCCACAGGAGCACATTGCTGTTCCATGGAGAACTTCTTGGCCACAAGAACTCCAATATCCCTCTCCACAGAGGTGCTCTTCAGTAGATTGTCCCCCAACCTGTATTGATCTAACTACTCCTTCCCAGGTGAAGGGCTCTGCACTCATTAAACCGGATTAAATTCCTCTTTGCCCATCCCTCCAGTCTGTCCAAGTCCTCCTGGATGGCTGCCATAATCAGATTAGAATAACCAAGTTATAAAGGTTAGAAGGGCAAAGAAGGTCTGGAAGAGAGTGTTGGGTTACACAAGGTTACTGCAGAACCTGTCTGGACGTCAGAGAGGATAAAATCAATCTCAGTTTATGGTTTGCCAGTGGTTTATTAGTTCCCTGCCTGAAGGCTGCCTTCACCCAAGCAATCCCAGTTCCTGAGGAGCAAATAAGTAGAACATGGAAGGTGCATTGGGAAATGGGGACATTTCCCAGCTGCAGTTTGTGCTGGAAGAGCTGGGACAGACTTCTGCTTGAGCGCAGGGGTCTGCATCCCGTGTGACAGCCACCAACGCCTACAGTCACCTGGGCAAGGCAGCCCTCCTGCAGCTCATTACACGGCGGAGCTCGCGCGCGGTGCAGAGCTGTTTTCCATGCCTTCAGGTGAATAGAGCCTTCAAAAGCACCGAAGCCCAGCTGCTCTTCCTTCCTCACGTCCCAGGGCTTTTTTTAATAAATCCCATGCCGGGGAAGTGGGAAAGGGTGTTGTTTTCTGCTTTTGGATTGTTTCAGCTACACTCTTTTCATTGCTTTTTCCCAAAGACTGTGAGGGCCAGCAGCCAGGTCTTCTCTAGCCTCTTCCGCAGAGAGGAAGGAACCCCTCACGGGAGGGGCGTTAAAGATGAGACTCCCCCATCCACACAAAATCCTCCACGTCAGGAGGACAAGACTGAGACAGGAAAAGGCAGCGGTTTAATCACTTGCAGGAAGCCACCAGCTGCTTCGAGAGGCTGAGATTTGGAGGGGGATTTCTGCAGAGCAACCTGATCCCTAACACCACCTTCCTCAATGGCAGCAGGGCCAGTTCTGTTCCATCCCTGCCCTTGGTCTTCTCTTTCCCTCTGAGCACACCATGTCCACGGCAGACAGACCCATTCACTTGGGGGAAGGCACTAAGATTTCTAAACAGAAATTAAATAAGTGTCTTGGTGACAAATGGGTTTGACTGCTTGGGTCAGGCATCGGCTTCCAAGTGCCAAACTGGCACCCTCTCTCCGGCAATGCACATGGATCAGGCATCTGCACTGATGGAATTGCTGTACTTTTATGGTCATGGCTACAGGAGCCTTTAAACACTGTGGATTTCTGTGCATTAAGACTTGTTGGCTCAGACACCCCTCAGCAGCTCCTAGGTGCTCCGGAGAGGGATGTCGCGGGGCTGGCACAAAGCAGAGGCTCTGTCACGCACGTGCCCTTGGCTGTGCCATCCATCACCGAGGGGCTGTGCTCTGCCCGCTGACAGCTCTGCTCACACATCTGTGCTCATTTGCCCAAGAGACTAAAGAGATAGTGTTTTTCACTTTAGGTGTCCTTAGGTGGTCATGGTGATGCCCTGAACTTGTATGGATGGAAAGGTGACCCTGTTGTGGCAGGGGGGTTGGACTAGATGATCATTTGAGGTTCCTTCCAATCCCTAATGTTCTGTGATTCTGTGAAATGGACTCTTACAGGAAAAAGGAAGAAATTACAGAATCACAGAGCATTAGGGATTTGGAAGGAACCTCAAAGTTGCACAGTAATGCATCCAGGCGAGTTTTAAACGTCTCCAGAGATGGAGACTCCACAACTCCCTTTGGCAGTCCCTTCCAGTGCTCCATCACCCTCACCATGAAGAAGTTTCTTCTGATATTTATATGGAAATTCCTATGTTCCAGTTGACACCCATTGCCCCTTGTCCTATCACTAGATGACACTGACCAGAGCCTGGCTCCATCCTCCTGACATCCACCCTTCACATATGTATGGACAGTAATAAGGTCACCCCTCAGTCTCCTCTTCTCCAAGCTAAAGAGACCCAGCTCCTTCAGCTTTTCCTCATAACGGAGATGCTCCACTTCCTTCATCATCCTTGTTGCTCTATGCTGGACTCCCTCCAGCAACTCCATGTACTGGAAAGCTTCACATGGCTTTGAACATAACCATCCCTCCCAAGGTGAAACCAAGCACTGACTCAAAAAACCAAACATAAGCTACCACCAAAAGAGAGTGTCTGAGGACTACTGGAAAGTAGGGTTGTGTTTGCTTTCTCTTCTCTAGAAGTGTGTTTCCTTGCTTCAACACAAGGAACCCTCTGGGGTCTAGAGCAAAATTTCAGCTGCTTTGCACTGCAAAAGGTTTGGATTGGGTTGTGACAACCCTCAAAACACACAGACTACCAGAGGGCCCCTGCACGTCTCACTTCCCTGAGGACCACCATGACTCCGTAGATGTGCACGCCTGCTTCCTCTGAAGGGAAGGGCAAAACTCCCCTTGACATGACTAGAAGCAAAACCAAGACCGTTAACAGCAGCCTGTGTGCACTCCTCTGTGCTTCCCCAGCCAAGAGTCTTTCAGCGCTCACCTGCTTTCTGTTTGTTTTGGTGAAAACATGGAAAAGCTCTAACTTTACAGAAAAACCAGGTCTGATTCCTCTACCAAAAAAACCACATACACATAAAAAACCACATACACATAAAAAACCAGAATCTATTCAAGTCGGGCATCAGTTGCTGGTTTATTTCTCTCCTTTGGGTTTTAGCAGGGTCCCTATAAAATCCTCTGCTTGAGCCAGCTCTGTTTATTGCCAGGATCGTGCTTGACTCCGTGAAGGTCCCGCGTGTTTTGTTCCTTGTTCTGAGTCACGTCACAAACATCTCAGCAAAAGGTCCAGAGGCTTACAGGGGAGCATGGAGAAGCCAAAATCGCCAGATGGAGAAAAGCACATCTTAAGGGGATGACGTTTGGCGTGAGAAGCAGAAGAGAATTAGAGTTTGGTTTGATCTGCCCTGTATTATGTCGCCGCTTACACGTCGCAGGAAATTGTTGAGGTTGAACCAAAACAAAGAGCGTTTTCCCTCTACAGGTTCTTTTTGGGAGCCCACATCTTCCAGTGTGCAACCTATTAATTACAAATACGTGCGCACACTCACATCCAATTTTATTACGACCCTTCAGAGGGAACCAGATGAAAGTAATAATCAGTTAATTCAGCTACAAACCGAAAAATAGAAATAAAAATCAAAGCTAGATAAACATATCGTGTTCTCGTGGAAAACAACAACAGAAAGGGCTGCGTTGGCAGGGGAATTAACAGAGCTTTTCAGCACCTCTGTCAAAACGGAGCGCCGTCATCTGCTGGCGACGAACAATGCTGAGACCACACTGTTCCTGCTGTCCCTTCGTGTGTGCAGACGGCAGAGCATCCAGGCTTGGTGCTGGCATGGGAACAAGGTGAGGATTCCTGAGGTGGTTTGGGTTGTCTTCTGCATAACAGGAGCTGCCAGCCCTCAAAATTAGGTTGCTGATGCCTTCATGAATCTTCCATGTCCTTTCCCATGGAAGACAAGAGAGCTGAGGGCAGAGAACTGTTTGCCTGCAGCCACCTGGTGTTTCCAAGGTGTGTCTTTGGAGATGAAGACATCATATCCAAAGTGTCCCAGGGCTCACTCCTCAGCTTTGCGTTGATCTAAAACAGGAGGCAACACAGGCAAATGGGATCTGCTGTAAGTCTCCTGATTTAATGGGGTTTCCTGCTCTCACAGCAAGTGAAGATGGAGACGCTTTCCTAAAGTCAATTGACAGCGCTTGCACCAGACCAAGGAATGGTTCATAGAATCATATCACAGAATAATTAGGGATTGGAAGGGAGCTCGAAAGATAATTTAGTCCAATCCCCTGACACAGCAGGATCACCTAGACCAAGTCACACAGGAACATGTCCAGGCAGGTCTTAAATGTCTCCAGAGATGCAGACTCCACAATTCCTCTGGGCAGCCTGCTCCAGTGCTCCATCACCATCACTGTGAAGAAGTTCCTTCTCACACTGATGTGGAACCTCCTATGTTCCAGCTGACGCCTATTGCCCTTCTCCCTCTGTCAACTGTAGACATCAAAACCAAGTTATTCCATTGATGGGTGTAAAAACTTTCCCCTATCCCTAGAAATATCATCCTTTTCCCTGCCAGAAATCTCATCTGTGTTTATTACTGGACTGAGCAATCAGCCAGGGATGTTATGCCCATAAAGGTTTGTAAGTGCTTGGAGGAAAGACCATGTTTCCTACTCAGCTGTGGGGCCGTGAGGGTATCACATCCCCTAACAAAATAGATGGTTGTGCTGGACAGGACTTTCTATCACCCAAAAAACCCCATAGTAACTACAAGATGACCACCTGAGAGCTGGGTGAATCCAGAGTTTTGCTAAGGATGAGGAACTACAGCAGCTGCAGGGCTGGGCCAACATGACTTGAAATTTTGAGCGTGACTGCAGAGTCGTTGTTAAGCTGAGATCTTCTCATTGTAAAGTCCAGTGAGTGCAGAAGAACCTGCAAGGGAAGAGCTGAAGACACCACATGTTAACATTTTTAACCGCTTGGATTCTATTTTAAACTCAATTAAAAAAATCATGAAGAAAACCCAGGGATCATTATCTTATCCAGATCAAGAGAAAAGTGCAAAGGAAAAGAAAAAACCACTGTCCACCTCCAGTAAAATCCCCAGTTAAGCAACAGCCTAATGCTCTGTGAAGTTATTTCCCTTCCGTCATGCACGCTTGGCCCTCGCCGAGCAGCTTTGCTTTGGTCCCAGATTGGATTCACTATGTGCTAACAGCCAAAGACTGCTGTTGGTTGGGCTGTGTGTTTGGGTTGTGCATGGAAGCAGAGCTGGGCTGCAGCTCCTGTCACACACTTCTGCTCTAACCAGCTTTACTTCTCTGCAACAGCAACTTTTTCCAAGGACAAGCCTTGACACTGTGCAGAAGCACCGCTGCAAATGGGAGTCGGGTAGTAAAGATGAGATGTTGTGGGCTGGCACGAGACCCAAGAGGACTTCAGCTTGGGCTGTGCTGCTTGGGGAAGTGTTGTGGTGGAAAATTCCAGCACAAATCAGGATTCAAGCATGAAGTGTATTGTATGGATGTCTGGTAAGAGTCTTCCCTGCCACAGTTTATGGTGCAAGACCCCAGCGGCAGAAATGTGTGTATCATAGAGTCACTGAGGTTGGAAAAGACACTTGGGATCATCGAGTCCAGCCATCAGCCCTACTCCACAACTTCACCCCTAAACCAGATCGTCCAACACTGCATCTAAGCGACTTTTAAACACATCCAAGGATGGGGACTCAACCACCACCCTGGGCAGCCCATTCCAGTAACTGACCACTCTCTCTGGGAAGAATTTCTTCCTGATGTCTAGTCTAAGCCTCCCCTGTTGAAGCTTGAAACCCTTCCCTCTGGTTCTGTCACTAATTACCTGTGATAATAGACCAGCACCAACATCTTTACAGTGTCCTTTCAGACAAGGTCTCCTATTAGCATCCTCTTCCTCAAACTAAACAGCTGCAACTCTCTAGATCACTCCTCACCAGATTTATTCTCCAGGCCCTTCCCCACCGTTGTTGCCCTTCTCTGCATTTGCTCCAGCACCTTGATGTCTCCCTTGCTCTGAGGTGCCTAAAACTGGACCCAGTACTCAAGGTGTGACCTCACCAGTGCTGAGTGTAGGGGGACAATCACCTCCCTGCTCCTGCTGGACACACAGTTTCTAATCCAGGCCAGGATGCCATTGGTCTTCTTGGCCACCTGGGCACCCTGCTGGCTTATATTCAGCCAGCTGTCAATTAGAACCCCCAGGTCCCTCTCTGCCCGGCTGCTTTCCAGCCACCCTGCCCCAAGCCTGTAGCACCACAGGGGATTGCAGTGACCAAACTGCAGGACCCAGTGCTTGGCTCTATGAAACGAAATCCGCGGGGCTGTGCGTGACTGTAGGTACAAATACGTGTTCTGGAGGGATGTGGATACTCCTTCTTGGGTAGGAAGATCTCCTTGGCTGAGTTGTTTTCAGCCAAGGATGTGGGGTTTAAAATACTGTGGTGACTTTGCACTTCACCCACTCTAGGCAAGTTCATCACTGAGAAACCCATGTTTGCTTTGGAAACCCCAGTCCTGCAGAAATCCCACACGAGAAAACCAACAGCATTTACAAATTGAGCCCTTGGCTTACAGAGAGGGCTCGTAACCATTCCTGTGGACCAGAAGAGCCCAGGGTACCTCACGCTGCAATGGGGGACGTGCAAAAGGCAGTTTCTTGGGGTCAAGAAACCAGCAAGAGGATCATTTCTGCCTCTCTTTGAGGCTGATTGAAGACGAGATCCACAAGCAACAACAACCAAAAATGTGTTCAATCTGGACTGTCAGGCATGGAGGGATATTTGTGGTAACGGCGACATCTGCCACCCACTGCTCTTGCTTTGGTGTGTGGTTTCTGCGGTTGCTCTTTGTTCAGAGCAGGTCACTGAAAGAAGCCAACGTGAAAACAAAAGCCAAGCTGCAAAGCAACATTTCCAGATAGCCCAGCGTTTCTTAAGGGATGGAAAAACCCCCTTCTGGGATCACTCTCTCCCCCAGCTTCGTTGGCCTTTTCATATTTTCCAGCTTCTTAGAGGTTCCTGTGTAGTCTGCAGCCCTGACTGAGGTGGCCCAGGCTCTCTTAGCTGTCCTCGTGTCTGTCCACATAGCAGGATCAGATCGTCATTTACTGACCCCACACAAAACCAAAAGCAAAGATTGTTGCTAGCGATACGGAAACCTCAGCGGCTCGTCTCAGGGCTTGGTTCAGCTACCAAAAATGTGGGCTCTGGCTCATGTGAACTGGCCAAAACCTTGCAGAATTTGTGAAATTCAGCTGGGTGTCTCAGGAGGAAGCAGGGATGGGGAGAATTTGCTTATTGTTCCCCCTTTTTCTGGAATTTTCTGTGGCTGCATGAGTAGGCAAGGACCTGATGGCAGTGGGGTAGGATGGAGGAGGTGCAGAGCCATGGATTCAGGAGATGATGCAAGACCATGCATTGCTGTGGCAGGAGATACAGCAGGGTTAATACAGCAGAGTTAATGTTGTCTTTGGCCTGACCTGACCTCCCACCTCTTACCACTTCATTTAGCCCTAAAAAGAGGAGAATATGCCAAGGTTTTCTGAAGAGCCTGGGGGCTCAAATGTTCATTTCATTTATGCTTCTGGTGTAGGAACCCTGAATCATGATGCTACTCTCCAAGGCCACCACTATGGTCCATCCAAAAGCTCACACTGGACTTTCTTATTGATCCTGTCGCAGACTGAAATACCAAAAACTCCATTAAACGGGCAGGAACCAAACCCTAGTCTCCCTCTCTTGCTTTCAAGGAGAGAGCTGTGAATTGTGAGGTCTATTTGTTTCCATCCATGCCACCACAGTCTCCTCACACCTTGCTGCGTGTGGACATTTTGAATCACAGAACTACAGAATATTAGAGATTGGAAGACACCTTGAAAGATCATCCAGTCCAATCCCCCTGACACAGCAGGATCCCCTAGATCCACTCGCACAGGAACATGGCCAGGTGGGTTTTAAACGTCTCCAAAGAACCCCCTGGGAAGACTGTTCCAGTGCTCCATCACCCTCACTGTGAAGAAGTTCCTTTTCATATTGACATGGAACCCCCTCTGTTCCAGCTCACACACATTGCCCCTTGTCCTATCATTGGGTGCCCCTGAGCAGAGCCTGGCTCCATCCTCCTGACACCTGCCTTTTCCATATTTATCAACATTAATAGGGTCACCCCTCAGTCTCCTTTTCTCCAAGATCAAGAGATCCAGCTCTCTCAGCCTTTCCTCATCAGGGAGATGCTCCACTCCTTCATAACCTCTGTAGCTCTGCACTGGACTCTCTCCCACAGATCTGTGTCCTGGAAGTGAGGGGCCCAGAACTGCACACAAAATTCCAGATGCAGACCCCTTCATTGCCCCTGTTCTCCCCACGGAAGGAGGACACTAAACCTACAACTTCATCCTCGGACCCCTCAGCTGGGCTGTCACAGGGGTTGAAGTGTGGCCTGGTGAGAACTGTGAAGCTCTCAAGGGAGCATCCGCACCCGCCCCAAGCACAATTCCCTTCCAGAGGGTTGCATGAGGCTTCTGACCACCATATCTGTGTGTTCTTGAGCATGATGTATCGTGTTACTAATTCCCCTAATTGCATGTCTGGGCTGAAAGCAGACTGAGTTTTCCTAAGAAGTTACATCCTTAATAGCCTCACTTAAAGCACTGTGGCAAAGTCAAGTCAGTTTTTAACCAGTGCACGTACCTCGTAAATCAGGATCTACATGCAGATGATGTTTACCTTAAGCTTGTTTACGCGACTCTGCTGCTCATTTGTTCCGTGTTTTGCCAAAACGCAGAAATACAAGAGCCATTGGAAGGGGTTCAAGCCCTCCTTCTTCAAGCTCCTACTGCGTGGAGCACTTCCAGGGGAGCAATGCCCCACAAATAACCGGTACGATGCTCTTCCCCTCAGAAATTCTAGTAGGGAAATGGACAGGAATGAGCATCTTCCCCTTCTTTTCGAAAGGCCAAGAGTTGTGTCAGGGTGAGGCGGATTTGCTCCAGCCTGAGTGCTCATTTGAAGAAGGTCCAGGAGCAAAGAGCCTCAGGGTTATCCTGGAGGCAGGACAGCTCCAAGTGATGTGCTGGGATGTATGTCCCTGCCTAGATGTGCTTCTTGATAAGTTAGGGATTTATATCGTTTTTAGGTTAAAACTTCATTGTTGCTCTAGAAACAATTCCTTGGAGATCTCCAACAAGATACCGAATGCAGGCGGTGGGCACCAGCCCCAGGGGCTGTGAGACATCCCTGATCTGCTGCCATACCAACTCCCACCCCCTCCAATGAGATCCAACAGGATGATGTGGGGCTGAGTCATTGGAGAGGAGGACACGGCCTTGGCTGAGGAGAGTAAGATGCATGGAGATACTTGACACAGAAGTGAAGCAATCTGGGAGGTGCAAGCCTTTGAGGGGGTTGAGGTTGAATTTTCCAAACCATGGTTTCTTTCCAACTGTGAATATTGATTTCCACAGAGATCAGG
The DNA here is from genome assembly GCA_013400115.1 of Rhinopomastus cyanomelas. Lineage (NCBI taxonomy): Eukaryota > Metazoa > Chordata > Aves > Bucerotiformes > Rhinopomastidae > Rhinopomastus > Rhinopomastus cyanomelas. The sequence goes on from VXBP01003849.1 coordinate 591,788, forward strand.
AAATGACACACATGTGCATTGTTGTCACCTCCAGAAGGACTGGGGAGGCTGCTGTTGGCCATGGCCCAGCAGCAGTGAACATGCACTTTTGGGAAGAGCATTATCTCACCGCTGAGCAGCCACTTGCAGGGGGAAGCAACTTGCTCTTCTCCTTTCAATGCCAGCATCTTCATAAGAGCACCAGGAAAACAGCGGTAAACACTTACCATGGAGAAACTCTTCTTTGGAATAATAGAAAGCTGGAAGAGAATAGGAGGCAGTCATCTCAGGATGTCCATTTGAGAAGGGGTTCATCCCGTGTTTCAGAGAGTTTAAGCTACTTGTCCCTTTCCCTATCAGCACCACTTTGGGATGTCCTGTGGCATGGGCAACAACACCCAAGGTCAATTTTCTGATGGGAATTGTCTTCTTCCAATGATGGGTGAGTCCAGAGCTCACTAGTCACCAGTAAACACAACAAATCCCCAGCTGTTGGCACGTTCTCCCAAGAATGAGGATTCACTCTGACTCCAGTGCCTGATGTTCACTATTCACAGAGGGCCAATTGGTTTCCACTGGTAGAGTTCATTTTGCTGCTCTGAGTCTGTAGCAGAAGTGCCTAGATGTATGCAATGTCTACCACCAGTCCTCCCACAGGGTCCCATCCACAGATGCCCAGTACTGGGATGGTATCAGCTGGGGTGACACGGACAAGGTCACGGCTTTGCAAGCTGTGTGCTAGCAGCTCCAACCAGTGATCCATCCTCCCCCATCCTCATTGCCAGTGATGCTCCTGTCCATGGGCTCCTGTGAAGATTGAAGTGGTTGAGAGCAGACTGAAATGGTTGTCTCCTAACAACATTCTCCATCAGAGAAGGTTCTTTTCCTTCTCATCACACTGAGTACTATTGAAATACATATCTGTCCAGGATTTCTGCGATTTTTCTCCTGGACAGCTTAGGAGGCATCAAAGGAGGGAAGGAAAATACTCCTTTTAGATATCTGAAGCACATCAGGAGTAGCTCCAGTCAGGCCAGAGCAATGAGCCTTGCAATACCAGGAAGAAAGAGCACTTCACTTCCTAGCAGCACATAGGTTTTCCTCTGCTAGGTGTTGTACTCTTCACATCTAAAACCAGTGGATTTTTGCAATTTTTAAAAGGTGAAGCTACCTTACATTTCCAGAGACCAGTCCTGGTTTCAGGACTGGTTTTCCTCCATTTATCCCATTAAGATCAGCTAGATCCACATTCACTAAATGAATCATAGAATCATCAGGGATTGGAAAGGACCTGGAAAGACCATCCAGTCCAAATGCTTTCAAGAGCTGCTTTTCATTTGAGATCAATATAGGGCAAAGGGCTAATTCCAAACGCATCTTAAAACAAAGGCAGTGATGCTGAGGAGGGGAGGGAGCCCTTTTCCACTCCACAACATGCAACCAGAGCATCCAGAGCCACACGTTTGCACCTCACTCTGTGTTTGCTCTGAGTAATGGATTTCCTGTTTGTTGGGACTGATGAGCTGGAGCAAATACTGATCACTGAAACAGAGAAAAAAGGATGTCTGGCCAGAAATCAAGTGTAATAGGCTTTTTGAGGATAGCAGGCTTTAGCTGTAAATAAAATTGGAGCCCAGACTGTGGGGTTTTTTCATCTGAGCCAAGGGAGTTCAGCTCTGGCCAGAGATCCTTTCTTGGTGGAGAGAGGAAGTAGAAAGAGAGTTTGATGAGACTGTCTCTCCAGCAGGTAAGAAGCAACAGGGTGACAGAGCACTGGAACAGGCTGCCCAGGGGGGTTGTGAAGTCTCCTCTGGCAATGTTTAAAACCCACCTGGATGTGTTCCTGTGCAGCTTGGTCTGGTTGATCCTGCTCTGGCAGGGGGATTGGACTGGATGATCTTGCAAGGTTCCTTCCAACCCCTAATGCTCTGTGATTCTGTGAAGGAAGATGTTGGATGTAGGCAACACCCTCCAGCTCCCATAGCAGCATTTTAGCTTTGTGCTGAGTCAACAGGTTGTGAACGGTTCCAGAAAAACCTCTACAAACCTTCAGGAGGGTTATTATTTCCCCCATGTCCAGGAAGAAAGAAGAAAACCAAGAAAGCTCTTGAATTTCTGTCTGTGGAGCAATCTGAACAAAGAATGAAGTCTGAGACTCTCTGACCACACAAGTTAAAAGTGAAGACCCCAGCATCTCCTCTTGGAACACCCCCATGTATGCAAACATCATACGGGTTGCTCGGGATGCTGGTGGAGAGATCCTGTCTCCTGCAGGCACCACTTTTCAGCCCTGGCACGCTGAGAAACAGCCTCCAAGGTGTTTGCCGGCTGGTCCTCAATTGCCTAATGCGAGGGAGTGCTTTTTTGGGCTAAATGAATGCATGTTTGAAAGTTAACACTTCATTTATAGCCCTCAGATGGCCAAACCCAAGGAATTTCTGCTGGCCTTGGATTGCGTTTTGTGGGCAGTGCTGCCATTGGGGAGACTTTCCCTCACCGCAAGCCCGATTCTGCTTTGTGGAGCTCCGGCAGGCAATCTCAGAAAGTTGTGAAAGACTCGTCGCGCTGGCCTTAGTTAATGACACACATCTTTAATGAATTATGCACCCTTTGCCTCTTTGCACCCGCTCCAGGCTGTGGTGAGCACGTGGTTCGTTTTCCAGCAACAACCTGGGGCAAAGTGGCAGCTCCGTCATGTGGTCCCAGCAAAGAGGTAACACGGTGATAAATCTTACCTGAATTGTCCCCCTGCCACTGCTGGAATCAACTTGTGGTAACTCCCAAGACAGCTCCTAAAACAAGGAGGGGTTATTGGTACCAGATGGGGAACTGTGGGAGGTATTTTGGAGGCTGCAGACTCTTCCTTGAGATCATAGAATCATAGAACCATTAGGGATTGGAAGGGACCTCCAAAGATCATCTAGCCCAATCCCCCTGCCACAGCAGGATCACTTAGACCAAGTCACACAGGAGCACATCCAGGCAGGTCTTAAACTTCTCCAGTGAAACAGTGTCTTCTCCATTTGCCTCCCTCCATTTCTAGAAGCAGAGATGCTAAATCCTAATAGAAAACCTCCTGGTCGCACTTGTTGAATGGTTTCCCTTCCTGCTCTCCTGTCTCATGCTCTGCTCCATTTTCTCTGCTCTGGTTGCAGTTTGGGAATTGACTTCCCCCAGACCTCCAGCCAGGGCTGAATTTCTCCCTCTTCCTTTCCTCACTTTAGCAGAAAGTTTTCCTCCTGCTGAACCTCCATTTGTGATATTCAAAGCTCTTCCCGCAAAGCCCAACATGTTTTCTTGTCAGTCCTGCTCATCCTGAGCCCCTCAGCCGTCCTAAAAGTGCAGCAGACAGCTCATTCCCAATCACTGTTCCACAATATTTAATAAAAGGGCAATTTTCCCCCTAAGTGGCAGCACAGGGGTAGCAACTGACTCTCCAGGAGACAAGTTCTGTGAGGTCAGGCGTTTTATCAAACCAAATCTGGTAGATGATGAACAAAACCCCCTTGACTTTCAGACTCTTTTTTTTTGGTCAGTCAAGACAGAGAAAAAAGAGCCATTTGTTAGAAAAACAGTGTCAGGGAAGTTACAGATGACATTTGCCAACGTTACATCATCAAAGGTAAATCTCGGACAGATCTGTAAACAAGAACTTCTCATACGAGTGTCCACGGAGCCAAGAGTATGTGGCCCTTCGGCGCGGGGTTTCTACATCTGCATTGGGGGAAATGGGTGAAGAAGGACAAGGTCTCTTCACACTGGTGCTGGTTTTAAACCAGCATGACTTTTTCATAGAAAACCCTAAACTATGAGGTTCCAATTGTTTCTTACAGATTTTGAAATTACACCATAAAGTTGAGGTTTTCCTTCAAAATTAGAATAATAGACTCCAACCTAGGGCTGGGTCCCACTGGATTTTAAGAGCACAGGTAGTCCTTGATTCCAGGTCTTGGGCAAGAGGGTGGGATTATGGCTGTGAAAGGTGATCTCCATTCCAAAATAGTGTGCGGGGAACAACATTCACTAGCTGTCACCCCCAGGAGATGTGGGGTGAAATAGTCATGTCTTTCCCCAATGGGTCTCAGAGGCAGAGGCTGCACCATGGGGCTGCAAAGCAGAGCCTGGGGATGCAGAAGTGGGTTAAAGCCACCCATTGCCTTTGCCATGGCTCTTACAACCCTTAATTCATGCATGGCCCAAATCAGGACCCTGCTCCACGTGTACCAGAATCGTTGGTAAGGGAAGGATGGGCTCGTCCTGCTTATCCAAGGCTCAGATACATTTTAATTTGAATAAACAAGAGCTTAAGATATAAAATCTGAGCACAACAGCGTCCATCTATTTCCCATCTTTGGTTGCCTAGCAGTCTGCTTCCCCTGCTCATCTTCTGTGGTCTTGGCTTGTTTAAGTGACACCAATACTTCCAACCCAACCTCCTACCCCACAGTGAATCCCTGAACGCTCTGTGCATGAACCTGCACTGCAGGTGAATGGATGATGCTGAAGACACCAGTCTATGTCATCTTCCTGAAGCTTTTGCTGCTGCTTTTTCCCTCTGCAGGATGCTCACCCTCCTGCTCTGAAGAAGTGATGGTATCTTATTAATTTAATTTTTCCTGTGTGTCCAAGGCAGAGTAACTTCCACAGAAGGATGAGATGCCTCGCAGGGTTGGTCCCTGCATCTCCAGAACAATTTTCCTTTGGCTGGAGAGACCATATGAGAAATTCTGCTGAACTGCTGCTGAAGTGACAGGCCCCACACAACACCAGATTTTCACTTCATCTATATTTATAGCAAAATGGAAACAAAATGTGCTTTAAAGTAAACAATAGTATTTCCAGAGTTCGGCTGACTTTCTTGCTTGGGTAAGCTCCCAACCAAAGCTTTTCACACTGCAGGCAAGGATGAAAAGGTGAAGCAGGGAAAGTAAAACCCCAGCCTGACTGAAGCCAGTGGGAAAGTTGCCACTGATTTTAACAGGGCCAAGTTCTACCCAAAAACCTCTGTAAATTGATGCAAGGCAGCTGCAGAAGGAAGCAGCGCTGGTTACTGAGCTCTCTGCTCTTCCCCTCCCCATCTAAGCTGGGGGCATAAGCAGCCTGGGGCTAAACAACCACAACGGCGCCTGTTCAAGAACATAAAGTCCCAAAATACTCAGCGTACTGGTTTAGAGAAGGAAATTTGCCCTCAGGAGGAACCATGTACTAGCACAGTTGGTAGTCTGGGGTTTGCACCCTCAGCCTATTTGCTCAAGCTGATGGAGCAATTTGCCCTGGTGAGCCTTAGCTGGGCAACATATTGACTGAGAACCAATTAAATCAACAATCTCTGACGTCGCCGTGGGGATTCATTGGGTTCTTTTCCCCTTAGTCACATGAAAAAGGTGATGAAGCCTTTGTGACCACAAACCACGTCGTTAGGATTGTTTGGTTTGCGTGAGTGTGAGGTGCAGCAACGGGGTGAGCCTGCACCGTGAGAGCAGCTCGCAGCACAGGCAGAGCCTGGAGATGAGAAGAGGCAAAAAGAAAGGGCAAAACAGGGGTGTTGGCTGTTAGTCTGTAGAGTTGTCCGCTCTGGCCATCTGGAGAAACGTAGCGCAGGTGGTTATAAAGGAAAAGCTTTTGCTGGCTGATAGAAAGCAGTGTCTGCTTTTATTTGGTTTGATTAATAGTATTGATAATGCCTTCACCTCCCATCGAGTTTCCATCAGAGGCTCTCAACAGGCTTCACAAACATTTATCCACCAGCACTGCTCGAGCTGGGACTGCTCGAGGAGTCCCAGCACACATCTGTCCCACGTCTTAGAGAGGCAGATACTGCCTCAAGTACTTCCAGGCTGTGAAAGATGTCCCTGCAGACATGTGTTGAAGTCCTATGAGCCATCAGGATTTACTGAAATCACTTCAAAATTCAGTTTAGACCCCAGGATGATCACACCGTTGGGGTGGCTGTGCCGGCGAAGTCATGTCACAGGGCAAAGCCGTGGCCAACAGGTCGCCTCGACCTGTGCTGGGCATGTGGTGATGTGTGACACCTCAGCAGGTTGTTTTGGAAGAGATTTCGGTGGCTTCTCAACATCAGAAAAATGTGAAGGAACAGATCCTCACTAGAAAACACCGGGTAGCAGGAAGGACCCACAACACCTCTTTGGTTTCAAATCTCACTTGACCTCCACAAGTCTCCTTCCTCATTCTGATCAGGAAGCAGGAATGTTCACGGGAAAAACCCAGTCTATACAGCTGCCAAGGAAGCTGAGAGAAAAAGAAGTAGTAATAATAATAGTGGTAATAAAAAAGAACTAGAAATTGTGCAAGACTAAAACTGTTTGCTGCTAGGGTGCTGTTTGTAGCACCCATAGAAGGAAGGGTGCTGGGGATGGTGCCCTGACTGAAAGCCAGGCCCTGCAGGAACCCATCTGCTCTATTTCTTCATGATATCATAGAATCAGAGACCTATATCCTCTACTTACTCACCCCCCTGACGCTTCAGCGCATTCTGCACCGTGGACGTCCCAGTGCGGCTTCAGATGGGGCGTAGGCGGATGTACGGGGCGCAGCATCACCTACATGACCCCAAACATCATCTCCCCCAATGCTGCCCCACTGGAGGGCTTCAGGAAAACATGACTAAGGCCAGGTCACCCACCAACACATGTGTTGGCCAAGCACAAGGGTGACCAGACCGGCTGTATCCTGAGGTTTTGTTGCTTAAGGCCAGGACAAGAGAACTCAGCCCAGCCGTTGCCTGGTTCCACACGGAGGAGAAGAGCTGTCACCAGCACTTTGGGGAGACACATCCCGAGCCCTGCAGCACCCCCTCCCTGAGTGAAGAATCAGCCTGGGCTTGCTTCTTGCCTTCGACTTCAGCCAGCCAGGCTGCAGGGCATGCTAAATTCAGATATGCATTCATTATCTTAAAAAATGTGGGAAATAGGAAGGGTTGTAATTCCCCAAATTACTTTTCTTCTCGCTAACAGAAGCTGGCAGCAAATATATTTAAAATGTAAATATTTAAAGATTTACTTGCAAGCACAATTACCTCTCCTTTTTTTTTCCCCCCTTCTTGGTTTGTTCGCGACTCAATTCATTCAGAAGCTATAAATACCCGCTCAGGAAACAGAACGTCTACACTGGGCTTTGGGGGAGCAGTTTGAAACTTCTCATCGGCCAAGTGTCTTTGAAATTATTGTGAGTGGGTGTAAGAACCTCCGGAGAGTACCCGTGGAAAGGGAGGAAAGCGGGTGATGCATCAAGAACACCGCGGCACTCGACAGAGGCAAAGCTCACGGCGTTCGGATCAGGGCCGCGGCGCTCGCTCAGCCTGCAGCTCTCCCCTCGGCTCGCTCCGAGCACGAAGCCTTTCCCCTAAATGCCTGAGAAACGCTCAGGCTTCGGCGTTTGTATTTATTTGGATGAGCAGAAAGCAAGGCGGAAAGTTCCTGCCTGCTATCAAGGCTGTTGCTCCCTTTCCCCGCGCTGGCCGTAAACCGTGCAGAAATGTAAAGCAGTAAAGATTTTATGAGGGGTTGTTTTTATAATGTTTACCAACCTCATGCCTCTGTGACGCTTTCCAGAAGATAGGGTTTTAATAGGGCTTCTTTCAGTCGACCGAGATAACCAGAAGGGGAAAAGATCCAGTTGCAGGGGTTGGTGTTTTCAGTGCACAAAAACAAGGACCCGGCTCCTGCTGTCCTTTTGCCTTTTCTTTTTCCAGCTATCAGGTCTCCAAATGTTTTCCTCAGCCCCTTCTTTGCTTCACTGCAGCCCTTTGGCTGTGTAAATGTCAATGTAATGTAGGTGTAAAATATGATGTAGATACAAAAGAGAATGCAGATGGAAAGGGGGATGTGTGGGTCAATGTGGTGCAGATGTATAATGTAGTGTGGATGTACAATACTATGTGGACTGAGCAGTGGAACGGGCTCCCCGGGGTGGGGTGTGGAGTCTACTTCTCTGGAGGTGTTTAAGACCCACCTGAATGTGTTCCTGTGAGACTTGGTCTAGGTGATCCTGCTCTGGCAGGGGGATTGGACTGGATGATCTTTCGAGGTCCCTCCCAGTCCCTAAAGTTCTGTGGTTCTGTGTGGATGTACGATACAACGTAGACATGAAATACTACCTAAGTGTAAAAGAGAACGTAGGTACAAAACATATTGTAGGGGTAAAACGTGAGGTAGATGTAAAACAGAGTGGAGGGGGTAAATATAAGGGAGATGTACAACGTAATGGAGGCACAAAATATAATCACAGAACATTAGAGATTGAAAGGGAACTTGAGAGATCCTCCAGTCCAATCCCCCTGGGATCACCCAGACCCAGTCGCACAGGAGCATGGAGGTGTAAAATATAATGTAGGTGTAAAATAAATATAATGTAGGTGTAAAACATAATGTAAGTGTAAAACATAAGGTAGCTGTAGAAAGGGATGTGTGGGTTAATGCAATGATGATGTACAACATTATGTAAATGTGAAATACAATGTAAGTATAATGTGGAATGTAGGTGTAAAATGTATTGTAGGTGCAAAAAGTAATGTAGATGTAAAATGGAGTGGGGGCAAAATACAATGTAGATATAAAATGGAGTGGGGGGCAAAATGTAATGTAGATGTAAAAGGGAGTAGGGGGAAAAATATAATGTACATGTAAAATGGAGTAGGGGGAAAAATATAATGTTGATGTTAAATGCAGTGGGAGGCAGATATAATATGAGAAGGAACTTCTTCACAGTGAGGGTGACAGAGCACTGGAACAGGCTGCCCAGGGGTGTTGTAGAGTGTCCTTCATTGGAGACATTTAAAACCCATCTGGATGTGGTTCTGTGTGACTTGGTTTAGGTGATCCTGCTCTGGCAGGGGGATTGGACTGGATGGTCTTTCGAGGTCCCTTCCAATCCCTGATGATTCTATGATGCTATGATGTAAAATAGAGTGGGGGGTAAATATAAGTTAAATGTAAAATATAGTGGAGGTGTAAACTATGTAGTAGTGAAACATAGTAGAGGTGTAAAATATAACGTAGATATAAAAGAGAATGTGTGGGTCAATGTAGTGTAGAGGTGAAATATAATGTAGATGTGTAATTGAATTTAAGGGTAAAATAGAATGCAGGTGTAAAACATACTATAGGTGTAAAATCTAATGTACATGTAAAAGAGGACGTGTGGGTCAACGTAATGTAGATGAACAATGTAATGTAGAACACAGAACCACAGAATCACAGAACGTTTGGGATTGGAAGGGACCTCGAAAGATCATCCAGTCCAATCCCCCTCCCACAGCAGGATCACAACGTGAAATCTAATTTAAGTGTAAAATAGAACACAGGCGTAAAGCACATCGTAGGTGTAAAATTCGAGGTCACTTCCAATCCCCAATGATTCTGTGATTCTACGAAAATAAAATCTGGAGGTAAAATAGAGCAGCGGGGGGGTAAATGTACAATGTAATGAAGGTGTAAAACATAATGGAGTTGTAAAATATAATGGAGGTGTAAAATGCAAACTTTCCATCTTATTAACAATTAAAAATCTGAATAGTGAGGACCTGGAAAATTGTTGTAAGAAAACAGTTAATTTACTGATAGTGTTAGGAGCTTTGTTTCTAATATTAACACAGCCCAAAGCAAGCTGGGCTTGATTTTGGGAGATCCTTTGAGCAACAGCTTTTTTTAAAAAAGTCACGTTATTAGAAGCGACCGCCTGTATTTTTCTAAACGTAGCAAATCCATCTTTTGCTGGTTGGCTGTTAGGCTTCGGGGGCAGAGAATATCTCCTTTTCATGAAAGAGCTGTTTATTAGTGTAAGGTTCATCCCCTGATTTATCGATTCGGATTTCCAGAGCCCGACGGGCTGGGTGCACAGCAGCCCGGTGTGCCTGTCGTATGTTCCCAGCTGACGTGTTTACAATATTTTTGATTTACACCTTCCAGGTGTTCTTTTGGAGAATATCACTGCCTTCGGTTTACACATTTTTACAATATATTTGTGGTCACCAGCAAGCTTCCACGTTTGTTACGGGGAGGTTGCACCAAGAAGAAGGTGTTTGGGGGGTGGGGTTTTTTTTTAATCGAACTTGCTGATGAAATATAGATTTTTAGCTTTCAGGGGGGAAAAAAACAACAGATAATTGATGGAGTGAATTAGTACAATCCCCGAAGTACGTATTTTAGATTAAATAGAGGTTGGTGGCTTGGAGAATGGGGTGTCAGCCTCGTGCTTGTGGTACCTCTCAATAAAGCAGCCAGTCCTAACCCTAAAACAGAGTGGGGGGAACATCAGCAGTTCTGCAGCTTCACCTATTTTTTTTGGAAGAACAGAAATGAGCATCACAAAGAAAATGTATATTATGGCTGAAAGTAATGAGTCTCTGTGACTGTCTTCTGCAGCACAAGGGCTTTTCACAGAACCGAGCCAAAATTCACTGGGAAATACTAGTCTTGTGGCTGTTGTAATGTCACAAAGAAATTCCATTTTCTTCGAATTTATTTTCCTAATCCTGTGTATGTTTGGCGTCGATTTTTAGCTGTGGATTGTGGCTGCCTTTTAATTGCAGGGCAGAAGCCAGGCTTTGTTTCTAGAAGGCTTAGAAAGAAACACTCGTGTTAATTACCCGGTGCAAAGTAACTTCGAAGGTTGTTTTGTTTATTCAGAAGGACAAACGTTTCGTGGTGTTTGGTTCGTGTTCGCTAGACCGGCACCGTCTTCTCCTTTAGCCCTCGAGTCGCTTCGCTTCCCGCGCGGCTGGTAAACGCTACGTGTGCTCCCTCACAGACCTCCCTTCACCTGCATCATGGTAAAACACAATTAAAACAGCACGCGGACAGCTCGGGGTGTTCTCATAAACAACAAGTTTCCACAGAAAACAGTTTGACCAGTTATCCAGCAGTTCTCTGCATAAACGTGCATGAGAGACCATTAACCTGCAGCAGAGGAGAGCTCAGACATTTTTCCTGTGACCTTTATCATTTCTGCTAATGAGGGACTTTGCTGATTTCATTTTATTCTCAGCAGCTGGATGGGGGCTCCGTGTGGCACTCAAAAATCCAGCACACATTTGAAATGAGGAAGGGGAACAACACGCCCGTCAGAAGAGTGAATAATGGGTGACAAGCTGCTGGGATAAATCACACCGTGGCTGCCGCTGGACCAAACCCTCGCAGAAATCCTGGGCGATGCCGACTCCACGTTCCTCAGAGTCCCAGGCACCTTCTGCAGTGCCTGGTGGGATGTTCCTGCTCTAGGGAATATGAGTGCAATGTTATTGGTCTTTCCTGCATCAGCTAAAAAGAAGGAAAAGAAAAAAATAGTGATTATCTGAGGTGTTTCTATTCTAAGCGTATCATGCTCTGGCAGGGGGATTGGACTAGATGATCTTTTGAGGTCCCTTCCAATCCCTAATGTTCAGTGATAATGCCGACAGTGGCAAGGAAATCTAGAAAGTCAGATTAATTTGTCTCCATCCAGTCACTTTGAAGTGAAATTGCTGGTTCTGCGTGCACGCTGCATCTCGCCGACAGCAACACCGGCTGCAAACACCCCCGAAGCTGCAGCTTTCCAAGCTTGTCTTTCAGCTGCCCTCCTCATCGAGTAAATTCAGTGGTTCCCCATAAGAACTGGATGACTCTCTGAGGCAGCTTTGCTCGGTGTCAGCCAGCGGATCCAGACAGCGAGCGACAGCAGCTATTTTGCTAGCTTTTAAAAAAACCCATCAGCCAATACCTCGCTCGGCTCAAAAGCCAGCAGTGCAGCGAGAACGCGTTCGACAGTTGTCGATGCCTCGTTACGCGGGGAGGCAGATTAGCAGCCCTTACTTTTTAACATATAAACATCTGAAACCCGTTTCCTGTTTAAAGAGAAGAAATAATCTAGGTGGATGACCTCAGGCAGAATTTTTTCTTATTAACAGACGCGAATTGTACATCATCGTGCGCAAAGAAAATAAGAAACGGGGCGCCCTTGGTGGTCTCGATGGGCTCTGGGTATGGGAGAGTGAGCGAGAGAAAGGGGAGGGAAAAAATAGAACAAATAAACGTTACCTTCTCACTTTCGGGGTGGGCAACGCCATTCCAGCATCGGGGTCCTCAGCTCTGGGAAGTGTTAACGCTGTCACCGCAGCCCCGGTCCCACCGCCGGCGCTTCCACGGCTCTCCGAGGGAAAACATTCCCTGAATTCCTCCTCCTTCCTTCTATCTGTGCTTCAGATCCACGCGCCGCAGGTTCACGTCGCTACTGTCAAGCTGCACGGGACGCGGCTAATCTAAACCAGCGCCGACCCACAGTCCGACGCGGCAGCGAGGAAAAACATTGACAAATTTGCTGTTTGGGATGCTTTCTACTCTTTCCAGCATGTGTTGGCTGTTGTGTTTTCGGGTGGGTTGGTGCTGCAGGGGGGGTTTTTTTCCTCCCTAAAACTATAAATACACAGCACCAGCTGCAACGTGTTGCTGAAAGGCACTTTATAGATGCAGCCATATTCTGACATAACTGGCTTTATTGGCGCCGGGTTAGAATCTGATATTGGAAGTCAACACTGGGGATTTTTGCGTCTCTAACGGTAACAATAGCAGCTGGCTGCCGCGCGCTGCCTGTTGCTCTCACCCGGTGAAGACGCTCTAAAAGCTCATAAAAGGCGCCGAATAAAGGTAACACATGCTCAAGCATCCATTTAGTTATTATATCACGAGAAAAATGAGAGAGAGCTCTTTTAAAAGCAATGTGCTTTTCATATTTATGTGCCGAGTTAGTGTTGGGTCCTTGGCAGATCGCGTCGTCTTTACATCTACCCCCTTTTTTGCCAGCTCTGGATGTGGGGTTATAGGATTTCATTGGGTTGGGATACACGCAGGACACTGGGCTTTCTGCTCTGATTTTGTCATAAGGGCTTTGCATTGGAATAAAATACAGAGATTTTTCCCATGCAACATTTTAAACTGACCTGGATATGTCCCTGTGAGACTGGATCTAGGTGATCCCACTGTGACGGGGGGATTGGGCTGGATGATCTTTCAAGGTCCCTTCTAATCCCTAATGTTCTGTCATTCTGTGATCTTTTGAGGTCCCTTCCAATCCCCAATGTTCTCTGATTCTGTCATCTTTCGAGATCCTTTCCAATCCCTAATATTCTCTGATTCTGTCATCTTTCAAAGTCCCTTCCAATTCCTAATATTCTCTGATTTTGTCACCTTTTGAGGTCCCCTCCAATCCCTAATGCTCCATGCTTCTGTGATCTTTCAAGGTCCCTTCCAATCTCTAATATTCTCTGATTCTGTGATCTTTCAGAGTCCCTTCCCATCCTTCACATTCTGTGATTCTGTGAGAACTTGATCACAAAAATAAGGAGCATGAGCTAGATAGGAGCTAACTAGTTCACACGGCAAAATTCAACACTTTAGACCTGCTAAGGTTCTACCCACCAGTATTTATAGGAGACTGCATGTTTGAGAAATAAATAACCACATCATTTACATTCAACTGTAGAGATAAAAGATTCCAATCTGTAGACTGCGAAAGCCAAGCTGTACCCTGTTGGTTTCGCTGGGTTGTGAGGCAGGCCCAGAATTTATAACAACACCTTTAGAGTCTGGTGTTTATTGGGAATAATTTACCCTTTGTTATAAATAGAACAGCCTGCTTCACCCACAAGCCCTTCTGGGGCACCGCTGGCAGCGGGGCGTTACGCTGTGCCCCGGCACCTATTCCCTGCGAATGCCAGCAGTCATTTTCCTGATGAGCGATGGGTCCAACATGAGCTAAATCAATTCATCTTCCGTGCGCCCTCGCAAATGAATCCTCGTATTATCTGTGCATGCCGTCAGCCGGGGCAGTTTAGAAAATACCAGCTCCTATCTTATCTTGTCAGTTCATACGCTGATGGCGGGGGAAAATAATGGCCCCGAGAGCCACGGGGTAGGATAATTAGTAAAATCAAGTGACTTGCTGTTTGTTTGCTTTGCAAAATGAACTTTTACCCCTCCACTGGCACTCCTCCCCCTGATTTTCACCGTCTTATCGTACAGTGTTTGACGTGACAGGTTAATGAGAAAACCCCCAAATTAGGCTTCTGCAGCTAATTGTAGCAATGGTGGCTCCGCACAGTGACGGCTCGGTGATCCGGATTCTTCCCCCTGGGCTCTCGGGGGGATTGCAAACATATAGAAACGCTCTTGTAGAGACAAGAAGCTTCTCTTATCCCCCCTCATTTTGACTTTTGAAGGAACGAGGTCTGCATGTTTTGCAAGACTTTGTTGTGCACAAAATGCCGTCATTTGAGCTTCTTTTTTCCCTCCACTCCATGCATTTGGTGGTGATTTGAGAACATCTTTATGATAACCTGCTCCTACAGCATCCCCTCGGTCTCAGTCGCTGTGCAAGTTTTAGATCGCCACGGAAGGAGCAATTTGGACAACAGAAGACAAACGGTTGCCGTCGGCACAAGTGGAAAAAGAACGACATGCTTCGGGCTCACTATTAATAACCCGATGTCGGCGTGAAGGTCTGTCCGTGCCGGCCTGCCAGTGCACGCTGCTACCTCCCAGCTTCTCCCATCGCTCGGGCTCTCTGCTATTCATTGACTTCTCCAGGGAGGGTGTTTTCAGAAAGCTGATTTTTTTTTGGTAGGGATAATGCAAAATTTGGGACTTTTTAAGCAGCAAGACCCTATCGCTGGTCATGGTCAGAAGTGAAACATCGGCAACGGGTGAGACGCAGCCCTAGTCTGCATCCTGCCCTGACCCCCCAGCTTTGCAGTCTCATGGCATCTGTTTTCTCCCCATCTGATTTATTTCTTCTCTTCTCCCTCCCTGCTTGCCTTGCCAGTACCTTCGCGTGCTGAGATGGCCACAAAACAGGCTCCTTCCACTGAAATCTCATACCAGGAGGAAAATCAGCTCCTGTCCCACAGGGAAACACTGGAGCCCTCATTGACTCAGGGACATAGAGGTGATTGGAGAAAATTCCCTTCCTACAGCTGCCTTTTCTCCCTGAAAACCTTGATACCATTAAACAGTCACTTTTGGGGGAATATCCCATTTAAAGAGCTTCTGCATAGGCATTTTGTCCTGTAATAATCCCTTTTACACTATGTGAGGCTACTTGGTGGTGTCCACTGCAATCCCATGACCAACGCACGCGGTCAGACTCTCAGGAGCAAACCCCTCAGCCCCATTCTGCATCAAATTTCATCTCCAGTCACTGGGTTTATTGACATCCTAATGGCCAGCCCACACAAACTGCAGCCATAGAGCAAATTAACGGGACAGACAGCAACAGACATTTGAGAAGTTGCTGAACTTGGTCTTGAAAACTATCTAGCTTTCTCCCTGTAAAAGGATCTTGTCCTGTCATCGTGCATTAAACTGGAAAGCTTCACGTCGGGGAGCAGTACCAAATCATAGCCTGATAGCGGAGGCCTCATGTAATACATCAACAGATCCTATCTTCTGTGGCTGAATTTCCCAAATGCAGTGTGGATGTGAGGGAGATTTGCTGAGACAAAACTTTCTGCACATAGAACCACTAGTGATTGGAAGGGACCTCGAAAGATCAACACGTTGTCATCAATTTGTTTGGCACTGAAGAGAGCTTTCTGCCGGTGACCACAGCTCTCCTACCAGTGTTGTGGAGGAAACCCTTCTCCATGAGGGTGAAATGGGACCTCCATGCTCATTTCAACCACCAGCTCTGTGTTGACACACGATTAAAAGCAGGACTAGGGTCACATCTCCCAAGCAAGGTACGAGGAGGTATGTACGTGGAGGTCACTCAGTCTATCATCAGTGTGAAGTCAAGCCTGGCAAGCCCGTGATGTGTTTTTCGACAAACACACCAACAAAACTGACTCAGCTACATCTTTTCCCCCCAAAGCGAAGAGCAAATCTTTCAACCGAGCGAAGCACATCGAAAAACATCACGTTGATTGTTCTCGCCATCAAAAGGCTTTGGGAGGTCACCGCCTTTCTTTTAGACATTAAGCGAAGCCCTGCAGATAATGCCATGTACTCCTTTATTTTAAAAAAGTTCAAAGGTCCATTGAGGCCTTCCATGCTGTACAAAAGGCTTAATTCTCCGGAAGCCATTTTTCTCTCCCAATTGTTTGGAACGGCAAGTGAACCAAACAATCTCTCATTCACACAGATCTACCCAGAAACACATTTCCCATGCCCAAGCCGTCTACGCTTCAGCTTCACACAAATAACTTTTCTGCTTGGAAACATTAAATTTGAGCACAAACAGGAGCTCTGCGAGGTGATCTGGGTAGCATTTGGAGGTAAATTTTTTCTCAGAAAGGGTGGTCAGGTGCTGGAATGGGCTTCCTAGGGAGGTGGTTGAGTCGCCATCCCTGGTTGTGCTTAAAGATTGTTTGGGTGAGGCGTTGAGGGATAGGTTTTAGGGATGAACTTATAAGGTAGGGTAGATGGTTGGACTCGATGATCCCAGGGGTCTTTTCCAACCAGAGTGACTCTGTGACGGGGTGCGGAAGGCAGCTCGTTGAATCTTTAGCATCCAAAGCTCCAACTCTACACCTTAAGCTCATTGCCCCGGGGTGATGCTACCAAAACATCAGGGTCATCTTACCAAAAGATACAGTAGAATCAGAGTGGGCCGACCTTTTGCTGATGAAACAGTCCTCATTCCAGTGGAGATTCTACTTTCCCACCATCTCTTTGGAAAGTTACTGCTTGCGGCACTTTTGAAGGGACCCGCCTGAGCGTCGCTCCCCATTCCTCCGTCCAGTCTGTCCCAGTTGCCCTGTGTAATACCAATGTTATTTCCTTTCCATTATAAATAGGACTCGGGCTGAACACGCATAAACTCATACCCATCGGTATGCTTTGTAACCCTAATCAGCGCTTTCCTGAGGAGAAAAAAAAATGAAATGAAATAAAAAGAGAGAGGAATGTTTACCCAAAAAAAATAAAGAGGTGCTAATTTTATCTTGTGAAAGTGGGTATCTCCTTGCGGCTCTCCAGCTTCGAGGAAGATAACCAGAATGTATTCTATCGTCTAAATCCAGCATCCTACGAGATCAAACGGAATAATGTACACATATGCCAGAGCTGATTGAAGTATTGCTGGTGCTCACTTCCGCTCCGCTAAGTATGTGTTTCGTTGATAGACGTAATTTGCCACCGCCATGAAAGAAACTCGGAGTCCTCTGTTTGTGCCAGTTGATTTCTGTGATATCGGGACGCTTTTAAAATAGGGATCCAAAATAGATGTGCCCTTGTCACCCTTGTGTTTAAGCTCTCTCCAACAGGAAATGGCACGGGTTCAAGCTTTTTCGTGCTGGAAGCCACATGTAGCTAGATAAGAATCATGTCTTGTCTATGACTAAGCATTGACATTTCAATGTTTAAAATCCAGTCAGAATGATCCATGGTGAACCCACCTGAGACTATTTTTCTTTGTCTACAGTCCCACTTTCTAGGCTCTTGAAAGGGAAGGTGGAGCTCTCGGGGTTGTGACATGTCGATGTTATGGTAAGGAAATGGAAGTTTGCTTTATTGTTGGTCTTCAAAGATGAGAGGAGGTTTTGCTACCGGGCGAAAACCTGCGCTGCCTCCTCCTCCGAGGAGAGGGTTTTATCCTTGTCATGTCCATCTCCACCAACAGGTTTAGAAGACAGGACAGAGGAAAGACTTTCGCTTTTGCCAAATCACGGATGTCAGACTCAACACGCTTGGAAAAAAAAAGGGAGAGAATAAAAAAAAATGAGTGGTATTTCCTTCAAACTGCTGTTTCGCCTAGATGAAGGGGGCAGCTGGAGGGGTGAGGAGGGCTGGGATGTTTATGAAGTGTGTGGGGACTTTTGAAGGAAGCTCACTGAAGGAGGACAGATGGTTGAGGGAACTGGCAATGTGATACTGAGCCTTTCACTTCTAGGTCACCCGGTTCAAACGCAGCCTAGGTCAAGGATGGCACAGAGCCATCCCCAGCAAAGGGCTATTTTGGTGCTGCCTGAGAAAAATGGCTGCTGAGGCTCAGCTCCTCACCAGAGAGAGGAAAGTGATGGCTTTTTTCCTTCCTGATCCATCAGCCATATGGGCAAACAAGCAAGGATGTGCAGAGGAGACTTGTTTGGCAGCACAGTCTCGGTGGCACTGTCCAGCACCGTTTTTCCAAGTCAAGGCAAGTGATTACAATGGGATGTGAGTGTTCTGTGGCCAAGAAACGATGTTCCCTTGTGTGCCCACCTGCCAGCATCAGCCCCCAGATGCTGCAAAGGGAAAATCTCTGTTTACATTGTTTAATTCCTGGTAACATTCCCATTTACACCAGGTGGCCGCATGGACCAGCATCTTCTTTCTTTTCCTATAAAACATGGAGAAAATCATATCTGGTCACTCGGATGAACTCTCACTGCAGCCGTGGCCTCATAGAAGTGTTCCTGGTATGTTGGGAGGTTGTCCCGTGTTTTAGCCTCACTACTTTCACTCTAAAATTGCTTCAAGGAGTTTAGTTGTTTGAGCTTTTAAAGCTGCAAAATAGTTTTTCTTGTTGCCCTTTGGGTTCGGGTTTTATTGAGTCAAGGTAAGAAATTACTTTATTAGCAGAGCTAGTATTAGGAAGGGAAATCAGAGGAGGGGAAGGGGAAGGGAAGGGAGAAGGGAGAAGGGAGAAGGGAGGAGGGAGGAGGGAGGAGGGAGAAGGGAGAAGGGAGAAGGGAGAAGGGAGAAGGGAGAAGGGAGAAGGGAGAGGGAGAAGGGAGAAGGGAGAAGGGAGAAGGGAGAAAGAAGAAGAAGAGAGAATTCAGCAACACAACAGCATTCCACAGTGGCTCATCTCAAACTAACCTGTCCCAGGACAGACACGGCAGCTTGGTGGTTTGGGAGGGAAGGCATTAAGCTGGGCTTCCCAAACTAAGGGAGTGGAGTTTGGTTGTTTAATCTAGGAAAATACCATCTAACCATGGGTTTATAACATTGCTGGTATCTGATGTGAACTGGTCTTCTCACAGGCATCAGTGGTGCCTGAGATGTTTAGGAATGTCCACAACCCTAAACATAACTTAAGGACATATAGTAAGAAATTAGGCTGCCAGGAACTTGGGTCTTTCCAAGTCTTGGGTCTTTCCAAGTCTTGGATTTATTTGCAACACCGTCTTGAAGGAGAAAATGTGATCATCCAACAAAACACAAGCAGAGAGCTCAAGTTGATGCTGAAATAAGGACCAAGAAGTCAAAGCATGACTTCTGAAGGATTCTAGGCTGCACCATTTCCACATGCAGTGTCCAGCTCGATACCTAAACCATCAAGGCTGATAAAAGGTCCCTGTGAGACTCAGGAGGCAGCTTTGAAGTGAGCCAGGGGGCTCAAAGACCTCTCACTGCTTGAACAAACTGCGGGTGACAGACACACTCTGATCTTCGTACTTATGTATTTAACTTTTTTGAGGTTATTCTTTGAAGCTGTTATTAAGGCTATTCCCTTGTTGAGAGGAAGTAAAGAGAAAGGGGATAAAAAGAGAGAGCGATCTGTCTGGCTTTGAAGAATTTTTCTGTGCAAAGGGGTCATCCCGCCAGCAGAAGGAGCTCCAGTTAAAATCCTGTCACGGCTGGTTTGGTACTGGTGAAGCAGGTAAACCTCATGCAAGAACGAAGGAGAAAGGTGAGACAGCCAAGGTCAGCAGGAGACAAAGGCTGGATGAAGCCTCAGGCAAAAGCAGGACCAGTGAGAAAGTGATGTGGGCGCAGTCGGAGGAGCAGGGATGATCCAGCTGACACCCCTTGTCTGCAGGAACTGCGACCTTCCCCAGTGTGGTTTCCATCCCAAAATTGAGGCTAAACTGCTGGTAGACTTCAGCAGGTAGTCCTGCCAGGCAGCTGGCCAGTGGAATCCTGCGCTCAAGCAAGGACCAAGACCCAAGATCCTGGTTTCCACTGGCTTTACAGCTGCTTTGCAAAGAGGCACAAGGGCAGCGCTGCTCTCCGCTTGGTGGGAGAAGTTATCTGAAACATCTCTGCAGGCTTTAACGTTAGATATTAAACCACAGAAGAAAGATTTAGACTAAAAAGAAAGAAACAGAGGCAACGATCCAGTTTGTATAAGCTCACAGTGATTGTTACAGAGGAATTGTCAGGTTGAAGGAGAGAAAATAAAGCCACAGGGCTCCAAGCCAAACCCAGAACGCCTCTGGCAGGTCTTTGCAACCAGCCAACGTTTCTGCTTGAACAACACTAAGTAATGGGATATGGGAAATGCAAAATATTGTCAAACAGAGAAACAAGAGTGCCTGCAGTGCTGAATTCCATAAATAAACCCACTCCTTCGTTAAAGCTGATAAAGATGATCTTTTGCCACAGGCTGTTTCACGGGCTGCGTCTTCCTGCAGAAAGTTATCCACAAAGAATTAGCTTCCTTATCCTCTGTTTATGTGTGTTGATGATAGCATAAAGGCACTAAGGAGCTTTGATAAGAGGTGGTTAACTCTGAGTCACAGAGACACTGCAGAAGTCTCCCCCTAGACCAGCACAAGAGCTCGTGGATTGCAGAGGACTTCTGCAAGCTCATGCTAATCTGCTGCTGCAATATTCAGGACTTCTTCAGCTACAAAATGCTGTGAGGTGTCTTCAAAGAAATATAATAAATCCATAATAAAACCAAAATAAATCCATAAGTTGGGGAAGAGGGGTATTCTTCACTATCTTAATCAATTTACAATACAAGGATCCTTTTCTGACGTATCAAGTCAACGACCAAGCAAAAAGAATAATAAGACAAACATGAAGAAAAGCAACAACTTTTTCTAATATTCTGTTGATTTAAATATCTGTCATGTAAAAAAACCCACATAAATATGTATATATTATATATGTGTGTGTAGATTATATCTAGATACATTGATATTATGAATATGTAGACATCATTTATATTATATATTCTATATATTTACAGAATATTCTCTATACTCTATATGTAGAGAATATTCCATATATTCTGTAGATATATAGAATTCTATACATATATAGAATATATACAATATATATATAGAACATTCTATATATTCTTAATTATGTGGAATTCCATACATATATAGAATATATATAAAAAACATTCTGTTTCTAAATATATAGAATTCTATGCTTATATAGAATGCATAGATCAAGAGAGGTTGTCTTCCCCCTCTGCTCTGCCCTGGTGAGACCACATCCAGAATACTGTGTTCAGTTCTGGGCCCCACAGTTCCAGAAGGACACTGGAGAGGGTCCAGCGCAGTCATGAAGATGACGAAGGGAGTAGAACATCTCCCTGATGAGGAAAAGCCGAGGGAGCTGGGTCTCTTGAGCTTGGAGAAAAGGAGACTGAGGGGGACCTCATTAATGTTGATAAATACGGAAAGCACAGGTGTCAGAAGATGGAGTGAGGCTCTGCTCAGTGGCACCCAATGATAGGACAAGGGGCAATGGGTGTCAGCTGGAACATAGGAGCTTCCATATAAATATCAGAAGGAACTTCACAGGGAGGGTGATGGATTACTGGAACAACCTACCCAAGGGAGTTTGTGGAGTCTCCTCTGTAAACATTTAAAACCCACCTGGACATGTTCCTGTGCAACTGGATCTAGGTGATCCTGCTGTGGCAGGGGGATTGGACTAGATGATCTCTCGAGGTCCCTTCCAATCCCTAATGTTCTGTGACTCAGTGTTTCTGTGATATGTGTTCTGTCTATGAGTATGCTATATGTGTGCACATACATATGCACTTATCAGGAGAAAGGAAAGTATCTACTGGGGGTTTTTTTTGAGTAAGAGAAAGAAGCAATTGGAAGAAGCAAGTCTTGCTGCTGTTACCCTCTCTGCAACACTTCTGAGGTTAAAGGAATAAAAATCCATCAATTTGTACAGCCTGACCTTGCAGTGTTGGGCTGTAGCTGAATTCAGATGTGCAGGATTAACCCAGCAGAGTTTACATGACATTGATTTAAAAGCTGCCTTACAGGACCTTCCAGCGAGTTACATTAATCGGAATCTTTAATCGGGCCTTGGGACAAAGAAAAAAGTTGCTTATCGGACGTGCAGCATATGATAAACAGATGTCTCTGTCCATCAGAGAAATACTCCTGCGGCATGCACTGCTCAGCGCTGCAAGCCCACGGTCTCAGCAGCACCGCGGATGGGGCATCATAGCCACGTTTTTCCTAAGGTGAAGCCAGGATGGAGATGTCTGAGCTGGAAACGTGATTTCTCATCTCCTATGACACATTCAGGAGTCACCCAATAGCACTGGTTTGAGCTACAGACTCCTGGTACCAACCCAGTTGCCAGTTAGTGTCAGGCTTCGGAAACACACATCTGCATGGCTGTCCCCCGCCCCCCGCCCCAGACCAGTGGCTGGGACTGATCAACAGAGACCCTGAAGGGCTCTACATGAGAGGAACACACCAAGCAGGGACTGGACTGATACTCTGGAGCAAGAGAGAGGATGTGGCTTTGTCCCTGGTGTGGTGTTGGTTGATGAGTTTTGTATTGAAGACTTCTCCATCAAAATGTGTTGGCCCCTTGGATAGGAGAATTCATTCCAGTTATGGATTTTTTTTATTCTATTTATTCATTTATTTATTTAACAGTGGCTGCTCTTGCTCAATACCTCACCTCCTCTTCAATCCACAGTCAGATGTTAAATGCTGATTTTAAATTTATTTTGCACCTACTCATTTTCTCTTCCCCTCTATATCTTCTTCTGATTCAGTTCCTTCTTTTTCTTACACCTCTCACACACCAGCCAGGCCATCTCCTCTACCAGGGGGAGACAAGGAATCTGGAGCCCCTGTCCTCTCTCCTGGGTCTCATGCTCATGTCCTTGCTCTCTTGGAAGGTCCCATCTGAGCTCCCACGACTCCGGCTGGAGCACACCCAGCACAAACCAGTCTCTCCAGGGCAGTTAGCTGTCAAGCCCTAGCAGATGTCCCATGCACAACACAATTTTTCAACAGCTTATCACCTTGTTCTGCTGGGGCAGCACTCAGCAGAGACAGGAAAAGGGCAAGCGGCCGCTAGGAAAGGCAGCCCCTGCCAAATTCCCAATCGTTTCCACAGTGCGGTGGTGCCAGGATTTCACGCAGGAAAGCTAGCCATGGTTTCTGGAGGTGAGTTTGAAGACCTACTTCCTGAGTTATTAGGATTGAAATTCCCCAAAGAATAATAAGAAAATTAAACCAGGCTGGGGTGAGAGACGTGTGGATGGAAGGATGTCACTGAAGGAGGTAAAATTCCAACCAACTCCTGAATAACAAGATCACAGAATCGCAGAACATTAGGGATTGGAAGGGACCTCAAAAGATCATCCAGTCCAATCCCCCTGACACGGCAGGATCACCTAGACCGAGTCGCACAGGAACACATCTGGGTGGGTTTTAAACATCCAAAGATAAGGAGACTCCACAACCTGCCCTGGGCAGCCTGTTCCAGTGCTCTGTCACCCTCACCATGAAGAAATTCCTTCTCATATTTATATGGAACCTCCCATGTTCCAACTTACACTCATTGCCCTTTGTCCTATCACTAGATGAGATTGAGAAGATCCACCTAGACCAAGATGAAAGGTCTAAGGACAAGAGTTGTTATCATCTTGGTAACAGCGTGGCTGCTCCAGCCACCTAGATGATCCCAAACCTAACTGGGTTTTGTTTTACATCTCCATGGATTGCTCCATGGAAGTCTCCACTGAGTGTCCACTGACCTTAGCTGAGTTCACTCTGCACAGTGCCCCCGGACCCCTGTTGCAAGAATCTACACGTGGGAGCCAACTTGCAGCTCTGAGTTTGGCCCATTTCTCTGGAGGATAAGCCGGGAGTAGCCTGTGATGTTGTTTGGTCTCTGGAGAGAGCCCAAACGAGAGCAAGAACAAAGCTTTGATGCAAATGAAAACCTACCAGTGAGCACAGCTAAATAAAGAAAAAAATGATGATTTGTTATGGAAACCAGTGGAGGAAATCTTGAATTAGTCAGTGCATCTTGACCTCTCTATGCCCTCCTGAAAAATGTGCCTCTTGAAGCGTTTAGGGACTCCTGGCTGCCAAAAGGGAGAAACTGTGTGACATTTCCAGCCATCTGGTGCAAACCCAAGCCATTATTTACCAGGAAAAAATAATCTCTATTTTACAATATGTATTTTAAAAAAATTAAAATGAGTAAGAAAGCATGACTTCTGCAAAGTTAGATAATTTCCAGTGGCTAAGCCCAGTCGCCGCGCGGACAGGAAAAGCTTGGGCTGATATTGTGAATGAACCATGTGGTAATTGTTTCCGTACATCCTCGTTGAGGATGAAAAGCTACACAAATAAACAACAACAAAAGCTGCTACGCGCCAATCATGGGGTTATGCCAAAAACAAAGCAAAAAGAACCCCCCAAAGGGATAAATCTGGCTCATGGTGTGTCTTCCCATGCTTCCTCCCAGAAGGAGTGTCCCATTGAACCGGGGTTCCGCGAGGTGGGAGTGGACGCTCTGCCTTGGTCTCTGGGTCACAGTTGGGTAGCGACAGTCTGCCACGAGTCTCGGCTGGGTATGAGTAAGCGGAAGGTGAGGAAGGACATGGAGAGAACCAGGAGTTACGGGGAAACACGACAATTAACACCGGAGAAACTGCCCTTAAGGGACGCGACGGAGCCGTAACATGGAGAAACATTCTCCAGAGAGGTGGTTGATGATGTCACCACCCACCATGTTTTACCAGCATGATGACGGGGCTCATCAGAAAGGTCTGTCTGAAGGGACAGGGCAATGGTGACCTCCCTTTGAGGAGCAGGAGAAGCAGCAGGATACTGTACTGCAGCATCACAAGGGCCCCAGGGCGCACTCCCTGACACCACCTTGCCCTTGGGATGGGAACTGCTCTAATTTGGAGCTGGAGACAGTCCCCAGCTGACATCAGCGGTACCCAGCCCGCTCCGCTGGCTGGGGGCTACACAAAAGGCTTGTGTATTCCCCTTAATTGTCCTCCTTATCAGTGTTGGTGAGTGTGCAGTAGTCTAAATCACACAGTCATGACACTACACATGGCTGAGCAGGAAGAGCCCACTTGGCCCGGGTTAGATTAGTCTAATCCCACCTCCCTTGTTCTGTCATAATACCCCTCCATCCCTTCACTCCCTATAAAAATATCCAGCTGTTGATTAAAATTAGTGAACTGTTGGCTTTAGGAATGGGGCTGGCAGCTTATTCCATGTATTTCCTAGATATCTCTGGATGAATTCCCCATTTACTCAGCAGCCCGATCCTGTGAACTACTGAGCACTCACGGCCAGGCAGGATCTGAAGACGTGGATAAATCAAGGGAGAACAGCTTCCTCCTGTTCAGCCCCATCAACCTGCTCTCCGCGCTCACATCTTCCCTCCGCGGGTGTCAGGCTGCCTTTAGAAAGAGAAAAACAAACTCTCGCCCGTCAGCTGGTTGCTCTCAATAGCCCCAGTGCTTTGAAAAGGTGACTAAAATAAGCTTCTGGCTTATTGCCCCCCCCCACTCCTCCAGCCTGTGACAGCCTGGGGGATGCTGGAGCGAGCCACACGCTGCAGCAGTTCAGCTCCCCGGAGCTGCAAAGCTCTCCTGCGCATCATGCCTCGATCAGCAACTCTGAGCAGGCTGCAGAAGCCCAGGATTCCGAGCAAGCTGCTGTGAAATGCTAAATATTTCCGTGTCTCAACCCAGATTTACACCACAAAGCCTTTGCTGTGGCAGTGATAGCTTGTAAAAAAGAAAAATAAGGGGGGGTTGGATAGTCCATGCAGAAAGAAAACAGATAGAGCCATGGGTGCAGCTGGAGGAATGTTTTGGAGATGAGGGGTTTTTTTAATTGGGTTTTTTTTTCCTTCAAATTCTTTCTGAAGGGCTTGGAGAAATGCTGGGAATCCTCTGCTGGTGCACGCTGCTGCCTGGCTTTAGCGCTGCTGGGTTTATTTTCTACCAGCAAAGGATCTGCCTCCACCTCTGTGCAGTCCTGGGACAGGCAGTGGGAGCATCTGACTGTTCCTTGCAGGGTTGGGCAACTCAGACATCACCCCCGGCTGCAGGGCTGAACCCAAAAGTAGCAGCAGCGATGCCTTTCCCAGCCACTGGAGCCTCAAATCCAGTGTTCAGTGGGCACATAATCAATCTCAGTTACTCCATCCAGCCCTGAGTGTGATCACTTGAGTCTAACAAAGGCAAAGCAAACAGACACGGCCCCACTGTTGCCCTAAAGCAATACATCTCAATTAAAACCCACCCACTGGTCACCACTGTTAGGACCATCTTCCCTTCACACTTCACCCAACCCAAACAGAGGCTAATTGTTCCAGCAAAGTGTTGCTGGATTTTAACTTTTCCTTTCATACCTCTTTCTGTTAAAGAGGATCTTCCAGCTCTGGTTTGTCACAGCAGCCTTTGCAGCTTTCCAGCCAGGCAGAGATGTATCCTCAGCCTACAGAGCCAGAGCTCCAGCACGAGCACAAGGAGGACCAAGAAGTGCTTCACAGGTCAGATTCACGGTCGGTTTTTCCTGTCGTTTAGCTGTGGAATGTGTAAGAAATGTTTGGGAAGGAAGCACAAACTCTGCCATGGGCTGTGCAGGAATAAAATTGGTCTTCAGGAGAAGAGTTTGGTGATTCTTTTGGATGTCTTGATGACTGCATCACATCAAAAGCATAGCCCAGGTGGTGTGTGTGTGCGTGTCAGCTTTCTGATGCCCTGCAGAGAAAGTCAGGGCAGGAACAGTTTGCAAAGTAAATTCTTGGGGATGTGCTTCCCCAGCTTTTCATTTTCTTCATTCATTTGAAGGTGCCTGGAATGGGTGTGAAGTCAGTGACGGGGCTGGATTCAACCCACTGAAGTTGAACTCAACCCCCCAAAGTTGAAGTTGAGTTACCTGTGTGTCTTGTCTCCATAAACTCTTTCAAGCCTGTCTTTTCCCAAGAGCAGCTGATGTCATGGGGTAACTGTCAGGATAAATCCATGGAGAACTATAGTTGCTCAGTCTGGTGGACAGGTGTGGGATAGCAGCGACGATACTTGTTCACCAACAACCCCACTCTGATTGCAAATGAGAGCACAATGAGGAAGATGGGGATGGGTCTGAAAGGAAAGCTTCATAAACTACATGTCACTGGAAAGGAACATCAAAACAAGAGATATGAGACAGTCAAACAGTCTTCTGAGTGAACACGAGGATGCAAGATCTCCTAGGAGAGCAACACAGAAGACACGAGAGAAGAAAGAGCCAGCAGTGCACATGGTCAGTGCAGGGCACCTCCTGGACTCAACAACTGGATCCTGTCAGACAGGCTTGGGTGAAGAAGCCCAAAATCAATTTTCCCTGGATGCTGCCAGCCACGTGCCCTGCAGCAGCTCCCTCCTCACAGAGGGGAACACACAAGTTCAAGAAGGACACAGAGCTGCTGGAGAGAGTCCAGCGTAGAGCAACGAGGATGATGAAGGAAGTGGAGCACCTCCTTTATGGGGAAAGGCTGAGGGACCTGGGTCTCTTTAGCTTGGAGAAAGGGAGACTGAGGGGTGACCTCATTAATGTCTATAAATATGTGAAGGGTGGGTGTCAGGAGGATGGAGCCAGGCTCTTCTCAGTGTCATCTAGTGATAGGACAAGGGACAATGGGTGTCAGCAGAACATAGGAGGTTCCACATAAATATTAGAAAGAACTTCTTCACAGTGAGGGTGACAGAGCACTGGGACAGGGGGGTTGTGGAGTCTCCTTCTCTGGAGACCTTTGAGATGCGCCTGGATATGCTCCTGAGCGACTTGGTCTAGGTGATCCCGCTGTGGCAGGGGATGATCTTTTGAGGTCCCTTCCAATCCCTAATGATTCTATGATTGTATGATTCCATGAAAGCATTTGGGGTTTTGTCAGGCTTCCAGTGTTCTGCTTAAGATCGTAGTCCTGAAGCAATCTGGTTTGGGTATGTCATTAACTTATCAGCTAAGCCTCTATTTATCTGCATTCACCAAGATCTGAAGTTGTGATGTTTATTCCCACCACTCTGTGGGTGGAGGGAGATCCGCTGTGAAGATCTTCCAGTAATTTCCTTTTTGTTCCTTTTCTAACAAAAGCATTTGACGCAGCTGCACAACTGTCATCTGGTCTCTGGGCAGGAGGGGAGGGACAGCCGATAGCCTGAGTCCCAACATGAATCACATTCAAGCATTAAACCAATCTGATGGGCACCGAGAGAGAGAGTCATCGTTTCCAAAGGTCTGATGGAATTTGGTGCCGACGTACTTTAGCCTCAGGCATGAGCCAGGCTTAGCAAATTGGACAGGCTTCTGCCTCACACACTTTCAAGCCTGCGAGGAGCCCTGGAAACTGGACAACTGCTGTGATGCTATGAAGTAGTTAAAGAAAAAGGCTCCTAAAACCAAAACCAGAGAGTTACAGACTACCAAGTCATCTCAAGGATCATCTAGCCTAATCTTTAAAAGAGTGCAGTGAAAATATGTTCTCCAAGATTTGGGGGGGGGCATCTCAAAAGACTGAGGTGGCCATTTCTCAAGGCAAAAGTGCCAAGTAGTTTTGCTAATGAACACGGACACCAGTAATGAGCACAGACACCAGTGATCAACACAGACAGCAGTAATAAGGGTGGGAATGGAACGAGAAGCGATGTCTTGAGGTGGTGCTGATTGACATGAGATGGTGGGGATAAAACAGAAACTCCACAGCGCATGGAAGAGGTGCTTTCCCTTTCTGTTTCCCACCCAGCCCAGCATGCACAGCCCTGTCATCCTTCCTGGATCAACGGAAATGTCTGCTTGCCTCCAGCGAGGGCAGCGTGACCTGCAGTGTTCTTGGCAGCCAACAGCAAGTTATGCCGGGCAAGAGGAATGCAGCAAGGATTTGCGGAGTAAATGCACTCTGCTGCCTCCAGAACCTGTGGTCAGTCCAGGACCATCTCAAAACCTCCAAAATAAGAGAAGAATAAAAAATATTAATCAAAAACAAGGACCTACTATAACACAAACGCTTATTTCACAGAGTCACAGAACATTAGGGATTGGAAGGGACCTCAAAAGATCATCCAGTCCAATCCCCCTGCCAGAGCAGGACCACCTAGACGAAGTCGCACAGGAACATGTCCAGGGAAGGAGACTCCACAACCCCCCTAGGCAGCCTTTGTTCATCTCCTTCTACCTTACAGCAGAAGGGTGCTTGCAAACACAACCCACTGAAGGAAGGGAGACTAAGGGTGGCATGGCCAGAGCAAGGGACTGGAGCTTCTGCACACTCTCCGGAGCTCAGGGTGGATTCGAAACGCTGGCACTGGCGCTTCCCTTGAGATCTGTGTGAGCAGGAATGTGGGAAGGAGCTGCAAGGTTTCACTCCGTGGACGCAAGTGCGTGCAGTGCCCGCTGCTTTTCATCGCCTCTGGAGCGTCTTTGTTCCATGCAGCAGCCGCGTTACCGTAAACCACCACATGTGCTGCAAAAGGTTCCTTTGGTGGTCACCACAGGGGAGGGCACAGGCTATTCTGAGATGTTTCTGGCTAAGATGAAGTGGATATTCAGCCTGGATTCCACAACCGTGTGCGAGAGCAAGTCTAGAGTCAATTCAGACGGAGGGGGACAGCCGAAACAGCTTGTGTTTTATTACCCTGATATGTTTAACATTCTTAGACCCTTTCTTAAAGCCTGGAGCCGTAAGCTTTGCCCTTTGCAGCTGTACGAACCGTATGTTAAGAGTAATGGAGCAGCCTCAAACCCCTTTGTGTCCCGGGGACGTTTTTCCAAGACGTTTTGTCTTCGTAACAATACCCAGAGCTCCCTAAATTTTGGGAAGGTCATTTGTTTCCTAGCAGATAGATTCCCTTATCCAGAGCTTACTAGAGCCCAAACAACAATTTATAAACTCTAGGCTCCTTTCTCCTTCAAGATGAAGTGCTTTAGTGTTGAAGCCAAACTAAATCTTTAAATGGTATAAGAGGCATTTGGGTTTTTTTCCCCTACCCAGCTGACAGTAGGTTTACAGTTTATAATCTGGCCTTTGTAAAGGCATTTGTCAGCCTGTATATTTCATTTTAAAACGCGACCACCCATGGGGACGGACAGACAGGAAGCGTTTGTTCACTTGCACCAACAGCCCATTTGAAGGTTGGCTGCAAAATAGCAGAATTTAGTCACAAAGGCAAACTTTTTTATTCTTCTTTCTTTGGTTGGGGTTTTTTTTGGAGGGTGTGGGGGGTGGTTTTTTGGCGTTATCTCGCTAGCATCTCATTTTAAAAAGCAGCCTTTGTTTACGGGAAGCTAGTCCTCGGCTCTAAATTTGGAAATTCAACGTATTCTCCTAATCCTCGCGCCCGAGCAGGGATGCTGGCCGGGCTTCCTTGGCCTCACAAAAGACGGATCCGCTTTTATCTTCTCTCACAAGGTCCCCAGTTTAACTGCCCCACCAAAGGAAGAAGAGTCTTAGCACTCCAGGGGCAGAGGGGAAACGTTCAACCGCAGTGAACGGTTTAGGAGAACGAGAGCAGTAAGGAAACGCTGCAGCATCTTGCCTGCCATATCTTTTCGGATGGGGTTCCATGTCCAGCTGACGTTTGAAGGGAGCAGTTGTGCCAAACGCTGATCGCTTTTGCAATTCAAGCGAAACTTGTCCAAGCCTAGAAATGGGGCCATGGAGGTTGTGGAGTCTCCTTCTCTGGAGATGTGTTCCTGTGTGACTTGGTCTAGGTGATCCTGCTCTGGCAGGGGGATTGGACTGGATGACTTGATGTTCTATGATTCTATAATTCTATGATTAAAAACGAGCAGCCTCCACCTCTGAAGTTAGATGCGTGCCTGTGTCTCCGTGCCTGGGGAGGGGGCTGAGGAAGCAAGGCCAGATGATCGGGGCTCTTGCAGACAGCGACAGATAGAATATTGCATTCTTTTCTCCCAGTATCACGGGTAACACTCACTTTTTATCTCTATTGCTCAAAGGTTTAAAGGGAGGAAATAGCAGAGTTCCAGCAAGTGATAAAACTTGGGACTTGCTGCTTCTTTTTTTTACCTCAATTGCAAAATATAACAATAAATATCAGTTACCACAAGCACCCGTGGCCACTGTGCCCCGACTGCCTGGGCAGACCCCTCTAGCACAGCAGAAGCAGGGTTTTATGAGTATTCTCAGCCTTGAAGCCTCGAAAGTACTTGCAAACAATTTTCCCCTACTCTGCCCATCCCAGATCATTCGAGGTCCCTTCCAATCCCTAGTGCCCTGTGACTCTGGGTCTGTCATCACTCCAGACATTCTCCACCACCTATTTTTCTTCCTCGGCTGCTGCTGCTGACGTTGATGGTCAAGAAATCTGCTTGCGAGGAAAACCATCATGCAAACCACAATTCCCTGATTCCTCCGACTGAAGATGAATTGGTCACCCACCACCACAGCTGGTGGGGTGAGCTGTATGTCAACCAGTATGAGAACAACATTACGCATAAGAAAAGCTGTGCAGGTCACAGTGAACCATTTGTGGTAAGAACACAGAAACCACGAGATTCAGGTGCTGGGAGATGGTCAGTTATGTCAAATGCACAATGGTGTAAGAACCTTGAGGTTGGACTTCAAAAGAAATTGCGGGAGCTGGCGATGCCTCTATCACCTCATCACGTAAAGAGAACCTCAAGATAATAAGAAGGTTTGTAGGGAGAGACTGGGGAAAATAGTGGGGAAATGTTAAAAAAGCAAGAGGGGACTGCATCCGTGTGAGAGGGGAAGGAACACATCAGCCAGGATATTTTAAGTTCTCTCTTCATGTCACAAGCAGCAAGTGTCCCCAGGGTTTTGCCACAGGACCGTGTGTTCGTGGCATTGTGCTGCCGACGGCCCCCGTGCATACCAGGAGTAAACCTGCTCTGTGTCCGTCTGTCCTCCTGCTGAAAGCCTGGCTTTATTCTGCATGGATCTGGCAGCCCAGGTCATTTTTTGATGCTTCCAGGCCTCCATTTCTTGGCTGACAGCAGCAGTATTCAGCGGGCAGGACTGCAAAGCACGTCTGCAGTGCGAGCGCTGCTTCTGGCCATACCTGATCCCGCTCCTCCCTCCAAACTTGGGCTGTGAACGTCTGCGGCCACCAGGTTGACTCCCTCTGTGCCCATAAGCCTTTCCAGGCATCGCAGCGAGCAATCACACTTTCCAAAACAGGCATCAGATTTCCCGGGGTGGCTAACAGTTTACGCAGTGCTTTTAGCAGCGAGGCTGGGCAGTGCAGCTCCAGCAGAGGGAAGGCTGCTGTATTCCTTTCCAGACATGTTTTGAGCTTAATAAGATGAAAAAGTTAAAGGTGAAAGATTAAAGAAAACCCAGAACAGTAACCAAAGTGTTGAGCTATTTCCTGACCTCCCCAAGATCACAAAGGATGTCCACAGCTAAAACAGAACCATAGGATGTTCTAACCTGGAAGGGACTTCTAGAGGTCATCTGGTCCAGCCTCCCTACACAAGGACAACTCCACCTAGGTCAGGTTGCTCAGAGTCTCATCAAGCCTGACCTTAAATGACTCCAGAGATGAGGCCCCCACCACCTCCCCAGGCAGCCCAATCCAAGCTGCTGCTCTGCCCTGGCAGCCAGAACAGCTGAACCATGATCACTGTCATGAGATGTTTTCCCTCCTCTGGCACGCAGCAAGTTTTTCTTTCCTGCTGTCTTGTCTTTGCTCACTTGTGGGAATCACCAGTAGATGTGGTGTTCCACCATCCTCCTTGGGCGAGGTTAATACTGAGGCAGACAACACAAGAGAATGGAGCTCTGTCAGCTCAAACCAGTGGTCTGTGTGTAGCCGTGGCTCGTGAGATCCCATAGATAACATCCCTGAGCCCAGGGGATGGTGCTCAGCCACGCATTAGGGACAGGCTCTGCTGAGCAGCTTTTCTCTCTGCATGCATCAAAACCTAAATACTCATCTCAACAGAGGGGAGTTTTGTCAATAAAGACTATCACAGCACCAGCAAATGCTTAAATTGCTCATCCACTGTCCATGTCCCTCGTGCCCCTCATATCCATTTGTCTTGCCTCTTCTAACTAAGAGAGGGACTGGCTTTAATTTTCCGTTGTTGAGTCCCTGCACTCTCCACAAAGACCAATATCAACAGAATCACAGAATGGTAAATAATAATAATAATACATGGTGAAGAAGAAGAAGAATGAGGTTGTTTCCCAAGTGGGTTAGGGCTCTGCTAATGCACAAGAGGACCCACCCTATGAAACATGGATCTGTGCAAAGTTACAGGCCACCTCAAACATGAATACTGAGCTGTCAGAAGTGCTGCTGGGGAGGTCACTTGCCTTCCCCATCCCACACCCCTACTCTGCTCACCACAGCATCTCACCCTGTGATGCCTCCTCCAGCATTTCCATCTGCTGCTGAGCCCATGCTGAACACTCAGGGGCTGGACCACCACTTCTGCTCCAGTCCTTCCCCGTACATAAATCCCATGAACAAAATCCCACGCAGACATCGAGGATAGCTTAATATTTAAGTCTTTCTTTCCTTTCTGAAGACTCACAGAAAGACCTTTTGCTTTCTGCATCCTTCACCGAACATGAGCGTAAAGCATCACTCAGCACTGACCACAGGAGTACGACAGCACCCTCAGGCAGGGGCACTCAGAGGTTTCGGTGCCTGAAGCTGACACAAACAGTTCCGTTTGAGGCCGTGGGATTAATTTAGAGCACTTACCCAGGCTCACCAGTGAGGATTTAATGCTGTGACCTGCGAAGCCTGAGAACACATCGGGAAACCCGAGGACTGCCCCTGCCTGCAAGAGATGCTCTCGCAGCCCCTTGTTTATAAGAGCTCTAGATGTGCTGGCTCGTTTAGTCTGAGCTGGGACATGTTTTAAGGCACGTCTGCAGACATGAATTCAAACCTAGCAATATCAGGCCGGTTCATCAACTCCTGTTTTTCACCACTCACTGCCTTTTGCAGGAATCTGAATTTCCCCTCAGCCTTGCTGGAGATGTAAGGGGCTGAGCTGCTTGGACCTTGCTGTGACTATTAAGAGTGCGTTTAAGTTTTCTAGGAAGCCTGGAACAGCCCCACTGACCCACATCTTTGGCGTAGACTGTAAAAATGATTTTATAACAACATCTAAACCCCTCCACAGTGGTTTAGTAAACAGCAAATTCATTTTGGGATTTTGTCCCAGTCAGAAGGCTCCTTCACTTTCCTCAGTAAAGACTATTACGTTATTAGTTTTAGCCTTATGAATCCCATTCCCAACACTCAACCTTTATTTATTATTTGTAAGGGGCATAGATCATCCTGCCTTATAACTGTAAATATTCTACTTACCCAGAGCACAGCACATCCTCTTTGTTTAAAACCGGAGCCGCGATGTTTTACATAAATTTACTTCCTTTCCAAGTTGAAAGGTCCGAAAGATAAACCCACGAGGATCCTAATGTTGTGAACCTTAGCCTGAGCCCTGAGTGCATCCCAGACCACGTGAGGGATCCCCTTCCTGCTCGGCCGGGTCAACACCCAGAGACAAGTAATAGTCAGGGAAGGATAAAAGAGTCACCTTGGGAGCAGGAGGGAACTGAGCCCGCGTGTAGCCCGGGAGTGAGAGAAGGAGGGATTCCTGGAGCAGATTCTGGAGAAACATTATTTTGTTGACTTTCATGATGGATCAGAAGGTGACAAAGCATTTTATCATAGGGTTGTAATCACAGAACATCAGGGGTTGGAAGGGATCTTGAAAGATCACCTAGTCCAATCCCCCTGCCAGAGCAGGGTCACCTAAACCACATTGAGCAGGATGTAGAGATTCATGGGCACAACGGGTATTCTATATACCCATGGGAATATAAAACAGTAAACTCAAATGATTTAAAGGAGCAGCCTAGTAAAACAAATGCAATGGAGCAGGTTTAAATGGTACCTGCACCATATCTGAGAGATCAAATAAGGAAAGAGTCATCAGGCAGTGTCTTCCCCCAGCCTGGCTGTGCAGCCTGTGAATCACCATCTGCAAAGCCCGTCTGCAGGCACCGCACGCACGGACCCTGTGCCAGTAGTTTGGCTTTTGAAGATTAATTTGGATGTATTTGCTTCATTTCCAGCAGAATGAAACTCGGGATTCTGCTGGCAGGCCCAGAGGGAGCTGATTTATTTTGCCATTAGTCCAAAATTAGCCCAACGATGAGACATCTTTTCAAAAGGAGAAGTTGGAAAGTGGTTTCTTGCAGAGGAAAGTCGGAACGAAGCACTTTGTGGTTTGTTTGGTTTCTTAATGGTTTCTGTCCCCTCACTGCAGCACTTCTGGCTGCTCAAAGCAAACTCACGATTAATTTTAACGCAGCCCAAGATGCAGCTGAACTGTTAATTTAAGTAAAATAAGAGGCCACAAAGATCATCTTGATATTTGCCTTAGCTGCGATGACGGTGATTAAATGGTGTTTTCATGTGCTTGGGTTCTACTGAACCTGTAGTGAGGGAGGTAAATACAGGGGTGTGAATGTCTTCTCTTGAGTCCTAGTCCAGCCCTGGAGCTTCCAGAAAAGAACCCATGGCCCTAGTGAATATTTCCTCTCCCAGTAGACCCAATTGCAAACCCAGCTGGAGCTGCTTTGAGCCACCATCTCACCTCCTTATCAAAGGGCTTTGGAGTCCCTGAGCCTACCTGGCACCATCTGAAATCTCCAGCCAGCAAGGGGTTAACACCACCACCCAAGCCAGCAGGAAAGGCTTTGTCCTGAGTAGATCCATGGCACAAGTGAGTCACCAGTGCTTGGAGGTCCTGTTGTCCTGGCCAGCGTCCAGCCCTAGAGGAAGAGCAACCAGGGCTGCAACACCACATGCAAGGTACCACCAAAACCCCACCAGCAGGAGGGATCCCCTGAACCACCACCAGCCACATGTTTTCTTTGGAGCCCCCAGACAGCCTTTTCTTTGGTGTGTTTTCCATTTGCTTTCCTTTAGACACGGAAAGGCGAAAGGGCGAGAGGGATGCTTCACCAGTGATATCACCAGCGCCAAGTAAATTCTCTGACCAAAAGTTAAGACCAAGAGAACGATCTGTGCTGCAGCCTTTAAATGCCAGATCTCCATTTGCTAGCAGCCTTACAGGAACAACCAGGGCACTTAATAGCCAGCTGCTAAGTCATCAGGTATAAATATTTACAGAGACCCATTGCAACATGGACATTCCTCCGGATGCAAGAGGATCCCAGTCGCTTCGTGGCAGTTTCACCTTATACAAAAGACACTCTCGCTGTCCCAGCAGCCATGAACCACAGGAATTGACTTCTATGGGAAACACACACACACACCCTCTCCTTGGTAGCTGTTCCCCCCCTTCTCCCCTTCCCTCATTGCCAAATATCCCGTGTCTGTGCGCTCCAGTGAGA
The DNA here is from genome assembly GCA_013400115.1 of Rhinopomastus cyanomelas. NCBI lineage: Eukaryota > Metazoa > Chordata > Aves > Bucerotiformes > Rhinopomastidae > Rhinopomastus > Rhinopomastus cyanomelas. The sequence continues at coordinate 628,075 of VXBP01003849.1, forward strand.
TACGACGAATCAAGCGTGGAGCTGGCTGTTCAATACCTGGAGGAGCAGGATCCTAGGGAGGGGAGGTAATTGCTGAGGCTGATGTAAAGGGATTAAATGAAGGGTAATGGGGTGGAACTAAGCAAAAGAAAATCCCTCTTTTGTGGCAAATCCTACCCTAGCTTGTCCCAGCCCCTCAAGAGACAGGACTGACATCTTATTGTTGAAGGTCATCAAGTGATAGGATGAGGGGCAATGGGTGTCAGCTGGAACAGAGGAGGTTCCATATAAATATCTGAAGGAACTCCTTCACAATGAAGGTGACAGAGCACTGGAACAGGCTGCCATGGGGAGTTGTGGAGTCTCCTTCTCTGGAGATGTTTAAAACCTGCTTGGAATTGTTCCTCTGCCACTTGATCTAGGTGACCCTGCTGTGGCAGGGGGATTAGACTGGATGATCTTTTGAGGTCCCTTCCAATCCCTAATGATTCTATGATTCTATGATTGAACTGGATGATCTTTTGAGGTCCCTTCCAATCCCTAACAATTCTATGATTCTCTGATTCTATGATTCTATATCTAATACAAACCACAACGTTGGCAGAAGGGGCAGAGCACCTGATAAGCAATTCTTGTGCTTACTGATAGAGCCAAGGACTCATTCCAAACATGGCAGAGGCTTTAAGCAAGTCAGAAATAGACCTCCAGCGTGCATTCACTTCCCTTTCTCACCATGCCTCCGCTTCTGCTCACCTTCATCACCTCTGCCTTATTTCACCAAGAGTCCAGATGCAAATACTCATGCAATAATAGATGCAGAACCATAGAATCATGGAATCATGGAATCATAGACTCAATCATAGAATCATAGAATCATAGAATCATAGAATCATAGAATGGTCTGGGTTGGAAGGGACCTTAAAAATAACCTAGTTCTGACCCCTCTGCCATGGGCAGGGACGCAGAGTGTGGGTAAGAGCCCAGGAATTGCAGCAGGAGCATCCAGGTCTCTAAGGGCATTTCCTCTTTGTGTTACTCATGGTAAAGTAACTTCATGTGGGAGTTTTTCTTGATAGAAAACATAGTCTTGGGAACATGGTGATGCTTCTATCTGGTGAGATTGACCTTGACCAACAGAGGCTATGCAGCATCCCCAGTTGCATTATTTTTCTCCTCTGGCACCTATTTTCACCCAATTTGTAGAACCTTGGTTATCTGTGGGGCTCCTGGATGGTTATCACTTGGCTACTGGGTTCAGAAGAGAAACACATACACCTTGTTTCCCCAGGGAGCCGGGCTGAGCCTGAAGAACGAGATGGGACAACTCAAGAGGCAGCACCTCAAACCACTATTAGCAGCAATTGCTACTAACACAGAGTAAATCCCAGCTTAAAACCAGCCAGTTTTCTCATTTCTTAGGGCCACCCTGCTCTCCCACCCCACACACCGACCGCATTCCTCCAGGATCAGCAGCTGATGCTCCGGGTTGCACTGGAGCCTGGCTGAGCCTTGCTGCAGCGCCGATGGTTTCTTCCCCCCGCCCCGGCTCCAGTGCCAAATGGCTACGACGCGCCCCGGGCCGGAGCCAGGACCCGGGGAGATGTGGTGGGTTTTCAATGAAGAGCGCACTGGTCAGTCTACAAAAACCCCAATGAAAGGTGCCGACGCTGTGCTGGAAAGGGAACAGAAGTCTGCTCGCACAACGCCCACCGCCTCCCGTTACTGATTCCAGACGCCAGCCCAGGCAGGATCTGGCTATTTTCACTATCGTGTTATCACTCCGCAATATGTCAGCAAATTCTTGTACAAACATGGGGCTTTTTTTTTAAAAAGAGCCACGTTTTATCACTTCTTCTACATAATCATGAATGATAGGGAATCTAATCTGAATTGGACTTGAAGGAGGCACAAGAACAATGAAGTGCCGCTCGCTGCACTGGGGCAGGGGGAGCAAAACTGTCCTTCTGTTTTTAAAGCCACGGGTTGCTTTAGAACCAGTTCCCCTCCAAGACAGGACAAGTGACTGGTTTGAGAGCAACACACATGTCTCTTCAGGCACCTGAAGTGGCAATGAATCACCTCTCTGCCATGGGGGCAAGTCAACAAGCAGTGTGATCATTTTGTGTGGGTGTAATAAGCATCACACACACAGAACATTAGGGGTTGGAAGGGACCTTGAAAGATCATCTAGTCCAATCCCCCTGACACAGCAGGATCACATACACCAAGTCGCACAGGAACACATCCAGGTGGGTCTTAAACATCTCCAGAGAAGGAGACTCCACAACCTCCCTGGGCAGCCTGTTCCAGTGCTCTGTCACCGTCACTGGGAAGAAGTTCCTTCTGATATTTATATGGAAGCTCCTGTGTTCCAGCTCACGCCCGCTGCCCCTTGTCCTATCACTAGATGACCTTGGTGCCTGCTATACTGCCTCCTCTAAGCAGCAGTTGTTGAGGTCAGATTTGAAGAGCAGCATGTCACAGAATCATAGAATAATTCAGGCTAGAAAAGACTCCTGAGATCATCAAGTCCAACCAACAGCCCCACTCTACCAAGCTCACTCATGGATGGAGTTAATGTGAAACAGAGCCCTGAGCTGTCAGGCAGCTCTAAAGCCACTGGGCAGCAGCAGCCTGGCACAACACTGAGCAGCAACCGTGTGTTGACAGGCACTGGAGGAATTGTCACCAGTGTCCCACACTGCCAGGGACATTGCTCATGGGGATGGGGGGCAGCTCGTGATGGAGCACCTTCCTGCAGACACATCCTTCAGCAGTCTACTCCACGGTCCCCACCCCGTAAAGCAATAAATTCGCCCACTCAAGCTCTGATTAGCACTGAAGTGATCCTTTTTCTTTTTATTCTCTCTCTTTTTTTTCAGAACCCCCTTCATTTATGGGCCATTTGCCTACATTTTCACCCCGAGGCAGTCTCTCCCCATTTCATCTTTAGTTTTTTAGTGGTTTGCTTCTTCAGGTCGAACACGGAGCTGGTGCTCAACAGATGCCCAAAGGCAAACCTCCTGCATCTGTCATCCCAGAAAGTTACATTTTCACTTGAAAACTAAAATTTAAAGAAAATTGAAGCTCTTCTAGGCTGCACTCACCAAACGCAGCTCAACGTCCCTGCTCTCTGGAACCCGGAGGCAGCCTCACAGATGACACCAGTTCATTACCCCGATACTAATTCGGAGCCTTGACAGCCATGAATCTGAGCTTTTCTCCCCCAAATACATCGAGATGTAACGGCAGCTTCCCTAATAAAGAGCGATGACACCTTTCCAGGGCTGAAGCCTAAACAAGCCCTTAGCAGTCTGCTCGCTTCTGTGTTGACATGGACGTGAACGGGGCTCAGGCAAACGCCCAGTGCCTGCAGCAGGCAGTTTCCTTCACCAGAGGTAAAGACTTTCGGACAATGTTGTAGGGTAAAGGGAAGGGTGGGTGTCAGGAGGATGGAGCCAGGCTCTGTCATCCAGTGATAGGACAAGGGGCAATGGGTGTGAGCTGGAACATAGGAGGTTCCATATGAATGTGAGAAGGAACTTCTTCCCAGTGAGGGTGACGGAGCACTGGATCAGGCTGCCCAGGGAGGTTGTGGAGTCTCCGTCGCTGGAGACATTTAAAACCCACCTGGCCATGTTCCTGTGTGACTTGGTCTAGGTGATCCTGCTGTGTCAGGGGGATTGGACCGGATGATCTTTCAAGGTCCCTTCCAAACCCTAATGTTCTGTGATTCTGTGTGAAAAGCAGCATTTTGGCCAACACGAGCCCTCTCCAAGCCATCAAGCAAAACTAACCCCTCTTTTAATTGTTTTCAGCCACCCCCAGCCCTCTGGGCAGAAGAAAGCTCTGTGGAGGGGGAGTGAGCTCCACGCTGTCACATTCGATGGGATACCAGGGTTTTCAAGTGGCTGATCTGACTTAATCTTTGGGAAACGTGTGCAGATCGCTCAAGCAGGGAAGCACCCTCCGTCCCTGCCCTCTCGCCAAATGGAGCCGTTCACCAGGGAGGTTCCTCAGAGCAAAGCCTGCATACCAGAGGTAATAACCTCCAATACCTGGAGTCAAGAAGCCAAGTAAAGCTCGCTAGGTAATGCATTTGGGATTAAGGTTAAATAGGCTCCCGTCACTAATAATGCATCTGCCAGCCACGGAGAGATTTTGTCGGACTAACGCCGGCGTTGAGGGATGGAGGTCTTGCAGGGCTCACCAAACAAACCCAGGAGGGGAGGCAGCACCAGGGCTGCGAGAAGAGCACCCCAACCCCACCACACACCCACTGCCCCCGTCTCAACTCCCACCCTGGCTTTGCAGGAGGGCAGAAAGGGGAGGGGGGGTGGGGAGAGCGAGAAGCTGGACTCGGTCCATTTTTAACTCGCTCGATGT
>VXBP01003849.1:632639-799407 GCA_013400115.1 Rhinopomastus cyanomelas
AGGGGGGGGGGGGGGAAAGGGCTCTTTTTGAAAAGGCACCGAGAGAAAGGGATGTTTTGATGGAGTTTGTGAAAATCACAATGAGGTGGGTTTCACTAAAGCCTGCATTCATTACCCCACCCCGAGCCCTCCCCACTCCTCCCACTCCCCATGCAGAGCTGGAAACAGAAATTTAAAAAACTAGCAGGTTTAAATAGATTTCCCTGCATCAGGGATAAGAAACAGACGTGGCTTTTCCCTGCTCCTGTGTCTAGTCCTGCTAGGTGGAAAGCTAATATTTGAGTTCATGCTTCAGTGGGGAAGGTTTGTGTATTAAAAGAAACAGCTACCCGTGCTGGTTTGCCCGTTTGCCAGGCTGTGGGGGGTAAAAGAAGGAGCAGATTCTGAGCTTCCTGGGTTTATTTAGAGATAAGCCTAAGGATGACCTTTCACTCCCACACACACACCCCGTTTGCCTCAATATCCAAGCGGCCGATGCTCAAGTGCTGCGTTCGCTAACTCCCTAAGACCAACTGTGCCCAAATCTCTCAAGTTTGAGGTTGATAGGGTCTGGGATGGGAAAGAGAGTCGCTGAGACTGAGCTGCAGCCTGTGTTCCTCATGCAATTCAGTTACCATGCCCTTGTGAGGCCTCACCTCGGGTAGTGGGTTCAGCTCTGGGTCCCCCAGTGTAGGAAAGACATTGAGACGCTGGAGTGTGTCCAGAGGAGCTGGTTCACGAGCTGTACCAGGCTCATGAGGGGTTTAGAGCACAAGTCATATGAGGAGAGGCTGAGGGAGCTAGGCATGGTTAGTTTGGAGAAGAGGAGGTTGAGAGGGGACCTCATTGACCTCTACAACTACCTGAAAGGAGGTTGAAGAGAGGTGGATGTTGGTCTCTTCTCCTTAGGAACTCGTGACAAAACCAGGGGAAACGGTCTGAAGTTGAGGCAGGGGAGGTTTGTGCTGGATATCAGGAAGAAATTCCTTACAGAAAGAGTGGGGAGGCACTGGAACAGCCTCCCCAGGGTTGAGTCAGCATCTCTGGAGGTATCTAGGAAACATGTAGCCATGGTGCTGCACACCCTGCTGTAGCAGCAGGGATGGAGTGGGTTACTGTGTGTTTGCCGATCAATCAGGTACTGAAGTACTCAGGTCTTTAGGTTTTGGTTGTTGTGGGTAGGGCTGGACTCAGTGATCTGGGAGGTCCTTTCCAGCAGTGATTACCCTGTGATTCTGTAATAGCAATGTACATAAGCTGCTCATTAAACCTCACAGACCACAAATCAAGTCATCATTTCGCTCCCTCGTGTCACTTCTCCATTTTACGACAAGGGCTGAGGGCTGGAGAAGCTGCTCCCTGGGATGTCTCAGAACCTCTCCCCTTTCCCTCCCCTGTTCTTAAAAAGTAAGAGACATTCCAAAACCTTGACATTCAGGAAAGATCTGATGATTCTGCAGGGATGCAAAGCATGCCCATGAATATTTTTTCCCTTCCTCACTGTAGGCTGGAGCTGGATGTCAAACCACCCCAAACCCCATTGGAAAGGAGTCTCCTGGTTTTATTTCGGAGCTGAGCTGCAAAAGGAAGTGAGCATGGGGGCTCTGCCAGGAGCATCTGGATGCTGAGCTGAGCCTAACCCCCCTCAAACCCAGCCTGGTGTTACAGCCATAAAAGAGCTTTCCTTTGCTCCTACATCCACCCCTTGCAGATGCCAAGGGAACAGATGGGCTAATAAATTCCTTTAGGAAGCTTTTTGATAGACTGAAGATGCTTCCTTCCCTTTCAAGGCAACCTTCTTCCTTCTCCAGTTGCCCATGACCTCATGCCTGATACGAGCACCTGGGGGGATGCCCGTGCTGGGGACAACACTCAATGCAGGGAAGAGAAAAAAATTCCTGGGCCGTGAGGAAGGAGGGAAGAACAAGAGGAAGAAGCATGTGGAGATCAAGCCGAGAGCCCAGTAGCAGCTTTGATGCCCAGATTTGGAACAGGAACAGAGGGCTTCTGGAGCTCTTTGTTTATGACTCTGTTGTGGGACAAAACTCCTCAAAATAAAACAAGTTTGAAGTATAATGTGCTAAAATAAATAGAAAGAACTCACCCATCTGGGGGGATTTCTCTGGTTCCAGGACTTTTCCATCAGCGTGACAGGTGTAGCGTTGGAAGATGGAGACTGATGGGTGACCTCATTAATGTCTATAAACATGTGAAGGGTGGGTGTCAGGACGATGGAACCAGACTCTGCTCAGTGTCATCTAGTGATAGGATGAGGGGCAATGGGTGTCAGCTGGAACTGAGGAGGTTTCATATAAATATCAGAAGGAACAACTTCACAGTGAGGGTGACAGAGCACTGGAACAGGCTGCCCGGGGGGTTGTGGAGTCTCCTTCACTGGAGACATTTAAAACCCACCTGGACATGTTCCTGTGTGACTTGGTCTAGGTGATCCTGCTGTGGCAGGGGGTTTGGACTAGATGATCTTTCGAGGTCCCTTCCAATCCCTGATGTTCTGTGATTCTGTGATTCTGTGATGGACACTCCCAGCATGGAGGCATCTGCAGATCTAGCTCCTGAGCAAACTCTCGCAGAAACCCAGATGATTGTGTGGCCAAAATGATTGAAGTGGTGCCGTTGGGTAAGAGCAATGACTCCCAGCATAGAGCAGGGCTCTAGGGATCCGTGTGTGGGGCTGGCTGCTCCCGGTCAATTCCTACCATGTGTGTCCTCTTGATGATGTTCCCTAGACACAAAGACAACAGAAAGAAGAAAAAGTTAATAAAAAATACCTATGTGCTGAGAATCTGCAGCGAAACCATTGTCCATCCTGGAAACAAAAGGTTTCCATGCCAGAAAAGGGGAGCTAAAATTGATCTAAAAGTAATTTACACTTCTGAACCGAGTCATGACAAATGTATCTCCAGAGCTTGGAGGATTTCATTCTCTTTATTAACATCTCAAGTGTTATGATGAAAAATACAGGCATAAAAAAATAAACCCTGCTATTTGATGCTTACACTCTCATGCCTCTCCATACCCTGGACTTAGTGGACCTTCGACAGGATTCCTCCACATCCCGAAGGTCATGGAATAAAACTGTCCAGCTGTTAAAAAATGTGCAGCCTCATGCTAATTAGCAACTGATAAAGCAACGGAATCCTTCTTTGTCCCAGCCTTAGCCAAACAAACCTAAGATTAGAACATCTGACAATAAAAATTCCTTTATATAGTGAAGGAAAAAGCCAAAGGAGCCCGGTGAAGGTCAGCGTGCTTTAATTACGTGTGCCACCGGCTATCGGGAGCGGGAATATTAATTGACATTAATGCTAAGGAGGTATCTTCCCAGCCATACATTACACACAGATGCAACAGTTCAAACAGCATCTCATTTAATTGTTCCTCGGTTGGAAAGATCTCCAGCTCCCACCTTTCGCTGCCCCCCTCCTGCAAAAACCAACCCTGCTTCATCATCGTGGGTCCACTCCTGCTCCCGTTTCTGCTCAGGGCAAAACCCCCGGCCGCTCCGATCTCCGCGGCCTCGTTTAAATTGCTTGCGAGAAAGAACGAGGCATATCATCGGCGATTTTTCTTCTGTCTCGCCCCTGCTGCTGGTATGATAAGGAGAGGGCTCTCCTTGCGGGCGACTCCACATTTAATTAGCTCCAGATGCAGCCTAATTAGTCCGTCTGCAGGGCCAGCATTGTTCTCTTGTCACTTGAGCCTTCCCTCACGGCGAAGGAAAAGAGATGAGATTGAACATGAAAACCAGATGCCGTGTGCGCGCTCTGCTCTGGGGTTGTCCATCGGAGGGATCCCCCTAATCTGGGGGGTGAGGGATAATAAATGTTGTGTTTCAAAGGCAGGGGCACGGACGGAGCTTCGCAAGGTTCAAGTAAGACAGTAGCATGTGCCGAGCGAAGGGGTCATAGCTTAAAACAACTGATTCCCACTAATTCTCCTTTAGGGGAAGGACTGTGAATCCTCCAGCAGGACCCGTGCCGGGGGTTGGTACAAATTGCTTTGACATCTCGCACAATTTTGCACAGCAGCCTTTCAAATTCTACCTTTCTTCACTGGATTAAGCCCTTAATGCCTCTTTAATACCACAGAGATACCTAGAATTTGAATGCAGAGGCTCTCCATCCTTTTTCCCCACGTGAAAAGCGGGAGGGCTTGCCGTAACGCCATCTGACACAGTCCTCAGCTTTACGTGATTTGTACAAATCAGGAGCATGAAACTCTACCGGCAGCCTCGTTTGTGCTCCCTGGGAGAAAGGATGCGGGAGGGCGGGAGCGCGCGGTGACGCAGCTGTAAAACCCGTGTTCTCTCGGAGCGGCTGCTGAGCAAAGCTGGAAACGGTTGCTCGAGTGGCTGCCAGGTCAGCCTGCTGGTCTCTGCTTGGTTTTATCAGGTGAAAATTGGGGAGAAAACAGTCTCGCCGGATGATAAGTGTTTCAGCACCGGTTTGACTCCACGTGGCCTTCTGCCAGTCTCGATGCTGCTGAAATGTGGTTGGTCCCAGAGGAAAAAGGTTGGTCTCAGAGGAAAAAGGTTGGTCCCAGAGGAAAAAGCTAGCTCCCCATATTCTGAGGACACCCATGGTATGGAAGCACAGGAAGGAGAAGAGGTGACTGAGGGGTGACCTCATTAATGTCTAGAAATATGTGAAGGGTGGGTGGAGGATGGAGCCAGGCTCTGCTCAGTGTCATCTAGTGATAGGATGAGGGGCAATGGTGTCAGCTGGAACACGAGAGGTTCCACATCAATATGAGAAGCAACTTCTTCACAGTGAGGGTGACAGAGCACTGGAACAGGCTGTCCAGGGGGGTTGTGGAGTCTCCTTCAGTGGAGACATTTAAGACCTGCCTGGATGTGTTCCTGTGCCACTTGGTCTATGTAACCGTGCTGTGGCAGAGGGATTGGACTAGATGATTGGTCCCTTCCAATCCCTAATAATTCTATGATTCCATGATTCCATGATTCTATGAAGAAGTGACAGCTCCAGGTCAAGGTGGCTTTGCTCTGCCCATCCTCTCACTGTGCAATACACCCATGGAGGCGTGAATCGGGGTGTTATATGGGAGATACAGTCCAGGAGACTGACCTCAAGCCAGAAGCAGCATATGGATGAGTTGTTGAAGAAGAGTGTGTGAACGAAGGTTGCCTGAGCTCTGGGCATGCATTGCCTGTTTATTATGGTTTTGGATGAGGAACTTGCCTGACTGTCAGCAAATGACATGAAACCCCAAGTCGCTTCAGCAGAAACCTCATCCAAACATCACAACTGTGTTGTCACCCCAGCTGGGGATAAAGCTATTTCTGTAAAAACATGTAGTTTAACTAGAAGTCAAAATTCCTCAATGGACAAGTCCCATAGCTTGGAGTTACAGAACAGGGCCTTTTCATTCCTCAGATGTATTGAGAGAAGGCAAATAAAATAAACAGGAAACATTCCGGCTCCTCTCTGTCCTCTGCCACACCTGCTGACCACTGTGCTGAGCTGTCCCTGCGAATCTGAGCCCCACCACTCCATCACATCCACCACTCACATCCTTGTGCCAGCACCATCCTTACGACCACAACGATGCGGGGAGTCTTCTCTGCGGGGGAGTCTCCTACCAGCACAGCTCCTCCTGTGCCAGGGATGCCAATGAGAAAGGAGATCCGTGCCCTGCAACCACCAACCCGTTTCTGTAGACCTCGTGGATGCGGCTTTGCTATCCCCTGTGGCTGTCTATCCCTCCTCTGCTGTTGGCAGCAGGCTCGGCGCAGGTAACTCAATCCTGAGTGGTGTTTGGAAGCATGATTACGGTCCTTGCTTGCTTTCTGCGGTCCCAATTATGGTGGGAGCAGTGAGGTAGCCAGGTATACATTTCAGCTTTTAATAGCTTAGCAAGGCAGAGGGATCGCACGCTGCTGTTACGGGGAGTTGAATTGTCAGCTGCAGTGGAGCACCAGGGGGCTAAAGACTGAGCATCGTGTGGTCTTCTGTCCTTCTCCACAGAAAGTCGGTCAGTGATTCAGCTGAATCCACCCAAAGGAAAAGGAAATAACAAAAAATGGCAGGGCTGTTAGGGTTTTGTATAATTTTAGAAACATTAGGTAATGTTTATATAATTTTTATAAAGGTTATAATTTTAGCTCCGGTCTTGTCAAGCACCTCAGCCTTCAAACCTCAAAGCTATTTAAGCCTCAACTATTGTTGAAATCCATCAACAAGTATCAGGTACCAAATTCTCTCTGTATCATAGAACCATAGAATCATTAGGGATTGGAAGGGACCTTGAAAGTTCATCCAGTCCAATCCCCCTGACACAGCAGGATCACCCAGACCAAGTCACATGGGAACATTACAGGTGGGTCTTAAACGTCTCCAGTGAAGGAGACTCCACAACCTCCCTGGGCAGCCTGTTCCAGTGCTCTGTCACCCTCACTGGGAAGAAGATCCTTCTGATACTTACGTGGAACCTCCTCTGTTCCAGCTCACACCCATTGCCCCTCATCCTATCACTAGATGACATTGAGAAGAGCCTGGCTTCATCCTCCTGACACCCACCTTTCAAACATTTATAGATATTGATGAGGTCACCCCTCACCCTCCTCCAAGCTAAAAAGACCCAGCTCCCTCAGCCTCTCCTCATAAGGGAGGTGCTCCCCTTCCTTCGTCATCCTCATTGCCCTGCACTGTACTCCCTCCAGCAGCTCCACATCCCTCTTGAACTGAGGGGCCCAGAACTGGACACAATGCTCCAGATGTGGCTCCAGTCCTGGATGACTTCCTCTCTGATGCAGCTGGAGGAGGTGGAAGAGGCTGTTCAGAAGGTTCTTAGGGATAAAGACTTTTATTTAGCCTCTTTGGAGAATCCTTTTACATCCTTCTAATTTAAATCTATCATCAGCCATTTCCCTAATTCCAGAGAGACTTTCCCTGCTTCAAAGCCACCCATGTGCAGCACAGACATGAGGAGAGGAATCACAGAACCACACAGAACCACAGAACATTAGGGATTGGAAGACACCTCGAGAGACCATCAAGGTTGGTCCTCCCCCAGCTGAGACCTGCAGCTATATGCTATCAAGTTTTTCCATTTTAGTACGTTTCCAAATTTCTTCTCATCAGATTCTGCAGCAGACTTGCCAGAGGAAACAAAGAGCGGGCAAAATCACTTTCATAAAGTCTGGAAAAAATAATCCATCGAACCTCTACAGCACATCAGGTTAAGGAAGAGACATCTGGCTTTTATTATGGTTTATAAGGTTGATAGCAAATAAGGGTATTAGAGTTAATTTACTTATTTAGAGAGAAATGACTCAATCACAGAAGCCGTGATTGTGACTGCATGTGAAGAGAACTCCGAAACTCTCCCCAACCTCCTCCGGGAGCGGAACGGTGCCAATGCTAAAGCAACGTTTATTTTCCACAGAGGTATCCCCGAAGGGGTGCAAAGATTAGAGTGAAACCACCAGAAGTAAGTCCTTCCCAGACAGCCTGGCTGCACAGGAAGACGGACCAGAGAATTACTCAGCGGTGTAGAAGGAACTAGATTTGGTTGTGGTAGTGCCCATGAGGAAACCCTGCCGGAGAGGCTGAGATGGTAACAGGTGAGAAAGAGGGAGAAGGGAAGGCAGACAATTTACCTCGGAGGACTTAGAGATGTTGTTTGTCCTCTGGAAGTCTCTTGTCCCAAGCCAAGCTATCACAGGGCATTCATGTCTGAAGGCATGGCTTTTGTAGCCTCTCAGATCCCTCCAGGGTTGCACCACCCTCCTGGTGAAGAATTTGCTCCTAAAGCCCATCTTGAAATATTGGGGACTATATAGAGTAGATAGAGCACTTGAGGCTATGGTCTAGGGGTTAGGGAGATGCTGGGATGAGGGCTGGACTTGATGATCCTGCAGGTCCTTTCCAGCCATAATGATTCTGTGGAAAATTGGAGTTCTCCTTCCTATGGACACAAAATCTTCTGACAAGTGACTTCAAAGGCCAAGAGGTCCTGCAAAGGAGATGTTGCTGTGGAGAAGAGGAGGGTTCAGAGCAAGGCACCAACTTTGGAGAAACGCTTGCAATAAAGCAGAGGAAGGGGGAAAAGATGGTTTGTTTTAACTGCTGAAGCTGTTTCCTTCTTTCAGAGCTTGTCTGTGCAACTCAGAAAACAATTCCAAGTTGATGGACTGGTTTATCCAAAGGAGGACAAAAGCTCCAAACCTTTCAGCACCAGCCTGACACTTGCAGGTTTTCCTCATCCTGTTTAAGCACCTTCATCACTTCCACTGCTTCTGGACACTGCCGTGCTTCCAGGCTGAGAATTTCATCAGTCATCCCCATCTCGGCCACCCTGGGCCTCCTCCTCTGGCAGTGAGGAGCAGCAGCAGCTTCACAAACACTGCCACGCCTTTGGATACACGAAGAGAACCCCAGGTTGGAGCCAAGAACAGAGATGGGATATTTACACAGATAACAACCACATCCAACGGTGCTTTCATAAACAGAGATGATTTCAGAGGGGGTGGCCAACAGTCTGCTTTGGGCTGGGCCAACATCCAGTGACCGCCCCGCCTTTCTCCTGCGCTCTCCATCTTCACCAGGTCTCACTGGGTGCAGCTCCATGGGTTCTTGTGCATCTTTCACTGCATGCCTTTGGCCTTTGGAGCTCTGCCACCTCCCAATGGGTTCATGGGGCACCTACCTCAACCAGCTGCAGCCAGCAGCCTGGGAAGAGCCCAGTCTTTGCTACCAGCACGTGAGTCATGGCATGAGCTTGCATCAGTCCAAGCCTTAGCTATCCAAGAGAAAACAGGTCTTTCTCTCCCTGTAGAAGGGTTTTCAAGCATCGCAACGGAGCGAGCAGCAGGAAGACAAGAGCTGCCATGGAAGCCTGTTTCCCCTGGGGGTCATTACATCCCTAATGGCACCTGATAGCTCCAAGGCAGCTTTCAAGTGTCCTTTCAGCACAGTCTTCTCCAGGACACATCCACCCCCGGCCCTTTGTCATCAGGCTTCTCTCTGCTGTGAGTTTAAATTCAGCAGGGATTTCCAGCCACCCCCCTTTTAAGGAATGAATAAACATCTTTTATTCTCAGTTTTGAGCATCACACCTGAGATTTCCAGGACGTTGTTTGCAGATACGATTTCTAGGGATTAGGTTTTTCTCGGTGAACTTGAGAGTGGAAAAAAAAATGCTGCTGCCACCAGCTGGAGCGTTTTGGAAAGAGCGTTAGAAAGTTTCCTCGGGTGTCACACAGAGCGTTTTGGAGCCGCTTTCACTTCCATTCATGCTCCGTGCAATGAGCTCCAAACAGATTCAGTCCCAGTTTGGCCACACGGAAGCACAGAGCAAAATTCTATGAGATCTGATGAATTTTGCTTTGTCCCTCGACACAGATAGCTTTTCCTGAAGTGCAATAAAATCTCTTCTCAGCCATAATTTCACCAGTTAGAAGAGGAGCTGGGAGCAAGGGGAAGTTTAGAGAGATGGTAGTGGCCTGCGGGATTTGCTCCTATGAAAAAAAAGTAGAATTTAAAACAAACCTAGAGAAATAGGTTGAATAAAACACGTGGGGTTGTCACTTCCATGATGGATTGAAAGGCAAGAGATGTGAATTCGAGAGCGATTGGCAATGTAGTGGGGATGGCAGAGGCTGAGATTGCCTTCATGGGGCTGAGCAAGAGGTTTATGGGCTTTTAAAGCCTCACGGACAGTGATGCCCCTGCAAAACCTGATGAACCCAACCCAAATAAACCCAGTCTTATCACAGAATCCTTAGGGATTGGAAGGGACCTTGAAAGATCATCCAGTCCAATTCCCCTACCCCAACAGGGTCACGGAGACCAAGTCACACAGGAACACATCCAGGTGGGTTTTAAACTTCTCCAGAGAAGGAGACCCCACAACCCCCCTCCCCTAACTCACTGAATCCCACTGTGATTTTCTGCAGTGGATTTACAACACAAACAACCCAAGAGCAGCGCTGCAAGAGGCAAATCCTCCCCTCAAACCAAACCAAACCCGACCTCCAAACTCTCCCCTCAAACCCAACTTGACCCAAACTCCAAACTGTCCGCTGGAACCCAACCCAACGTCCAGGCGAGGTGATTTATGCTCAGAGCAGCTGAGCTCTCAGATTGATGCTCCTGGCTCATTTGCAGAAACGCCACTCAGAGATAATTTTTGATTTAATCCATGCCACATGAGGCAGTGGCAGGGCTGACCCTTGGCTTTTAACCCTAAGACCTTTGCTGTTCTGGCTAAAGGAACTACTGTCTGTCCCCTGATAACCCCCCTGACATAACTCAGCTGGGTTTAATATCTCCCGCTGGTGTTTATTGATAAAGATGCAGAATCAGCGGCTCATGTTAGCAACTAGAAGCGAGCACCCGTGCAATATATCGTGTCTAAAGCTCATGCTAGACTTTCCACTGCTGTTTGTGGGAGACAGGATCACAGAACATTAGTCTCCTTCACTGGAGACATTTAAGACCTGCCTGGATGTGTTCCTGTGTGACTTGGTCTAGGTGATCCTGCTCTGGCAGGGGGATTGGACTGGATGATCTTTCAAGGTCCCTTCCAATCCCTAATGATTCTATGATTCTTTAAGGACTGGACTAGATGATCTTTCGAGGTCCCTTCCAATCCCTAATGATTCTATGATTCAATGATTAAGGATTGGAAGGGACCTCGTAAGATCATCCAGTCCAATACCTCTGCTGTGCTCACCACAGCAGGTTTAGAGGTTGTTCCTGGAGGAACGCTGCTCCTTACACATTACCTGAGGCTTTTGAAACAGCACAGCCTGTCTCTCAGAGTACTCCTGTGCCACAAGTCCCTGTGCAAACGTCCTGTTAGACTCAGTCCCAGTGCTGGCACAGACTGGGTTTTGCCAGGGTGGGACTGAACAGCCTCTGTTTTAAATACCTTTCGTCATCTACCAGCTCAAAACACATCTGGCTCTTCCATCAGTGCCCTCTGCAGACAGGCTGGGTTTGCTGTGCCCTGGTAGACAAAGGTTTTTGAACTAACAACCTCCTCTAGGTATTGCTAGAGAAAACCACAGCCCTGGTCAGCTGTTTGTGCCCTGTAGAACCTTCAACCAGCTGAGAACCAGCTCGGTTAATAAACAGCTGCATTGCAAGGAGCCTTGGCCACCTTAGCAGGGGAGGGTCAAGCAGCACTCAAAACCAGATAATATGTTGACGTGTGAAGCAGAAAGAGGGGACAAAGGGGAACAAAATCAACCTTAAATGGTGGTCAGAAAGACCAGGAATCCCTTGAGAAGGAGAAATACTGCCTGGCGGAGGAGCCACGCGCACTGGTGGATATGCATGCCCTGGAGAAGAACTGCACGGGCAGAAGAATTCGGGTCTCACCTACCCCTTGCCTCAGCAGGATTTATCACTCAGCTCCACAAAACCCCAGCAGTGATGGATTCCGTGTGCTGATGGGAAAGCAGCGACGCTCCCCACGGTAACTGGCAACGGCCGGAGCCGGCCAAGCGCCGGGAGTGCGTGGGGGCTGGATGTGGCTGCTGATAAAGGGCCAGGTTTTATCTCAAACAGAATTTTAGGCTAATCTGGGCTTTTAAAGAGAAATGTGTTTGAGAGAAGCCTGGCTAAGCACGCAGGTGGCTGTGGGGAGGGGGGTTCGGTGGAGGGATGCTCGGCATTTTTCGAGAAGGGGGTGCCGCCTGCTGCTGCTGAAGGTGGGTTCAGTGCGGAGGTCAGCGTTGCCAGAGCCTGGTCACAGGGTGGTCCTTGCAGGTCGCTGGGAGGGCAGCTGTGGGGATATGGCTGCCATACCTGGCCTGCAGATAAAACCCAACAGGAGACATCTGTGTGCAGAGCTTCCCCACTCTGAGCAGCGCTGCACGCCTGGGAGCAGACTGTCAGGAGGGAGATAAGCTGCTGACATCCTTTTAAAGGGGATTTCCAAAAATCAGGTTTGCCCAGCCCTACACAGAATCACCTTTCTCCAAGAGCTATAATCATGGAATCATTAGGGATTGAAAAGGTACTTGAAATATCATCTAGTCCAATCCCCCTGACACAGCAGGATCACCTAGGTCAAGTTGCACAGGAACACATTCAGGCAGGTCTTCAGTGTCTCCAGTGAAGGAGACTCCACAACTCCCCTGGGCAGCCTCTTCCAGTGCTCTGTCACCCTCATGGTGAAGAAGTTCTTTCTCATATTTATGTGGACCCTCTTGTGCTCCAGCTCACACCCATTGCCCCTCATCCTATCAGTAGATGACATGGAGCAGAGCCTGGCTCCATCCTTCTGCCACCCACCCTTCAAATATTTATAGACATTAATGAGATCCCCCTTCAGTCTCCTCTTGTCCAAGCTAAAGATACCCAGCTCCCTCAGCCTCTCCTCATAAGGGCGGTGCTCCACTTCATGGATTGTCTCCCCTTCCCTCCTCATCCCTCTTATTCCAGCTCAGCCAATGTCTGAAGGACAAAAAGAGAAGGAAAGTGATTAAAAATTTGCTGTAAAATCTAAAATATCTACGAATGAGCTCTACACCTCCAGCACTGCCATCAGTGGGGTTTAGCAGAGTAGATAATCTCTAGAGGTCCCTTCCAGCCCCTAATATTCTATGAGTCTGTGCTTTGCCTTCCTCTTACAAAGATGACTTTTCCCTTTGCTTCCCACTCTGAAGGTCCTTCGGGCTTTAATTGCATCTCTTTGCTCCATCTTCTCCATCTGTGGTTGCACCACACTCCATGCCATGGAGTCTAACGTATTGATGTGAGCTCCCAGATGGAACAGTGAGATACACCAGTACCCTGAGCTAGGAACAGGAACCTGGATGCAGCTGCTGTGCCCAGCACTTGCCAAATGTTTCTATATCCATATTTTTTTTAAGGAAAAAAGGCTTTTTCTTTAATAAAAGTAAGCATACAAGAAAAATGTGAGGGAAACTTTTAGGGAAACATGGTGGCCAAGTTTTGCTGCCACACTGGAGAGTGCCAAGGCCAATCTAACAACAGGGGCAGAAGGATAAGGCTATGGTTCCCCACACCAAAGGAAGTCTTTGGTTCAGCTTCAGTTGGGATCTTTTGGAAATGAACCCAGAACCCGACTCTTGTGAAGGCTTCTGAAGCTTGGACGTCTCCCATTGGTAGTAGTCCGTGTCCCCCTGTGTGGTGGGTGACATGGCCTCCCTGACCCCAAGCCTCCCTCTGTGGACTAACCCGCATCCCTGCGCACGGCCGCGGGGCTTTGGCGTTTCGTTGGTGGTTGGGATCTCTGTTGTCAGCTTGGACCTCTGACAACGTGAAGTTGGCGTGCTGGTTTGCCAGTGCGAGTCTTTGCTCGGGACTCATCCATCATTCCCCTAGTTAAAACAGAGCTGCTTGTCGAGAGGAAGTCATTTGTCTCTCACGAAAGAGCCGCCCTCCCACCCCTGCCGACCACTCCATCGTGGTGCAAGCGAATCCATTAGCTTCCCAGCAAAATGCATCATCTGACGCTGGCACTAAACTTTAGACTAACAAAGCCCTCGCGAGGACACGAAGGAGCCATCTCTGTCACCCAGCTCAGTGGTCAGGTCAAAACCTGACCTCCCTTTCCATTAAATCTTCGGTGTCTACGCTGAAGGGGAAAAGATGGAAAGCGGCAGCGACTCTGTGTTTGGCGACCAGAGCCAGCACCCTGATCCCCAACCTCCCAAGCAGGCTCCTGGCTCTTCTTGAAGCCTATCTCTGGAGCCATTGCTTCTTCTCACTCCCCACTTGCTCCTCACAAGGGAAAGAGAGGAGGAAATCCCTCTTTGAGGTGAACGGCTGAAACAACCCAGAAATAAACTCTGTGAGCAGGAGGGAGCCCGTGCTAGGAAGCAGCCACTCACGCCTTCATGTCCTGCAGCCCTGCAAGCTCTGCACCATGCAGAAGCAGTGCTGAGGGCAGGGCTCCAAAGAAAACACCCCAAACTCACGTTCATTTGCCTTGTGCTCAAGGCTATCTTCTAACACTTCTCCCACAGTCTGAGTGGAGTCGCACCCCATCTGTATCCCAGACTTGCAAGCCTGGGAGAAGCACAGGAGATAGTTTATCCCACCCTGATGTCCAAGCAGAACCCAGGATGGTGTTTGCTGAGATGAGCCCAGCCACAACACTTAAAAACATCTCTGATGCCCTCCATTCAAGCAGGTAAGATGAGATCTCTTCAGGTCCTATGGCGCAGGGAAGTCTTGGCTGGGAAGAACGATGGAACAAATGATGCCTTCTAGGAGGGTTCCTCCATCCCACAAGATCTTCATCACTGGACCACAGTCTTCCTTGGATGCATAAGACAAATGGAAGGAGCTACCAACGGCCACCACTTCAAACAGAAATTCCCAGGTACAGCCAAGAGAAACTGTTTGTCAGGGTATTTCGTCTGCCAAACAACATCATGGAATCTGGGTCTGGGAAACTCTCAGTCACAGAGTCACACAGTCTCACAGAACATCAGGGATCAGAAGGGATCTTGAAACATCACCTAGTCCCATCCCCCTGCCAGAGCAGGATCACCTAGACCACGTCACACAGCAGCACATCCAGGCAGGTTTTAAACATGAATTTTACTTTACTTACAAGTGGAAGAGAAGAACATTCAGTCCATTAACTCTCACACTGCACGATAATTTCTTTTATTATTATTTGGGAGGCTTTAGAAAATATAACAGCCAAAGAGAATGAATTTAACAGCTCAAAAAGCTTAATAAACCAAACAAAATAGACGTTCTGCTCATCAAACTATTTTCATAGAATCATTGGGGATTTACTTCAAGTCTTCTCCTCAAGCAGCAAACCTCAGAAGGGCCTCCATTAAAAGATAGATGTTCCCCCCTCTATCTGATTGGGAAGATCGGGGGGGGGGGGGGGAAATAAAAGAAAACTAAAGAAAGTAAATCAAAACTAAAGAAGGTCAATGAAAAATAATGAAAGTAAATGAAAAATAAAGAAGGTGAATGAAAAGTACAGAAGGTCAGTGAAAACTAAAGAAAGTAAATGAAAAATAAAGAAAGTAATTGAAAAATAAAGAAGGTGAATGAAAACTGAATAAGCTAAATGAAAAATAAAGAAGGTGAATGAAAACTAAAGAATCATAGAATCATAGAATGATTAGGGATTGGAAGGGACCTCGAAAGATCATCTAGTCCAATCCCCTGCTACAGCAGGATGACCTAGACCAAGTCCAACAGAAACACATCCAGGTGGGTTTTAAAGAAGCTAAATGAAAAATGAAGAAGGTGAATGAAAACTAAAGAAGGTGAATGAAAAATGAAGAAGACTAATGGGTCTCTCGCTAGTGTTCAAAGAGGCGACATAATGAGATCACAAAATCCCCGGTGAAAAATGAAGCATCTTTGAAAGCTGGTTCCTGAATTTGTGGGACAGGGCTGCGAAAGCAAATCCGGCTGAGCTCCGGCAAGGCGGAGAATATCGCTGCTTTGAGACAGGGGCTGTAACAGATTCTGATCTGAAGACAAGGGCTTTATTTTCCTGCGGCCTTGAGGGGATTAAGATAGAAGCGGAGCTCTGCCTCACCGCTGGAGATATAAATCCCGGAGGGTCACTCCGTAGCCATCCATCAAGTGAGAGGAAGGGAGGAGGCAGAGTCATTTTCAGTAGTAAATTTTGGGAAGAACAAGCACTAATGGCCTAAAATTAAGAAAGAAAAACATCGGGCTAAATAGTAGGAAATGCTTTATAACGGAGAGGTCAGGCAGACAATGGAGAAACCTGCCAGGAGAGGTCAGGGGCTCTGCAATAATGGAGATGCTCACAAATGGACTGAGGAGCTCTGCTGAAAACCTCATCCCTGAGCCCCTTGGATGGGGCTACCCCACAGGGATGCCTGTGATCCCCAAGGTGATGCAGTTTGGGGGGAAAGTCTTGCAAGGTTCCTTGCTCTCTTCTAGCCAGAAGCAAGGTGCAAGGGAGGTCAGGGGGCAGTGCTGCAGCCCCTTCCCCCTGAAGCAGCAGAGGTCTGCCCCAGCTGTCCCCCTCTCGAAAGGAACACAGAGCCTCCCCGACGAGGTGGAATCATCCACGTGGGGAAGGAAGAAAGAGGCCTTTCAGCAGAGCCCTCCCGCCAGCAAACCGGGAGAGCGATGCGGTGGGTGGGGGACGAGCCCAGGCACCCAGGGGTCCGCACGGATGCCAGTAAAGCCTCTTTCTTAAGGCTGTCAGGTTGACTTCCTCCCAGCTCCCCGCACGGACACCTGCGGTCTGTTACACGACACGTCATTATACTTCTGCGACTTAGGTTGTCCATCATCGCCCCCCGGCAATCACCGCGGGGCCGTGATAAACGATGCTCAGGCAGCTTATTACACACACGAAATCCTCTTCGCCTGGTGGTCCAAGGCTTTGCCTAACACGTTTTGTTCCTCTTCTGCTCGGATCTGCCTCTTGGATCCAATCGATACCTTACGGGGAATGTTGAATAGGTGGTAGGACACACAGACTGCACCAAGAGAATTTACTTCCCATCATCTCCCACCCGGTGAGAATCCAGTCAAGGCTCTAATTTTCCTGCGTTTCCAGAAAACCTGGCTGTGCTGGAGGTGTTAGCTAGCAGGAGCTGGGAATGCCGTTGTGACAGCCCAAAGCTCTCCACAGAAAGCCACTGGAGGTCTGACAGCAACAGGACAGGAAGGAAGGAGAAGCTGTGGCAGTCGGCCAAGACCATAGGTGGCATTTTGGAGACCACAAGGCAACTGGCTCCCGTCGGACTACGGCCATGCAGAGGACAGCACACTCGGTTTTTAAACTGAAGGTAATTATCATTAAGATATTAAAATCCTGGCTTTAGGTCTGGCCTGAAGGACAGCACAGGAACACCCATCCGCGTCCTTACGTCTGCCCTCTCCTCCGAGAGCCTTTCCTGCTTTGACGTGTTGTCCAAAACACCTCCTGAAGTGGACTGTCGAGGGCAAGGGAGCGTTTCTAATGTATAAGGTGTAATTAAGTGCTGGGAACACGTCGCAGAGGACACAAGGCAGGGAAGCACAGACTCCTTCCTCCGAGTGCACCCTGCAGCACCATCAGAGCAGGTTTCCACCAGCCCACTGGAGACAGCGTTCCACAGATGTGTCCCTCCTTGCCAAGAAGCGAACGGGAAGGGTTTTTTCCACAGCGCTGCTGTCACTCAGGCATTTGGAGAGGCTGCTCTCAGCACCAGGGAGCTGCCAGGGTGGTCCAAGACAAAACCTGTGACAAGATGCCTGCTTGTGGTTTCTTAGCTGGGGATGTCAGGAGTACTGCTGGAGGAGAAGCGGGACAAGGAATGCAGTTATCACAGGAGGTCACGAGAAGTCAGCGAGGGGGATCTGAAAAGGATCGGACAGGATGTCAGAGAGGATTTTTGCAGCTGCTTTTGGACAAACCAAAAGCACAGAGGGCTGTCGGGGCACTGGAGCCTTCAGCTCGGTCACAGGCGTGAAAGTGGCTGGGTTTGCAGATGACAGGAGGAGAAAAACAAGCAATGAGAGGACTAAGCAGGAGGAGAAAGGAAGGACTTGGGAGGAATGGCACCGTCTGCTGGACCAAAGGGCAGCTCTTTCCTCTCCCAGAGCTTCGTTTCTGTCGGGCTCCTGGGGGAGGAGAATTGGCCTACAGCTACAGCAGTAACTTTGAGTAACTTCTCAGGAAACAGCTTATTTAGATAGCACTGCCTATTCCTCGGAGGAGAGCACAGAAGAACATATTGCCTGTTACTAATGAATGGCTTTTCCACAACTAACGATGTTTACAGGGAGGGATACTCCAAGGTCTCCACAGTATCTCTGCTAATAGGATGGGGTTCGGTGCCGAGAAAGCAGGGCTTGCTCACACACACACCCCCCCGAGAGGAGAGAGTTAAAGATCTTCTCTGGGTTTAACGGAAAATTAAGCAGGCATGACGCATCTGTTTAGAGGACTTCTTTCCTTATCTCCAGGATCGAAAAGAATTCCAGAGCTCGAAGACCAGAAACCGAGAGCCGCTCGCTCATTGCCAACACATGCAGGCTGGAGGAGTTCAGGTTGAACGCAAGTGAAGGGTTGGAGTCTCCATCCAGTGCAATAAATGATTGTTTCCACAGGCTGCAGCAGGAACAACTTCAGACCTTGGTTTCTTTACTTGAGCTTGCAGTAACTAAAAGCTTCGAGCAGAACCCATTAAAACTGTTTCACTTTCCAGGCTCCAGTCCTTCCAGGAGTCGACTCTTATAAAATTCAATACAGACAAATGCTCTTTGGCTGGGTGGGAGAAGGACTCAAGCCATCAGCTGTTCATCATAGAATCATAGAGTCATTAGGGATTGGAAGGGACCTCGAAAGATCATCCAGTCCAATCCCCCTGCCACAGCAAGATCACCTAGACCAAGTTGCACAGGAACACATCCAGGCAGGTCTTAAGCATCTCCAGAGAAGGAAACTCCACAACCCCCCTGGGCAGCCTATTCCAGTGCTCCATCACACTCACTGAGAAGAAGTTCCTGCTGATATTTATATGGAACCTCCTATGTTCCAGCTCACAACCATTGCCCCTCATCCTACCACTAGATGACATTGAGAAGAACCAGGCTCCATCCTCTTGACACCCACCCTTCACATATTTATAGACATTAATGAGGTCACCCCTCAGTCTCCTCTTCTCCAAGCTAAAGAGACCCAGCTCCCTCAGCCTCCTTCACAGACTAGTGGGGTCTGTGAATTTGCTACCTGGTCTGGAAAACAATTAAGCAGAGCGTTCACAGAGACAATTCAGATTTTAAGGGAGAAAGAAAAAAAAATCAACAAACTTTCCAAGAACTTTGCCTAATAGTTGGCTCCGGATCCTGCACAACAGGAAATGATGCTCAGCCCCGCGTCCAGGTTCCCTTTGCAGCACCGACCCACAATCTCATGCTGTTAGGAGCTGGTTTCACACCAGGGGTGTTTTCAGGTGTGAGCTGAGTCCAAAGCACCAACCCTGATCTCTGCAGGAGCTGAGGGCTCTGGGCTGGGCTTCTCCTCTGAGATGTGCAGCTGCCAAGCAGACTTCAAGTCCCCAGATCTCCACCACCCCTGCAAATGTGCCTTTGGCAGAGGCCAGCCCTGCAGCGCTGCTTTCACAGCGCAGCTCAGGGAGGATCTCTCCACTAGGTTTTTTATGCACAGCAATGCTCAACCAAACCTCCTTTTACAGTCCCTCTGAAAGAAAGCTCATCAGCTGCTACCCTGAAGCAGTTGATTTCATGTTCCAAGGCAGGGTAGGTCTGCAACCCAAAATTGTTGGCTCTGGGAATCTTTCTCATGGCTGGGTTTTCACTGCACGTGGCTCAGCAAGTTTTTCTACTGTCATTTGTGATCAAGGTAGTTTTCAGTAACGACTTTCAGCGTATTACAGGTCAAGGTTAAGGGGGAAAGGGAAATGGAGAAGAGGAGGTGCTCCTGCTACCCGTCCAGGTGGCAGGGGCTGCAAGAGAGGCGACTCGGGCAGAAATTCAAGGAGCTGTTGTACTTCAGAGAGGCTGTTGGGAGGGAAGGAGAAAGTAGCATGCACAACACCGTTGGCAAATGACAACGGCGTGCAGCTGCCTGGAAATGAGCCGCTTTAAAACCATCCGCAGCGAATCGATTTCAAATCATCGGCTAGCTGGTTCAGCCCGCCCCAGCAGAGGCTGCACGCCCTGCAGAAACACGCTGCGTGTTTGGAAAGCAGTTTAGCCGAGCCTGGAAAATGTCTTGCAGACCAGGACCTGTCTCCCAGCAGAGTCAAAACTTACACAGACCTTTTGTTTGTGCTGGGCAGGTTGGGAGCAGCCCTGCCTGTCAGAGCATAACTGGAACCACACTCAGCGGTTTGACTCTGCAGCATCATCCCCTCCAAGTTCACCCACGTGAAGAAGCTGAGCTTGCAGCAACTCATCACAGTGCAGGGACCAAACGGGATGGCACAGGCTTTGCAAAGCAGAAAGCTGCCTTTCCTCACCCACGACGACGTGGAACAAACGGATCAGCTGTCTGAGCTGAGTCCTCAGGCTGAGCTGGTGTGATGCATTTAGCGAAGAACTTCTTGCCCAGTCATCGTACAGCGTTTCATCACCTCTGACATGCTGAAGACTGGCTTGAAAAACAAACAGACAGCATCTCTCTGATTCACCCTCCTGTTACAAAATACAAACAGAAATTGCCTTTCAGCCAGGCAGAGGCTGGAGGAAGGGGAACACCTCCCTGATGAGAAGAGGCTGAGGGAGCTGGGTCTCTTGAGCTTGGAGGAGACTGAGGGGTGACCTCATTAATGTCTACAAATATGTGAAGGATGGGTGTCAGGAGGATGAAGCCAGGCTCTGCTCAGTGTCATCTAGTGGTAGGATAAGGGGCAATGGTTGTGAGCTGGAACATAGGAGGTTCCATATAAATATCAGCAGGAACTTCTTCTCAGTGAGGGTGACAGAGCACTGGAACAGGCTGCCCGGGAGGGTTGTGGAGTCTCCTTCTCTGGAGACATGTGAGACACACCTGGATGTGTTCCTGTGTGACTTGATCTAGGTGATCCTGCTGTGGCAGGGGGATTGGACTGGATGATCTTTCGAGGTCCCTTCCAATCCCTAATGTTCTGTGATTCTGTGACTTTCCAGGACTGCATCTGTCAGGCTGGAACCAGAGGATCAGAAAATCTGTGGGTGAAAAGCACCTTCTGCTTTTAGGTGCTGCTTTATTACATTTCTTCTTCAGGACACCTTAGCTTCATCTTTTAAAATGTCAAGGACAGCCAGCTCCTGATGATTTTTTGCTGAGTTGTGACTACTCAGCACTTTGGAGAAAGATGATGCTCTGGGGAGGAACCCTAGGGAGTCTGTGGGAGTTCGGTCATTATCTTCTCTCTAACCAGGACTTTCACTGTAAAACTCAGCTCTTCAGACCCAGGAACTTCTAGCACTCAGTGCCAACAGTGTATATTATATGTAGACCTATGCTGAATCAGCTCGTCTTTCTCAGAGGTGGGGTGTGGAATTAGGAGCTGAACTGGGAGCTGTAAAGTAAACCCAGCAATTTGGCTGGTGAATACCCTCAAGGAGATTTTGTTCCCCACCCTTACTTACGCACAGATATGTTCCTGTGCGACGTGGTCTAGGTGGTCCTGCTCTGGCAGGGGGATTGGACTAGAGAAAGGTCCCTTCCAGTCCCTAATGTTCTGTGATTCTGTGGCTCCTTCTTTTCCCATGTCCAGTCTTCCCTGCACTTTGAGGTGTGCTCAGTCCTGGGCAGTGAAAAGGACTTTAATACCATTTTATATTTGCTTACTCCTGTGCAGCTGATTTCAGACAGAACCCCCAAACATCCCACAAATGGAGACAGCTCCAAAGGTAGACGTGGCCGAAGCAGAAACACGCGAAGCCCCCAGGATTAACGGTGACCCTTCATCTTTTATGAGTGACGATAAAGAATTGATCGAGCGCCTTTGCAATTAGCACCACAGCTTAGGCCACTATTTTCCCCTCTCTTAATTCTATCACTTGGCTAATAGATTACTGGAATGATCAGTGAAACATATTGAGCGTGCAAAGGGGTGCTCATTGAAACAAGAAAGCTACTGGGGAATAAAGGAGTGAAACCGAGCCGGCAAAGGAAAGGAGAATTGACAGCTACAGCCCACAGGAGACAAACCAGTAAATTGTCAGAAAGGCTGGTGAGAGATGACACAGACACCTAGTGTGTAGAGATTGTATTAGACTTCTACATGCAGATGGATGACGGTGTGGATTGATGATTTCTGCAGAGCTATATAATCTACAGTATTTTAACACTTAGATGATCTTTCGAGGTCTGTGGTTATTTTTAAATTAAAATTAAATTAGAACATTCAAGTGGAAGAGACTGAGAATGAGCACCACAATGAGTCACAGGAGAGAAATTCCCAGTTCAGCATCTGGTACCTGCACTGGATGAGCAGGAGCCAGCAATGAGCCCTTGTGGCCAAGAAGGCCAATGGCATACTGGGGTGGATCAGAATGGGATTTGTTAGTAGATTGAAAGAGGTCCTCCTCCCCCTCTACTCTGCCCTGGCGAGACCACATCTGGAATATTGTGTTCAGTTCTGGGCCCCTCAGTTCCAGAAGGACACAGAGCTGCTGGAGAGTCCAGCACAGAGCCACAAAGATGATGAAGGGAGTGGAACATCTCCCTGATGAGGAAAGGTTGAAAGAGCTGGGTCTTTCAGCTGAGCCTGAAAAAAAGGAGACTGAGGAGTGACTTCATTAATGTCTATAAATATGTGAAGGGTCAGTGTCAGGAGGATGGAGCCAGGCTCTTCTCCATGTCATCTAGTGATAGAATGAGGGGCAGTGGGAATAAGATGGAACACAGGAGGTTCCACATAAATATCAGAAGGAACTTCTTCACGGGGAGGGTGACAGAACACAGGAACAGGCTGCCCAGGGGGGTTGTGGAGTCTCCTTCTCTGGAGATGTTTAAGACTCACCTGGATGTGTTCCTGTGTGACTTGGTCTAGGTGATCCTGCTGTGGCAGGAGGATTTGACTGGATGAACTTTCGAGGTCCCTTCCATTCCCTAATGAGTCTATGATAGGACAAGGGGTAACGGGTGTAAGCTGGAACATAGGAGGTTCCACATCCATGTGGTGCCTGGTGCCACCTCATCCCCACACAGACCCTGGACATCATCTGGGCCTCAGCAACCAAGGTGCCTTCCTCAGCAGCCCGGCATTCGCGAGCTGCCCTACAGTCGCAGCCTTCGGCTTGCGGGATCACCTTACAGCCACAACTGGGTTTCAGAAGCAGCAGCCTGACTCCCAGCTTTGTACCGAGATGTTTTCTTAGCTGCATTTTCTGTTTAGTCTGAGTTCCACACAGTTTAGTGCTTAGGAAAAGGAAAACAAAGAAGAGTATCAGAAAACCCTCAGGTAGTTCGAATAACCTCTGCGGCAGCATCCTTTGAGCAGGGTCTGCCCTACCCATTTGGAAGACTGTTGGGCTCTGCTAGGCTGCCAGCACGAGCCTAGCAGCACCAAACACTGTGCTCAGTGTATGGCAATGCCCTAGAATCCTCCTCTCTGCTGTGTTCCCAGGGACCACCAGTGTTCACCAGCAGCTCCCAGGAGCTCTTAGCCAGAGCAGGAAAGAACTATCTCAGCCCAAATACCCCCAAGGCATCCTTAGTGCCTTTTCTGTATTAGAGACAGCTAATGGCCAGAGCACTGACCTGGCCCTGAACGATGTCCCTTGGATGCCAGATGACCCTGGGGCAATGTTCCCCCTCCTGCTCCGTGACCTGGTTTCCCTGGGTCTAAAAGGCAGAGCTGACATTTAACCTCCTGTAAAGTGCCTGAAGTTCCTCTGTGGAAAGAGCTGCCTTGCTGCTTCAGCCCTGCACTGCAAACCGAAGGCATGGCTGCCCATCACCTCAGTTCCTCACGTCCCCAGCTGCACCCAGGGATGCTGCTGGCAGCCCCCAGTGAGATGCTAATGGAGGATACAGCACAGATGTCTTGCACGGGGAGGCACTGCAGCTACCAGCTGCTTGGCATTTTGTGCGTGCTTGTGAACACTCATCCTTAATGCCTCTCACTGCCTGCAGCAGGTCTCAGTTTTAAGGGGAAAAGCAAATCCCAGATTCAAACTGCCCTCCAAAGTCTCGCAGGTACGTGGAGGATTTCCAACCAGGGGCTGTGAGCAGCTCACACGGAGCACGGAATGACCGTTTCTGTCACCAAGGCACAGCTGGACCCTGGTGGAAAGCTCCCACCCGGATTAATCAATCCCTACCACAGCCAGCCAAGGAAGACATTAAGTCTTCAGGCTGCCAGGGAATTGCCGGAAGCCAGGATCGCCGGCACCAGCTATAAAGACTAATTGAGGACGACAGCAACATTTGATGGCATCCTTTTAAATTCTTCCTGGCAGCACCGGTGTGATTTAGGGATCGCTGGAGCCCTGAGGATGAGCTCCCTCTGCTGAGGCCATGGCTGATGGCATGCAGAGGGCTCCTCGGCAAAGGGGATCACAGGATCACATCAGGGATAGGAAGGGACCTCGAGAGATCATCTAGTCCAACCCCCTGTCAGAGCATGAAGCTTTATCCTTGCCAGCATCTCAGAATCCATCCTTGCACAGGCATCTTCATACAGCGAGGCTGAGCTGGGACAGAAAAGGTGGCTCATAGGATTAATTTGCATGTCAGCGTGGGACAGATGTAGGATGTCCCCCTTCTGCCTTCTGTACTGGGCACTGGGGAGGCCACCCCTCGAGTACTGGGGGGCAGTGCTGGGCCCCTCACTTCAAGAAAACGATTGAGGGGCTGGAGTGGGTCCAGAGGAGTAATGAGGCTGGGGAAGTGACTGGAGGGAAAGGCTGATGGGGAGAGGCTGAGGGAGCTGAGGGTGTTTAGTCTGGAGAAGAGGAGACTCAGGGGAGACCTTCTCCCTCTCTTCAGCTACCTGAAGGGAGGTTGTAGTCGGGTGGGGATCAGGCTCTTCTCCCAGGCAACCAGCACCAGGATGAGAGGGCAGGGCCTGAAGTTGCCAGGAGAGAGTTAGGTTGGATGTTTGGGAGCCCTTCCTCAGGGAAAAGGAGATCAGACCTTGGAATGGACTACCCAGAGCAGTGGTAGAGTGCCCATCCCTGGAGGTCTTTACAGACTGGATGTGGCCCTTAGTGCCCTAGTCTGGCTGATGTGGTGATGTTAGGTCATGGGCTGGGCTGAAAGAGCTCAGAGGGCTTCTCCAGCCTCAATAATTCTGTGATTTTGTCCCCACCTGCTTTTGGGGGAAAACCAAAACCTTTTGCATTTAGGTCCATCTTCCTCCAGATCATATCTCTGCAGGGTGCAAAGGTAGAGATGGTTTTGGTAACTGGAGTACACGTAGACCTGGCTACTGGAAAACCTGAAATCCCAATCACTCTGCTGGAAAAAATCTCTCACAGTTTCCCAGAGAGTCCATGAGCAGCCTCAGATCTCACCTGCATGACCTGCAGGTCTCTCCTGGGCTTCAGAAAGACCATGAAGAGGATTTCTGCTTCAAAAGGCTTCCACTGATGAAAATCCAGCTGCTCTTAAAGAAACAGTCCAGAAGTATTTGAAGCCCACTGGTGTGATGGGAAGAAAAGGAACGGGTAATAATAGGGAGGATTCAGGTAGGAAAAGATGCTGATGCACCTGCCACTTTCTGTCTTCAACACTGAAGGTGGCATCACATTGCTGGCACCATCTCATGACCTGCTCCACCAGCCACCACAAGCAATGAGACCACAGTGATGAGCAGAAACCCTCAGCATCCCCAACAGGCTTCCAAGCATCATCATACAGGCCTGGGTGTAAAACTTCAAACAAGCCCTGGGAGGTGTTTTGGAGGCTGCTTTCAGTCCCTGACCCAGATTTCATGTCTTCTCACCTTTCCTTCAGCAAGTGCCTCGACCAAGCCCGTTGACAACCTGGGATGTTCAGCTCACAGGCTACTTACGTAGCCAGAGCACTTATCTGCTCCTTCTGCGTCATCTTCCCCTCTGCTCACCCATCCTCCCCAATGCCCCATGTTTTTCTCTTCCACAACCCTGCAAATGTCCTTTCTTCTTTGTTTTAAGAGCCACCTCATTGTTCCTGGCAGGATGGGCAGAGCGCGGGGCGCACAATGCAAGTGCCCTTTTCTCAGGATGTACGTTGGTCATCCCAGGGCAGGAAAGTGCTTACGGAGGGGCTTCCTCAGCAAGCTGCCTTCAGTTCCTCACTTTCCTTCCCCGTTCCCAGCTGGCTCTTACACCGATCCTGGTTGTCCGATCACCAGCCATCCTTGGTAGGAAGCCACTGTGGGCAACCACACTGCTGTGCATCACGCACAGCTTCACGCCAAAGCCCGTGAGCATTCAGCACTCATTGAGCTCTATCATTCTCCTCAGGTAAATCCACCTCTATCTCAAGACCTGCAATGCATGCAGCAGTGGAAGAGTAACCCCATCACATCAAGAGTGTCATGCCCACCTCATCTGACGGCAGCAGCCTCCATCCTCACTGACGTAACACATGCAGACGCCGGTGCAGTAAACGAGGGCAGGAGTCCTTTCATCACTTGCCAGCCTTTGTCCTTGGACACGCACGAATTCCTGGGCATCCTGAGCTTGGGGCCAGAACTGGGCTCCATCTGCTTGGCAGCCCGTGGAACAAAGGGCTCTCTGGGCGTGCCACATCCACGCTGGGCTCTGCAAATGACATTAGGTGGACACATATAACCAGCTGTTAGCATCTCTTGGTTCAGAACAACGTGTACCACCGCTGAGCCCAGCATCGGCCTCATGTCAGAGACATCCTCCCCGGGGACTCGTACAATGCAAGGCATTCACCCTCACCCTCCTCCCAGGCATCAGCGCTCCCCATAAACCCAGATCTGAAGCTGCTTTTCACATCTGTTAGGCTGGAGTTCACATGCTAAAATAGCTCGTGGAAAACTTGCAGAGCCCAGCCTGCACGTCACAATGGGTTCATGCCACTGAGCTCCGTGTAAACTCCAGACACCGAGTTTCTACTAAGCAGAGCAAGTGTTTCACCCTCAGCAGCTCAGGGCAGAACACAGGCCACGTTGCTCACATCAGTCTTGTTTCAGAGCTACATACCTCTTTGGGAACTAGTTGTAGATGGAGGTGACATCAACCGCTCCAAAGGCACCTTCACTGCCAGGACATAGCCCACTCACAGCAGTGAGCAGTGGCAGTGGGTAATAACAAGAACTGCAAGATCTCATGAAGCTTGGCTGCAAGCATCAAGACCAAGTCATCATAAAGAGACCACAAAAATGCAGTGGCTGCCTCACCACGGAATTTCTTCATGCCTCCTCTGCTCTTCTCATCCAGGATGCATTTCCTGTGGTGGGATTTATTTCTACCTCAGGACCCATGCTTCTTCCTCCAGATCATCCGTCTCTTGTTCAAACCTCATCTCACCTTCATCTCAGCATCGCTGCTGCCGATGATGGTTGTCCTTAGGGAAGCCCATAGAATCTATCATGATTCTATGACTCTATGGGCTTCCCTACAGACAATCTTAGGGAAACCATCATGAATCTATGATATCATAGAGAAGGAAAGGACCTGCAGGATCATCAAGTCCAGCCCTCATCCCAACATCTCCCTAACCCCTAGACCATGGCCTCAAGTGCTCTAGCTACTCGTTTTTTTAACATCTCCAGGAATAGTGACTCCACCACCTCTCTGAGTTCCAGTGCCCAACCACTCTCATGAGGTGATTAAAGCTCAATCCCTGTTTGTAGTAGGGAATGAAAGCACAGATCACAGAATCACAGAACATTAGAGGCTGGAAGGGACCTCGAAAGATCTAGTCCAATCCCCCTGCCACAGCAGGATCACCCAGACCAAGTCACACAGGAACACATCCAGATGGATGAGACCACACAGTACCCATAAGCTTTCACTGACTTTTTATACAATCAGGTAACTACTGTGGGTCTCCACAGGGACTCAGCATCTAAGAACTTCCTTCATTTTATGCTGAGTTAGAGACCAGAAGACCTCCAGAGATGATGCCTCAGCAAAACATCTAAGCCTGCTCCAGTCATGGGAAAGAATCAGTTAAAAATACCAAAGTGGCTTGAATCCTTTTTCCTCTGAGGCCTGAATGAGCTTTGGAGAGGAAAGTGCTCCTCAGCGTCCTGACATGTGAATGTGCTGTTAAGGAAGAGGCGTGTATCGCGAACGCCGCGATTCATCCGGGCTCGAAAGCTGCGAGTGGCCTTTTGAGCGACACTTTGCTCGGGAGCCCGTGAATACAGGGCTGTGATTTATCAGGCTTTGCTGGACATGGGAAACAGCCCGAGAGATGGGCTTTGTAATTGTGGCTTTTTGTTCCACAGTTAATGTATGACCTGTCCAGTTCATGCGCCCGAGGAAGAGGAGGCGCTTGGGGAGCGCTGGTGGCTGGCCCCAGCGGCGAGCAGCTAGATGACTTCTTGAGTGCAATTAGTAACTGTGGCCGCTTCTGTTTGATTAAGTGGCTGTGACTCCCTGGTAGAGTTCCCAGATTTGGGGGAGGAAGAGATGGGAGACAGGAACGAGGGAAGGGGTTCGTTATCTCAAGTGTGTTCAAAGCCTAAAGTAACCTGCAGAAGCCTTGTTTTACTCGGTGGTGCTGGAGACCAGTTGATCATAGAATCATAGAATCATTAGGGATTGGAAGGGACCTCAAAAGATCAACTAGTCCAGTCCCCCTGCACAGCAGGATCACCTAGACCAAGTCGCACAGGAACACATCCAGGCAGGTCTTAAACATCTCCAGAGAAGGAGACTTGACAACCTCCCCGGACAGCCCATTCCAGTGGTCCATCACCCCCACTGTGAAGAAGTTCCTTCTCATATTTACATGTTCCAGCTCACACCCATTGCCCCTCGTCTTCCGAGGCCCCTTGATGGTTGGACTCGATGATCGCAGGGGTCTTTTCCAACCTGAATGACTCTGTGATCTAACAGAGAATGAAAGTTACCAGCTCAGCAGTGTCCAAGTTATTTAGGTTTTCTGCATAAAATTGCTTTGAAAGCAGAAAACATCCACTCAGAGGAAATAATTCATGAGCAGAATGGGTGAAAAGCTCTTAGCCAGGTCCAAAAACCATGGGAGATATTTCAGTGGTGCCAGTGCACCAGTTTGGACAGGCTGGAGAGACCTTCTTTCACCTGGAAGAGTGGGAGGTCCTCACATAATTCCTACTTCGCACCGTGCCCTTGAAGCTCAGTCTTTTATGCCACAGCTGAACACAAATTCCTTGCCAAAAGCGACCCCAAAAAAGTTGTAGGTTGCCCATTTAACCATCTAAACCCACTGCTGCATAATTTCGTATCTGTGGGGCAAGAGGACACAGCAAAGGGCTGGCTCGGGGGCTTCCCTGGCTTGTTGGATCCCTGCTAAGAGGTTAGACACGTGGATCCTGCTCTGGCAGGGGGATTGGACTAGGTGATTTCCAAGGTCCTTTCTAATGCCTGAAGTTCTGCGATTCTGTGATTCATCCAGGGTTAGTAAAGAAATGAACCGGACTCTGGAGGACAGCAAGCCCCAGGCAGAGAAGAAATCAAACGGCTACTCACAGAAATAATAAAGAAATAAATCCAAAGAGAAGTCTCAGATCCCTCCTCATGACTCATGCCTGGAGCATTATTCACCAGAAATGACTGAAAACCTCTCTCCTGGCCAGCACCACTCTTCCCATCTCTGGAATTCCCGCGCATCCTGCCTGACAGAGCGGCTGCAGCAACATGGACCCCCAGCACCTTTCTTGTTCTGCCTCCTCTACAGCATCGACCCCTCCAAACCCAAAATAACACAAGAGACCAAACCCCACAACACCCCTATCTGCCAGTTCTATAAGGAGAAAAACAGGGCACCCTTGTTTTGAGCATCTCCTCAGCTGCGTAAGAGAGCAGGAAATTTGGGCCGTTTGCTTTCACCATTGTATCTTCTGTTATTCATCAATTTTGGAAAACAGCCTCTAAAATTGTTTCCGGCTCCCCTTTCCCATGTAAATCACTCCAAGGTTTTGTGTTTTTGTTGGGTTTTTTTTAAAAAAAAAAAGAAGGCTACACATTCTGTTGTTCCCAGCAGTATTTTTTTCACTCCATTCTAATTTAGCAACTCGGTGGAGCTCCCCCTTTCCCTAAAAGCCTGGAAACAGAGGAAGCAGTTCCTGCCTGCGGCTGCACGCAACCAGCAAATGCCACAGCTCCGTGTTGTTTTCCTGTCCCCTTTTAATGCTCCGTCAGCTCCCTCCAGTAGCTAAGAGACATCGGTCAGCCCAGGGAATGAGCACCCCCACCTCCTCCGCCCCGGGAGACTTCCATGTGCTGACTCAGCTTTGGACCCTCTGGAGAGCATCGGGGTGATGGAAAAGGCTCTTAGCATCCAGAGAGCAGTATTGTGCTCTGGGAACTGCAAGGCAGGTTCTGCAGTGCTCAGGTTCCAGTTTGGGCAGAAAATGCAGGTATTTTAAATGAATTTTCTTCAGACTTGCAGAGCTTCTTTAGGGTTTGAGGGGAGACGTGTATTAGGGACTGGAAGGGACCACAAAAGATCACCTAGTCTAATCCCCCTGCCAGAGCAGGACCACCTAGACCTGTGACCCAACCCTCAATGTTCTGTGATTCTGTAATAGTTTTGTATGGAAAACACCTTAGGACAAGGGGCAGTGGGTGTCAGCTGGAACATAGAAGGTTCCACATAAATATCAGAAGGAACTTCTTCACAGTGAGGGTGACGGAACACTGGAACAGGCTGCCCAGGGGGGTTGTGAAGTCTCCTTCTCTGGAGATGTTTAAGACCCACCTGGACATGTTCCTGTGTGACTTGATCTAGGTGATCCTGCTGTGGTCGCAGGGTTGGACTAGAAGATCTTTCAAGCTCCCTTCCAATCCCTAATGATTCCATGTTCAACTGGAACAGGCTGCCTAGAGAGATGGTGGAGACCCCATCCCTGCAGACATTCAAGGTCAGGCTTGATGGTGCTCTGGGCAATCAGGTCTGGTTAGAGATGGCCCTGCTTGTTGTAGATGGGGTGCACTAGATGACCTTTGGAGGTCCCTTCCAACACAGTACATTGTATAGTTCCATGATCAACAATTAACCCCACAATGTCCAGTCACTAAGCACCACATCTACACATCTTTTACATCCCTCTGGGGACCAACTTCAAGAATCATCTGAAAATATAAAGAAGAATGTTGTTGGGGTTTCTTTAAGCTCCACTACCTAGTGAGTCTTCCTCATTTAAAACCCACCTGGATGTGTTCCCGTGCTACTTGGTCTAGGTGATCCTGCTGTGGCAGGGCGATTGGACTAGATGATCTTTCAAAGTCTCTTCCAATCCCTAATGTTCTGTGATTCTGTCATTTCCCTGACCTGAGGAGCAAGAAGATGCCATGAGAAACATGGACCTCCCCTAACCTGTGCCAGAAGGAGCAGAAGGAAGCTGGAATACCTCCAGGTAGGAGTGCCAGGCTGTGCAGAATCAGGCCAGCTGGTTTTCAGAGGGTTCACACACACAGGGGTGGGGAAAAAAAGACTTCAAAACCAATATCCAATTGATTCTATGGTTTTATGATTCAATTCCAGCTTCTCCTTGTGGAAACTCCCCGTTTGGTCCTGAGTGAGTCAGCCAAAGCAGTGACCTCGGAAGCACGATGGGAATGTTGTTGGACGTAAAAGGAGCAGATCAGTTGTGGCATGAAGCAGCACGATGAGCCAGGAGCTGCAAGCACCAAGGAACAACCACGCTGCAAAATGCAGCAGCTCTAGTGTGAGGGAACTGCTGTTCCCCAGCTGAAAGGAGCAGCCAAGGAAAATAGTTCCTTGATGGCTGCAGTCTGCGGGAAAGCAGCCCGTCATACCCCACATCCACAGGGATGGGCCAGCAGCAGGGTGACTGAATCACAGAACATCAGGGATTGGAAGGGACCTTGAAAGATCATCTAGTCCGGTGCTGTGGGAGAGTATCCCCATCCGAAGCAGAACTGTTCAAGGTTTGCTTTGAAGCAAATGCAGAAAGAAAATTCAGTCAATCACCTTTTTTTCTGGCCAGAAAAAGCTTCTCAGAAGAATGTCCTGGCAAAATGGTTCATTTTTGGACTAACTCCAAACACAAGAGGAGGTATGTAAGCACATTGCTACTGAATTCACATCAGAGCTGTTGCCAAAGGGAGAAGACACATAGGAAAGGAAGCTGGACCTTCCTCGCCGTTGGGAGAGAAAGGTCAGACCTGCAAACACACGTCCTGATTCGGCCACTGACTTGGAGCCCACTGGCTGAAATACAGGCTGGCTGGGTACATGTTTCCTCCAGGCTTGCAGCCCTTCACTGGCTGTTGATGGCAGGTTAACCTTCCTTCCTTTTGGGCTGAAGTGGAGCACAAATGGGGGAGCAAAAATTGGGAGGAAATTGCAATTCCATTTCTTTCCCTTAAAGGATTTCTTTGACTCCAGTGGGGGAAATCCAAACAGTGCCTTCAAGCCAGACCTCACGCAACACCGAGAAACTACAGCATGGACGTAACCCCTTAAGTTATCAGCACCTGCTGCTGAGCAGTTCCCTAACCACATGATGGAGCATGACTTCTTGCTGGATTCAAACCCCTCTGACTACAGTGATGCTTGAATAAGACACAGAATCATTAGGGATGGGAAGGGACCACAAAAGATCATCTAGTCCAATCCCCCTGACACAGCAGGATCACCCAGACCAAGTCACACAGGAACATGTCCAGGTGGGTCTTAAACATCTCCAGTGAAGGAGACTCCACAACCCCCCTGGGCAGCCTGTTCCAGTGCTCCATCACCCTCACTGTGAAGAAGTTCCTTCTGATATTCATGTGGAACCTCCTATGTTCCAGCTGACACCCGTTGCCCTTTGTCCTATCACTAGATGACGTTGACAAGAGCCTTCAGGTATCACCAGGGCTTGATGTTATGAGGTGAGGCCAGGCTCTTACCTGAGGATGTGGCCAGGCACGTTGCAAGAGAACACTATTAGAGAATCAGAGAATCATCCAGGTGGGAAAAGACCTTCGAGATCACTCACCTCAGCATTTCAATAAACGTTTTCATTCGACCCCCATTCCCCAGTAAAACAGAGGCCAGGCTGCACACTTCAGGGAGGGAAGGGCAAGAAAGAGTCCACATCACCTTACACTGACCTCAGCACTCGTGAATCACTTCTACCCACTCTTTACAGGATACACCCCTATTACAGCCGGTTGTCTGGTCTGCCCCGCACCTCCTCCGCTCCAACCCTGCCTTCCCCAGGAGCAGGAGCAGGAGATAAGTGCTTAACGCATTAGCAGAGCACATAGCTTCCCTGCAAGAAGCATGTCTCCGGGCTGCTGCCAGATGCCGAGCCGCTCCCCCACGCAGCCCGCCCTCGGAGCCAGCCCCGAATTATCAGGGGATTTCAGAGGCTCCCCACTGCGGCACCACTCACGCAGACAAGGAACCTGCAGCCTCTGCCCCTCCCGAACGCAAGGGCAGCTTCTCACCTCTGTGTGGAAGGAGAAGGGATGATGGTTTGGGGGGGGAAAGCCCTGGGAGACCCACTGTAGCCTGGGACCACACAGAAAAAGAGCTCCAGAGAGTTTAGGGCTGTGGCAAGGGACGAGACCATTAACGCTCTGAGCAGAGGAAGGCATTGCCCTGTACTTCTTAGGTCGCAGCGACAGCAGAGGAAGTCTGGCAGGGCCACGATGTGGGATGGCGATTGCTCTCCAGGGTGACTCCAAAAGGCAATAAAAAAGACAATAAGGAGAAAGATAATAAAACCCTCCAGCTTTTTATTTTCTCCTCACAAAGTCAGGCTTTTCAGGAAGGCTTAATGTTTGCCTACAGATTTACTGCCCCCCAGGCGCAGGGTGCAAAGGGGCAGCTGACATTGCTTGGCAGCTCCTGCAAAGGGATGTGTAGCCGCAACCAACCCACCTACAGGCAGCGAGGACCAGCCAAGGCATCTTAACACTGAGCCAATGAAATGAGATTAGAAGCATCCTTTCCCTGAAGAGTCCTAAGAGAGAACCAGCTCAGCCAGAACCTTAAATCAGAACTGGTCCTGCTGAGGCTGTTTATTCTCCCTACAAGAACCACCAGCATGTCCTGCTGGGAGTGGAAGGGCCCTGGACAAACAATGCCACAACCTCGGTGCATCCAGCCGGCACATCAACAAGCATCCTTGGGGTGATACAGGCTGACACTGGCTTCACCAGGAGCCAAAAGGAGATCCAGTCATTCAACCACCACCAAAGCCTCCAGCCCTTGGTGCACCCACTCACCTGGACCTTAGCCATGTCCCACAGGCTCACACTGAGCAAACAGAGCGGGTAAAAAGCCTAAATCCCAAGGCAGCAGAGAGGAGACTGGCTGGTAAGCCCTTTCTGATGACCACCACTCCTTGGATGTCCTGGCTGGCCCTGTTAGCTGAAAGTCAGAATAACAGTGCTCGACCTTCCGGGCTGCACCACAAGCCAACCCCACGTCCCCAGCACTTCTGCGTTTGCCAACAAACCTGCAGGCAACGAGGGGCAACAAATCCCTCCCAAGGAAGTGTCCAGCTGCCATGGATGTAATGGGCCCACCAAGGCACCACGACAACGGCTCCAGCAGCTTCTCCATCAGCAGGTTGAACTGACACTGTCTGAGCCAGCCCCAGCTACTGCAGGACCCGCGGCCGCCGGCGTGACTTATCGTTTCTGTGACACGCTCCTTTGTATTCCCAGGCAGCCTTGGGGAGCCATTTCTCAACGAGAAGACAGCTGCTGGGAGACAGGAGCAGAGCTGGGAGCCTGAGATCTGGGAGAGGATGCAGGGAAGCTGGGGCAGGATGGCTGCAGCAAGACCCAGGGACACACAGGAGCTGCAGAAAGGAGCCACTCCGGGGCGTCATGAGACAAGGCACTACTTAAGCAGCCGATTTTCAAGCGGCAGCATCCACCCAATGGCTTGAAGCTCTGCTGCCAGGGCCTCCTGGTTTTTATGGGGCAGCAGGGTCTAGTAAGTAGAAACACTCAAAACCAGGCAGAAGCTGGACTGGCTGATACCAAACAGAGCAATACTGTGTCCAACCATGCA
This sequence comes from Rhinopomastus cyanomelas, assembly GCA_013400115.1. Classification (NCBI taxonomy): domain Eukaryota; kingdom Metazoa; phylum Chordata; class Aves; order Bucerotiformes; family Rhinopomastidae; genus Rhinopomastus; species Rhinopomastus cyanomelas. Next base: position 667,191 of record VXBP01003849.1, read on the forward strand.
AGGAATAGGATGGTCGTAAAATACCTGCCGTTCACACAATCAGAGCCTCCAGCTGTCTCAGCTCACTTGAGATGGTGCAGCCCAGCAGCTCAAAAACCTCACAGTAAAGGCACAAGTGAGCTGGAAGGCCAGCCAAGCACAGCTCCCATTGCTTCAGTCTCTGGTGCTTAATATGATCCATATTCCAGGCAAAGCTTTTTCCACACTGGGCTGTTCACACTCCTCCTTTCCCTCTAGAACCTCGCAGGGGTTGTGCTCAGCCTGGCAGCCTGCTCTGGAGGTAGAGCTGATGCTCTTCTCTACACTATCAACCCATTTTCAAAATGCACAAGGACATCTGGTCTCCAAAAATCTCCATCTTTTCACGAAATCCCACCCAAATTGGGTACCAGATCTGAAAGCGATGAGAGAGGGTGGGAGGGTTGAATCACAGAATCACAGAACATTAGAGAGACCTCAAAAGATCATCTAGTCCAATCCCGCTCCCACAGTACGATCACCTAGACCAAACTGCACAGGAACATGTCCAGGAGGGTTTTAAATGTCTCCAGAGAAGACACAACTCTCCTGGGCAGCCCCTTGCAGTGCTCCATCACCCTCACTGTTAAGAAGTTCCTTCTGATATTCATATGGAAGCTCTTATGTTCCAGCTGACACCCATTGCTCCTTGTCCTATCACTAGATGACATTGAGCAGAGCCTGGCTCCATCCTCCTGACACCCACCCTTCACATATTTATAGACATTAATGAGGTCACCCTCAGTCTCGAATCAAGCCTGGACACCAATGCTGCAGCAGAGCAAAGAACTCTCACATTTCCAAGCCCAGGCTGTCCAGTCCTGGGTGCTACAGATGTCCATGGGATGCTCTTGGAGGAGAATCAAGCTTGTGGGTTCAGCCTTTTGCTGATGATGCTCTGAGACCAGCACCACGGAGGGACAGGCTGGGGTACGGGATGCTGCAAGAGCAAAAAACATCTTCTGAGAGGAGTTTAAGTTTTGTCTTCACCCTGAGGGCAGCCCAAAGCAGTTGGCACTTGACTTTCTTCTCTGTTTCCCCTTGGAACAAGAATGCCTAAATACATGTATCAGGAACCACTGGAATGTTCTGTTCCAGGGTGACTGAAACATTACGCTAACACTAGAGGCACCGGGCGATCACAGAATTACACCAACACTAATATGAAATGAGAAGGCTCAGGAGGGTCTCTTCTTCATATTCTTCTCTCAACATTTTTTGAGTGGAACTGAAGGCATTTCCTGCAAAAGGATTTGATTGCAGCAAAGCCAGTTCCAGTGGAAAGCTGCTCCCTGCAACAGGGAACATGGAATTAGGTGGATGAGGGCCCATAACATGACTAATTGACAGGCAGCTGAATATGAGCCAGCAGTGTGACCAGGTGGCCAAGAAGGCCAATAGCATCCTGGTCTGGATTAGAAATTATGTGTCCAGCAGGAGCAGGGAGGTGATGGTCACCCTGTACTCAGCACTGGCAAGGTCACAGTACTGGAATGGGCTGCCTAGGATGGTGGTTGAGTCCCCATCCCTGGATGTGTTTTAAAGTTGCTTAGGTATAGTGTTGGGGGACCTGGTTTAGGGGTGAACTTGTAGAGTAGGGTTGATGGTTGGACTCAATGATCTCAGGGGTCTTTTCCAACCTGAATGGTTCTGTGGCTCTGTGACTGCTGGCATGCACACAGAGTGCCCAAGCTGAGCATAACCGACTATCCTGGAGGAAACCCCTCCAACAGCTAATAAGTAAAGAAAGAAACATTCAAAAATATAATAATTCCTAATGCTATCCTGTTCTATTGCTTTGTTGGGGGAGGTTGGTTGGGGTTTCTCAGTGGTGCTCTCTAACTGGTCTAACCAGAGCTAAGCTAAAATCAATCCCCACCACTCTAACAAAGAGCAGACACAAGGCACTGCGTTTGCTGGATGTCCCACGGTGAGACGCTTGCACCACGCCAGAAATGCTCTCCAGAAATGATCCACAGCAGTATGGTTGAGTGGTGAACTTGGCAGATTAGGGTTAATGGCTGGATTTGATGATCTCTCTTTTTCCAGCCTGAATGATTCTACAGCACTGAATACTAGGAAATGGGTAAAAGACATCCAGGGAAAAAGAAAAGCTCGTCCCTTTTAGCTGCAGGGTCCTGTCCACAGTTGCAAAACACATTAATCTTGCAGAACACGGCCAGCAGACAGAAGCCAAAAGGTTGCCACTGGGGTGTGGTGAAGGGGAGACATACTTACATGCTATTGCTCAGCAGGTCACAGCAACAGGATGCTGATAACATCCTGCAAACTTCCTCCTCCAACCGGTGGAAAAAAAAAGCCCCTAACAACATGATGGCCCCAGGCACATAATGACCAGCCGACCATTCACAAACTCACCTTCTGCATTTCAGAGCAGCCTGGCAGACGCGTTGCTTTTCTCTGGTTATAAAGGAGCCAACTTGAAAGCAAGGACAGCAGGGCAGAGGCAGCGGCGAGCTCTGCGGCCGGCAGGGCGACGGGGTGACAGCTCGGCGAGCGCAGCGCTGGCACCGTCGCTCCTTTTATTGTTCCAGATGTATTTTAAATTGACCAGCACCAGAAGAGAGGCTTTTTAATAGCTGGGTTTACACGTTTTCCTTGTCCTCTAGACAACAGAGTTCAAAGGGGTTCCGAGGCACGTTATGTTCTCAATGGCACCAATATAAATCCAGATGAAGTCAAAGCAACAGGCTTAGCAGGAGAGGCACTGCGGGCTCTACTAACGGCATGGAGAAGCAGATTCTCCAGACTTCCAGCATCTCTAAAGCTCGTTAAATTAATTGTAAAATTAATTTAATTAGATTAATAATGTGGAGTCTGACCCCGAGATGCCCAGGACTTCTGCAGCACAGTCAGGCTTGGTGTGGGGACAAGGCAAGAGGAAGATTGTTTGCCAAGGACCAGGTGAGGTTTCTATTCCTCCCTTTTCAATTGAAAACACAGGGACATGCCCAGAAAGAGAAACAAAACCTGACTGCAGAGAAAAATGGCTGAGAATAAAAACCTAAACTCATCTTGGTCTGAGCAAAATAATTTTACTAGATTACAGACCATTTTGATCTCAATACCTGCTCAGTTTTTGAACCAAGGGGGAATGTAGCAAGGATTTCCAAATGATGCTGGAGGCATCCACAGACCCCAGGGAAGTGGTCTGTGGCACCAAGCACGACTTATTTCCCACAGAGCTTGTACAATCCATTTCCAACCATTTCTTCTGTGCATTTAACTCTCCTTCCCCTACCAAAACAAACCCTAAGTTACAGGAAATCTCCAGCTGGAAGAGGTCCTATTGAAATAAATAGTCTGTCTTCCAGGTGGATAGAAAAGACAGTGGTGGAAACACGTGTTGTGGTGATGCACACACTAAAGTTGATCACCAAGGGCTGCTCCCCACCCCAGAGCAGAGGTCTGCTGAGCCCAACTGCTTACACCTCTGCCACAGGCTCTGCTTTCCTTTACGTGGAGTGGGGAGGTGGTGGCAAACCAGTGGGGCCCCCCACTAGGTGCAAGGTGAAGCCTGGAAAGGAGGCACTTGGAAAGGTTCACCCTGTGCACAGCACTGCACAAGCCCGCAGCCCCTGAGCTGAAGCATCTTCACCCAGCCCCAGCAAAACCTCCTCTCCCTGAGGCAGCACAAAAGCTCATTTGCAAATCCACATTTTTGGGAGTCACCTTCTCAGTTCTGCTCTGCTTCACAAAATCCTGGAGACACAAAACATAACCACAGCTGCTCACAGAGCCCTGCAGTGCATACGAGCGCGTGGATGCGGATTTCCTTCCACCACAGCTGCATTTTGAAGCAGGTCCAGGACGCCAGCCCTGGGTTTTGGATGCAGTAACACAGCACCTCACAAAGCCTGTTCTGTCATTTTTCTTTTACATCCTCCTCCCCAAAAACACTTCTGCAGGAATGAGACCTGCCCTGGAGCGAGTCTACCTTCCACCTGGCCACTCTGACCCTGCTTCCTACAGAGAAAGCAACCTCCTCCTTTCTCTTGGCACAGTCTCCGTCGCCAGGCTGGCACCCAACCCCTGCAAAACAACACCTCACTCCAGTTACCCACCCACACGGGTAGCGGGGTCGATTCACGCATGGAGGGCTTCCAACTCCACCTACATGCCTGTGTCTATCACGGCTCAGCTCCTGGGTACCTCCAGTGGAGGCTGGCAAAGGGCAAGGGCTAGGAAAGAAACCTGGACACCTCCAGTGGAGGGGCTGCAAAAATTATAAGCAAAAGTTTGCAAGGAAAGAAGATTTTCACCCAATCTGAGGAAACTGGGGGTGATACTGTGCTTGTTCTTGTCTTTGTGGCAACCTTTTGTGACCCCACATACCAGTTGGGGGTCTAGCTGGCAGCTCAGCTATGATGACCGTGCATTAAGAAGAGGAACAGTTGCCACCAGCATCATCCCACACCTTCCTCCTCCCACCCACTGATTCACGTGGAGAACACCTCCCCTTGAGTTCAACACAGAAAATTAAGGGCCAAACAAGGCTGATGCAATGTTCTGGGGCATCATCTGCTCTCTAGGTCTCTTTTTGCCCAGCTAAAACTGCTGTCAAATCATGGCCAGTAAGACCCAACAAGCTGGGCTCACTCCATCCCAGGCTGGCTCCAGAGCAGAGCAATGCCATGATTTGCCCTGCTTCCCTTTCAGGTCATCGTTCCCAGAGCAAGAACAGGGAAGCACATGCACAGGGCAGCCAGACCTGCTGACGCAGACGCAAGCTCTGGGGTGAACCCATGGGGACCCAAGTGGCAACCCAAGCTGCCCTCCCCAGCAGCAACTGGTTCCCATCACGAGCTCACGCAAAGGTAAGCGAAAACTGCCTCTGGACCTGTGCCAGGTTGGCTTCCATCCACAGGTATTTTTGGAAGGGCTTTTGTCCTGGATTCCCGCTGTTTCAGGGCCAGATCCTCCCGGGTACTGCACACACTGAGCTGGGAGCATCCAGCAGCGCAAGTGAGAGGGGTGATGGAGAGCGCTTCTCGTCGTGGAAACTGGATTCAGCAGAAATAAATGGCTCTGGCAGGTCAGACACCCCCCACTCGCTGCCTTAATGCCAAAGGAGGTGACACCAACAGTCATTTCATCTGCCTCCTGGCTCCCCCCACACACACCTACACAGACTACAAGCAGCCAGGGAAGAAAATAAATCCTGTTGCTGAGAAATGAGCTCGGGTCAAAAAAACCTACTTTTCCATCTGATTTGGCCAAAAGGAAAGAAAAGGCAGGAGAGCAGAAATGCCTCAAGGGTGGAGACTGGGATCTGCCTCCTCCCAGTTTCAAAAGGGCCAAGGAAGTTCTGAGAGGTGAGTTAATAGGTGAGAGCTGGGGGGTTCAGCAGTGCCACAAAGCCCCAGCACCCCAGGGAGGGGCAGGGGTGGTTCTGTCCTTATAGACCCTTTGGCTACAGGGGGCAAACACCCCCCAGCAATGCACAGGGGTTCCTACAGCAACCCTGAGCTGGGTGCTGTCTTCACACTTGCCCCATGAAGAAGTGCCTCCTGGGGCCATCCAGCTGCGGTTCCATGTCACACAGTATGACCAGAGCTGGGAAGATAATCATGCTGAGAAAATAGTCTGTAAGAAAGGGCTTTTTCAGATGCTCAGTGGTTGTGGGTACGACCCAAAGTGCCCCTGTGGCACAGATCTCCCTCACGCTGGCAAGCACAAACACAGAGGAGAGGCTGAGTCTTGAAGGAGGAAACACCACAGAAATCCACCTGGGACATGAAAATGAGAATTAAAGGAGAATAAGATGAGAAGATAGAATAAGAGGAGAAGGAGCTTCTTCACTGCTGTCCTGTTCCTGTCCCTGCGCAAAGCTGTGTCCTCTTTCCCTGGATCCACGTTCACGAGGGAGAAGCAGAAGATGCTCATAAGCACTGGTGAGGCTGACAGGAGCAAGGAGCAGGGCAAGGGCTGGAGAGCCGACAGCTCTGGGCCAGGACGTGGGCACCTGCAGGGCTCCAAGCAGCGCACGGGAAACCCTGCTCCACCCAGGTGCTCCCAGCACATCAGTGCAGCAAGGAGAAGCGCAGCTCTGCAGGCTGGTTTCTGCTCTGGATGAGGCTGGGTGAGCGGTTTAAAGCCCCAGCTTCACTGGTCCTGCCCATCCAACACATCCAAGTCTCGTTGCCTCACACTGAGAAATCCCCAGGGAAGAGCTGACTCTATCTACCTCCACCTCTCCTCAGCCGCCCGGCAGCAGAGCAGCACCACCAGCTGAGGTGGGATTCGAAGGCGGCTGCTGAACAGAATCGATAAGCAATTTAAATGAAACTTCCTCGGAGCAAAGCAGTGCCCCAGCCCCTTCGTGCACCGAAGGCACTGGGCCCCTGCAGCTCAAGCTCCAGGAATGCGATTGCCACCGAAAGGGGAAACTGGGGCTGAGGACACTGTCCCGGTGGCCATCGGCCGCCCTAATTAACGCCTTTGAGCCGCAGCCAGCCGCTCGCTGAAAAGTGAACTTTCCTCTGAACCCCATTTCTCGCGCCAGAGGGAGCTTGCCGGGCCCTGCCTCGCGTCCCCGCGCCCCTCGCCTCCCCCCAGAGCTTTCCTGTTTACATTTCCCATTAGATTACTGTAATTAATGCAATAACAGCAGATACTGTTTGGGAACGCAGCTGGCTACCACTTGACGGAGGGCTCAGTGCCGCTCCTAAGGATGAGCAGCAGCTCCCCCAACACAGGCTGGCAGCTGCTCAGCCCTGTACCTGAGGATGCTCCCTGAGCTGCACCAGTGCATCGCTGATCCCAGGAAGCTGGGTGGCACCAACACCCCACGACAGAGCTGATTTGGCTGCAGACTCCTTTCCTGTGGGAAGAAAGCAAGCCACCCAACAACTCAAGTAACCCAAAACACAAGCAAGCCCATCTCTTGCACCCAGAGCGTCTGGCTGGGTGTCAGGAGATTAGATGGGAAAAGCCCCTGTGATCCTCCTAAAACCATCTCCAGGATTTGGCACTAGGGAAGCACCTGGGGAAGGCAGTAGGCACCACAAAACAGGGCAAAGAGAGGCTCCCTGCCTCCAACCCTGTTAATCCTTCAGGAGATGCAGCTGAGCCCAGGAGAACGTGGCGGGTACTTGCTGCAGGCACAATGCTGCCTCTTCTCAGGCAACCACCAATTTCTCCCTATTCATTGAGCACAGACACTGGGCTGGGGTCTGTCCAGTGTAAGGGCAGGGGAGGAATGAAAGCTGCTCACATACAGCTTTTACACACGTTCTTCCACTCTTACTACCCCAACTATCTCCAAATTTAAACCAAACAAGTCACGGGGAATCTCCACTCTTGCTCTAGGAATGGGTCGGGCTCAACTGATACCAGTCATCTTCTTGGAGAGATGAAGAACACCGAGAAGCCTTCCCCTGTTTCCCTGCACCCCTCACCCCAGGAGGAGACCCCCGTTACTCCACACCGCTGCTGTGGGTCCCAATAACAGCCGATGCTCTTCCCTCTGGTGCCGACGGGCAATTGTCTGGGGGAAACCAAAGTCATAAACCCCCTCCCTCAGCCTTAATTGGAGGCGAGCCCTGTGCAGATCACTATCTGAATCAAAGTCCCCAGCTGATGTATGGGCTGGGCTGCGTGTCAGGGACCCTTTGGTGGAAACAGGCCCCTTGCTGTTATATGGTACCCAGGGGAACTGTAGGTCTTGGCTTTCCAGACCTCTCCAATCCCGGGGGATTGAGCAGAGTGGCTCAGAGGACAGCTGGGAGCTGCAGCACATCTGTGCTCCCCCTCATCGACACGTTGGTAGCAGGCTAATAGATGCTATATAAAAGCCCAAGAGCAGGGAGCAGGCAGATATGCATCTTCAAGGAGGGAGGCAATCGAGCAGGAGGGCGAAGTAAAACGAGAACAGCCGAAAAAGTAAAAGCAGACTTTGAAATCAAAGCTCTGGTTGATCCCATCTCAGGGCTGGGAGGTGGCCTCAGGAGCAGATGAGTGAGGAGAGTTGAGCTGGGAGGGGAAACCTGGCCCTGGCATGAGATGTGGTCACTGTTCACACATCTTTTTGATGGGGTACACCTAGAAATCAAGGCAGGCTGGCTCTCATGCTCCGGCAGAGCCAGAAGAGCCTGTGCTGGTGACTGTCAAGCAGGTCTGCCCAAGGTAAATCAATTTGGTCCCAGTGCTCGTGAGGTCTTCTCAACTGGTAGAGCCCAGTGCATCCATATCCCAACCTTTATCAAAACAGGGCAGAACTTAAACAGCTGCAGGCCTGAATCTGGAGGGAAGGAGAGCATTTTATACTTTAGAATCCACAAAAGAGCAAAGCTGCATTCTGTTCTCAGCCCACAACATTGATTTTTTCACTGACTGGCCAAACCACACAGACACACACACACTCTGCAACGCTCCTGCTTGGCATGGACTCCCCTCCAGGCTCCACTTCTCCAGCACATTCAGCTCATTTATTTTTTGCCTTCCGTGCAATAAGCCCTGCTCATTCTCCAAGTGTGATCAAAACAGACACTGCAGTTTGCTGCCATTCCCCAGCTTTCTCGCCCGTGGGTGATGTCCTGCTCCTCTGTCGCCCGGGGACCTTCTGCAGCTGCCAGTGAGTCGCTGCCACGCTCATCCCCCGTAGGAACCTGCCATCTTGCACTTCAGGCATTGAGAACAACATCTCCCTTTTGAAACCCCTTCAGCTGCCAAGGCAGAAGCGCTTGGAAACAGCCTCTCACCCTGCTCTCTGCGCTGGCATATGTTCCCCAGCTGGAAGATTTGCAGTTGCTTGTCAGAGGCACTGACCCCGCTGCAGCTCCCGGCCGAGCCCCCGACACGATCTGCAGCACGCTGGCTGCCTGCGGGTCGCCGGCTGGGTGGGAACAGAATTAACCTTTTTGCAAGGATGAGCAAAGGAATTGCTGATCTTGTTTTCTCCCCCTCTCTGCAAGCGACAGGCCTCCTCCCCAAGAGCTCTGCAGCAGCCTTAACTCCTCTGGCTGGAAAAAGCATCAGCTGTGATCCCTGCAATAAATACTCCCTGCTTCTACCCACCCGCACAGCAGGGTCAAGAGCCTGTAAGTCAGCATCAACAAGCTGAGGATGCTCAGAGCTCACTGCCCTGTTTGCCTCCAGCTCCACAGCATTTCTCCTGCACGTCCTCCCAGTAAGAGCTGCTGCAGGTTTGGGATGGCATCCAAATCCTTTGGAGCCCACTGCTGCGGCTGTGCCAGGCTCCTGGGGAGAGGATAAGGACCAGGAGCACGACACACTCCCACTGCTGAGAGATGCTGGCGGGGTAGGAAGTTCCCTTTGGGGGTGTAGCTCCGTTTTGCCTGCGCTGGTTGCTAAGGGCAGCCTGGAGGAGCTGAGCTGCAGGCAAAGCCCTTGAGGATGTGGGGAAATTATACAGCTCGTTTGATGAAATCATAGCCGTGCTGGCAAACGAAAAATCCAGCAGCACAACAAATCCTGCCTGGGGGCTCAAGGATGAGATTAAAAACACAGCAGCCACTCGACGCAAAGCGCCGATTCAGTGTAAATTCAGGCGGCTGGTTCACAGCTGCCCCTTCATCTGTGCCACTGCACATCCTGTGCCAGATCCCAAACTGCCTGTGCCACTCTGCTGGCTCCAACATCAGCCCTGCTCCCTGGGCAGCGTCAAAGCTGCCACACAATCAGCTCAGGGGCCCCAGTAAACTGATCTCGCCCAAGGGGCACAGCTCTGCTGCATCTGAGACTTGCATCCAAGGCACAGGCATGGCATCCGAGACACCCACAGCACCCGTTACTCAGCAAGCCTGAAAGCATGCAGCATAGCACCCAAGGCATGCACAGCACCCAAATCATAGGCAGCGTCCTTCATGTGCGTAGCACAGCACCCCAACCACATGCAGCACCCTCAGCTGAGTGTGCAGCACAGCACCCAAGACAGGCACAGCACCCGAACCACATGCAGCACCCAAATCATAGGCAGCAGCCTCAGCTGAGTGCAGCACAGCACCCCAACCACATGCAGCACCCTCAGCTGAGTGTGCAGCACAGCACCCAAGACAGGCACAGCACCAGAACCACATGCAGCAGCCTCAGCTGAGTGTGCAGCACAGCACCCATACGATGCACAAAGCCCTCACAACACAGCATCCACGGAAGGCCAGGCGGGAGTGCTGGTTGCTCTCGCACTCACTAGAGGGAAGCAGTCTCCCAGAGAACTCAGACGACGACCAACGCCGGCAGCCGGAGCTCTCCAGGCTGCGGGCACACGGAGCAGCCGTTGGGAGGTCTGTGCCGCCAGCCCTGTGCGAGGTGTCTCCCTTGGAGTAGCCTCGGACCAGCCTGGATCTGAACCTCCCCAGTGCTCACCAGACAGAGAGAACCTAAACACGAGCTCCAGTTGGTTCGGCACTGGTTTGGGTAGCTGTTGGGTTGCTTCCCTACATCTCCCCTCAAGTCCCCTAATCTATAATAGAATCATCCTGGCTGGAAAGGACCTCCAAGATCATCAAGTCCAGCCCTCATCCCAACATCTCCCTAACCCCTAGACCACGGCCTCAAGTGCTCTAGCTACTTGTTTTTAAACACCTCCAAGGATAGTGACTCCACCATCTCCCTGGGCAGCCTGTTCCAGTGCCCAACCACTCTCTCAGTAAAGAGCTTCTTCCTAATACCCAACCTAAACCTCCTCTGATGAAGCTGAGGCCATTTCCTCTCATCCTATCATTAGAAAATTGGGAGAAGAGACCCTCAAAGGCTGCCAAGCACCATCATCACTCACCCAGAGACCCTCCTCTGGCTGCTGCAGACCCTCCAGAGGACTCCACGTACAGATCACAGAATGGATTGGATTGGAACGGACCTGGAAAGGCCATCTAGTCCAAACCCCCTACAACAAGCAGCACAACCGAGTCTCCTCTCAGTGCAATGTCACCCCTCTTCTCTTCCATTCCTTTAGTGCTCAGAGGAAAACAACAGAGAACTGGACGGATTAAAGCAGGAATGGAAAAGTGCTTTGAGCTCCAGGTCACGCCAAGCACCGCTCGGATGCGGTTCATACAGCACAGAAAATAGCAGTGATCTTAAATTTATTACAACCCAGCTGTAAAATTGCATAATAACAAGCCCAGGCAGGCAGGAGCAGAGGAATAATGTTGATAAATGCATCTTCCTGCTGCATCAGGACTTTCTGTAGGAAGAAATTCACTACGGAGCCGCTGAGAAGTGAGTAACCAGCCATTTACAGGAGGTGGCAGGGAAGTGGAGAATTCAGCCTTTCGCCTTCATTTCGTCTCCAAATCGATCTGATTCGGGATGAGGTTGAGCTGGGACATCGCAGTCTGAAAAGCATCGCATATTTATGAAGAGCACTGTTCACATTCATTACTCACACACGCAGCCGTGCGGAGTTTACACGGACACAAAACCCCCGGTCGTCGTGCCTGGAAATGGAACACAAACACATTCTGGCTTTCGAGAACGAGGGAACACTATTGAAGAGACAGCACCATCGCTACAAGGTACCCCGAAAAACACCTGCCAGGCTGGGCCACCTCCCTGTGTTCTTCTGAAGTGGTGCAGAACAGACTGGGATGAAAGCAGAGCCTTCAAAAAATCAATACGGGCAGGCGGTTCCGCTTCCCCTCTCGCCTTAGGGAAAGAAAGAGCCTTGTGAAGGAATAAGTTCAAGTTTTAAGGAAGTTTGAGAGAAAGGTTATGTTCTGAAACCCCAGAGTGGCTTCTCTAGGGTGATTTAGGGGAAAAAGCTGAGTTTCTGATTTCTCTTTAGAGCTCGGGGGTGATACTTTTGCTGCCTCAGCTGCTGAGCTGTAGTTGAGACCAGGGCAAAATCCCGCTGGGCACGGTTGCCCAGGATGGGCTGTTAATTCAGTAGTGGTCACTGGGACTGAGTCTTGTTGGAGGCCTGTATCTAGTGGGGTGCCCCAGGGGTCACTGCTGGGACCAGTCCTGTTCAATCTATTCACTGATGACTTGGATGAGGGATTGGCATGCACTGTCAGCAAGTCTGCTGATGACACAAAGCTGGGTGGTGTCACCGACACCCCTGCACGCTGTGCTGCCATTCAACAGGACCTGGACAGGCTGGAGAGCTGGGCAGAGAGGAATTGGGGTAAGTGTAGAGGCTGGCATCTGGGCAAGAACAACCCCAGGTACCAGTATAGGCTGGGGAGTGACCTGTTACAGAGCAGTGTAGAGAAAGGGTCCTGGTGGACAGCAGGATGACCATGAGCCAGCAGTGTGCTCTTGTGGCCAAGAAGGCCAACAGAATACTGGGGTGGATCAGAAGGGGGGTGGTTAGCAGATCAAAGGAGGTTCTTCTCCCCCTCTACTCTGCCCTGGAATATTATGTCCAGCTCTGGGCCCGTCAGTTCAATGGGATGTGGAGCTGCTGGAGGGAGTCCAGCACAGAGCAACGAAGATTATGAAGGAAGTAGAGCACCTCCCTTATGAGGAGAGGCTGAGGGAGCTGGGTCTCTTGAGCTTGGAGAAGAGGAGACTGAGGGGGGAACCTCATTAATGTCTATAAATATATGAAGGGTGGGTGTCAGGAGGATGGAGCCAGGCTCTTCTCAATATCATCTAGTGATAGGAGGAGGGGCAGTGGTTGTAAGCTGGAACATAGGAGGTTCCACATAAATATGAGAAGGAACTTCTTCCCAGTGAGGGTGACAGAGCACTGGAACAGGCTGCTCAGGGGTTGTGGAGTCTCCTTCGCTGGAGACATTTAAGACCCACCTGGATGTGTTCCTGTGTGACTTGGTCTAGGTGATCCTGCTGTGTCAGGGGGATTGGACTGGATGATCTTTCGAGGTCCCTTCCAATCCCTAATGATTCTATGGTTATTTTGAGTGACCTGTTTGTGATGCCCAAAGCCATCAAACAGCTCCAATGTGCTCCACAGTCTTCAGTGGCCACCTTCTGCTGCACAGCAGAGATGCTAAAACATTCTCAGTGCTCTCCCAAAAGAGAGCAGGAACAGCTGAATGGCCATCCAGCTCTTGGAGCATAAGGAGCTGATCTTTTGTGACAGCTACTTATCCAACACAAGAGGAGGTCACCCAAAGCCTAATGCCAGGCAAACAGCACAGCAGAGCTCCTCTCGCCTTGCTGTTCCTTCCCACGAACTCAGTGGCTGCCAAGAGGTATCACTTGGTGCATATTTAGCACCCTAAATATTGTGCTGCTAATCAGCAACCATAAATGGGGAAATACAGTTTATTCTTGACCCGGAACTCCCACAGAAGCTGTGTTCCCTGCCTCCCAGTACAACATTCACCTAAATCACCGTGTTCAAGCACCCATCCGTTGGCAGCTTCATGGAAACGGCTGAGGAAATTCAAAGGGGAAATTCAGATTCACAGCCTCCCCGCTGTGAAGGGATTTGTCTCTCTGAATGAAGGTCCAGACTAATTTGGGGTCTAAAAGCAGAAGATTTGTTCCAGGAGGAAGTCAAGCAGGTCACCCTAAGCAGGGCTTGCTCCATGCATGTGTGTAGCCCCCTTGCCATCCCACCACAAGATGTTTGGTCTCTACCCAGCACTAAGATGCAGAGTCCAAGCATAGAACCGTTACCCCTTATCACCAGGATGACCAAACCCAGGAGAGATGATTGCAGCAAGTGCCTGAGCCCACCAAGCCCCAGGAGAGCCCAGGGCAGATTTGCCCAGCAGATCAAGCAGCACCCATGGGCTCCTCCACGCGGCACCACCACCCTGGCTGTCAGCAGAGCCGTATTTATAGCAGCCCCAGGCTATTATATAACACAAAGGCTGATTTCACCACTGCTAAACCCAACCTGAAGGAGATGCACAGTCAGAGCTTGGTCAAGCCCCCACAAGCTGTGTTTGCCTCCTGGCTCAGCAGCCGTGTCTTGCAGAAAAAGGAAATGGCTTGGAGGCTGCTACTTCTTATTTTCTGGGTTTGGCTGGGTTTGTTTTTTTTTTCTCCCTTCAGATAAACCAAGTGTAAACTAAATGCTGACACAAAGAAGCAGCAGAGATGTTTTTTGCACCCACAGAAAGCTGAGCAGCGGCTGACCGATTCCCACGAAGGCTCTTCTGCAAAAGGGGAGCAACTCTGCTGCAGGAGACCAGGCTCTGTGTATGAAACACTTCTGCCATGGTACCTTCATGTGCCTAAGGAGCTTCTGAACCAGCACTGGGATTTTGCCCATGCAAAAGTACCAGGTGATTGCTGCAAGCAGGCAGCTCAAAGAAACCTTAAATTAAGCCCCATGTGTTGAGAACATAATTGGGACAATAATTTCCTCTCAGCTTGCTCTGAGCTCCCCCCAGAACTGACATCAGGGTTTGGTCTGGAGGCTTAAAGTAAATCATAGAATCACATCATGAATTGGAGGGGACCTCTAAAGATCATCCAGTCCAATCCCCCTGCCACAGCAGGATCACCTAGACCAAGTTACACAGAGGCTTCTGCAAAGGACACACAACACAAACCCACACGGAGAACCTCCCAAACTGCCTTTAAGAAACAGTCTGTTTGTTTTGCAGGATGTGATTTGGTGAAGGAGGAGATCACTGGGCAGCTCTCCCAGGGCTCCTCTTGTTACCTGTGTGATGGAGCAGGGAGGGTAGCTCATTACAACACCCTGGGGACACAAGCACACCACGTTATTTCTCAGCAAACACAAACACTTTTCCTCGTTGATCAGCCTAAAAGGATTTTCTGAGCAGAAAACCCCCAGGGAAGGCAAAGAGCAGAGGAGAGGGGACACCCATGTCTCCCATGATGGGGTGGAACCAAAGGCATGAGAGCAGCCAATGCCCCTCAGCACTTGCAGCATCCCCACTAGCCATCACCTAAGCTCACCAGAAGGGTTTCTGAAGAAATACTCATCTCCCTACAGCTTTGGGCTCAGTAGCAAACCTTAATGAAAATCTGCTAGCAGCCACTACCTCTGATGCAGCTCTCCCCCGGCTCAGACTTAAGAACAACCTACATTTCCAAGAAATGCAGCATACATCAGAAATGAAGTTTGAGGAACACACTGGCCCAACAACAGCTCCAGCATAACTGTCAAGGAAAAAAAATCCCCACCAAATCACAGAATGTTCTAGGCTGGAAGGGACCTCTGCAGGTCATCCAGTCCATTCTCCCTACACAAGGACAACTCGACTTAAGTCAGGTTGCTCAGAGCCTCATCAAGCCCAACTCTAAATGACTCCAGGGATGGGACCCTCACCACCTCCCCGGGTAGCCCATTCCAGTGATCAGCCTCCCTCACACCAAAGAACTTTTTCCTGATGTCCAGCCTAAATCTCTCCTTTCCCATCTTGAACCCACTGCTCCTTGTCCTAGCCACACAAGCCCTCTTGAAAAGACCTTCCCCCACCTTCACATAGCTCCCCCCCCCAGGCACTTGGAACATCAAAAGAAGGTCCCCCCAGAGCTGCCTCTTCTCCAGGCTGAACAGCCCCAACTCTCTCAGCCTGCCCCCATACAAGAGATGCCCCATTCACCTGATCATTTTAGCTGGATGAGCTCCAGAGGAGGTGAAATAGCTCAGCCCTCGCACCTCCTTCAGCAAACACGACCCAAGCACACAGGTTATACAAACCACAAGGTGCAGGTCCTGCTCCAGCCACTGAAGCAGCAGGAGGGATAACCTTTTAAAAAAACCCCAAACAGCAGCACTTCTGCTCCTAATTAGGCCTATCAAGGTGCACCCTGCTGAATTTAAAGGGACTGTGGTCAGATAAGAGCGCTGGGGTCGTGTTTGTATAAAAGTGAGGTTCGGCTGCTGTGTAAGTCACGGATGCCAGGTGAAGCAAGTTTGCTCTGAGAGCAAGTAGCCCTGCTGCAGGCAATAAGAGTCGTTCGTTTTATTGACTCTGTTTTCTGCAGCTAATGCAAAAATACAGCCTGTACCTGGGCAGGATCCCTAGGAGAGCTCAGACAGAGGCATGTGATTGCTGGGGAGGGCTGCTGTTTACACTCCAGGCAGAAAGCCAGTGAGAGCGGAAAATGAGCCCCAGCCTGGAAGGGATTAGCTGGAAAGCCATCTAAGCTCAGCTCCCTGCAGCACCCCGATGGCTCTGATCATGTTCTCTCTGATGAAACCTTGCAGCAGCCACAGATGTAGAAATTACCTCCAGAATTACTGTTTGCTATAGCCCGAGGAGCAGGCTCGGGGGTGGAAATAAAGGGGCTTGGAGATGTGAGATGTTTTGGCCAGGTGCCTGCGATGCTGGCAGCGAGGGGGGTCTGCCAGCCCAGGGCAGGATCTGGACTGAGGACTAACAGAACGGTTTTTCTCAGAGCTGCAGTGTTTCCCTGAGTGCCAGATTCAGCTGCTCAGCAGCAGCAGTGCCTTGTAGTAAAAAACCCACCAAGCTGTTTTGCATCTCCCCTGCACAGTCAGAGCAGCCTGGCTGAGGAGGATGAGCACTTAGAGCACAGCACGGCTGTGCCAGGGGCTTCTTCATCACAAACGAAGAGGCAAGCGACAGCTCCAGCTGCCAAAAGCTCAGCGCTGGCAGCAGCGACGTTGTTTTTAAGAGGTTTGGGTTAGCCAGCCCCAGCAGCACAGAGCCCAGCCCTGTGCAGCGCACACACCACTGGGTGGCAATCGCCATCCGGCTGCTGCACCAGCCAGCACCCCGGGGACCTGCCCAGCACCCCTTCCCTTCGCCCCACATGCAAATGGGGGAACATCTGCTCGCAAGGGCTTATAAAGATAGCCCTCGGCTAGAAAATACAGGAAGAGGGTCTCGAGCAAGCTGTCTTGTAGTCAAAGCTTTTTTTTCTTTAATTAGTCTTTATTTTTCAGTGCTCATTTGCCTGTTGCAGGGCGCACCGCTGCCTCTCGCTCGGCTGTATCTCCTGTCTGCAGGCTCGCTGGCAGCATCCCCACCCTCCTGGGGAAAGGTGGCCCTTTGATAAGGGACACTGCCCTCGGGAAGGTCTGAATTATCCTTAATATTCTTTTTGATTCTCTCTGGCTGCTCTGAGCAGTGCTGGGTGATCCTAGCAGAGGATCTGGGCTGCGCCCAGGGCTTGAGCTTGCCAACATCCCAGGGGCACCAAGGCAGTGCTCGTGGGGTTCTCTGAAGTGCAACCACGCTGTTTGTGCAATTCCCTCTTGCTCTCTGCAGGCTGGGTTGGGGTTAGGACCGAAGGGCTGGAGAGGAAACCTGTGGTCTGGGAGACTCGAGCCTACTTAGGGTGGGAGCTGGAGGTGGATTCAACGTGCTTCTGCCACAGGCTTCCTCTGCAGCCTTGGGTAAATCCTACCCTGTCCCGCAGCCTCCATCTGTTATCTGTGCTGGGGAACATCAGAACAGCTCTGCCCCAGGCTGCTGTTACGAGGACAAGGCAATGTCTGAAGCACCCAGAGTGCTTAAGCTGTACTTGCAAACTTTTCCACAGGTACTGCAAAATACTTCAGACCCAAAGACTTGATGATTCAAGTCTAGGTACTAAAATACACCAAGCAGCAAACCACTGCAAGGACCTTTGGTTGGGTTGGTTCCACCCAAGTTCCTGCTGCAGTTTTAGGAGCCACTTTATCACCAGCATTACCCTGAGCCACACTGATAACAAAGCTTCAAACATCACCTTCATTCCAGCCTCACGAAAGATGCTTGACCCAGGCATTGGCTCGAGCAGTCCAGGATGGTTTTGGAGAGCCCTAAGATGTTGGGTTGATGGCCATGGAGGAGACCCACTGCTGAAGCAGGCCCTCCGTGCTCATGTGAGCAGAGCCTCTTCCTCCCGCTCTCCCCGAACCACTGCCCACTGGGAAGGAGGCGATGGGGTAGCATCCCTCCAGTGACAATGAGTAAGACACTGTGGTTCCCCTCTGGTTTTGTGGGGCCAAGCGCCATGGCTTGCGATGCTGTGATAGGTCCCAGGGTTCACCGCTGCGGTAACCACTGAAGAAATAGCTGCAGTGATAACAGGGAGAGGAATTGTAGCGGGTGGTGGAGCGAAGAGAGCCAAGGCACTGCTACCACAGGAGAGCAAAAGGTATGTGGCACTGGGGCAAGAGCAGAGGAAGGGGCCTGATGGAGAGGGATAGGTGGGCTGATGGTGAAAGACCATCTCCAACATCACCTCCATCATCTCTGTGCTTATCTGAATTGAACTGACAGGAGGAAAGGAGAGAAGACTGGGCAGGAAGGGTGGGTGTGAGGAGAAATGGGGAGGAAAGCTCAAGAAAGGGATGAGAAGAGCAGGCTGAGGCCTCTCCATAGCCACCTGCAAGATGTATCTCCCCTGGACTTGGACAGGCTTGCTGAAGGAGCCAACCATCAGCCTGATGTTGCCAAGACTGTTCAGTGCTGGGGGGCAGACCAACATCCCATTTCAGTTTAATGAAGGAACCCAAGGCTGCCAGAGCCACTTCTTCTGGGAGGTGTGATTAATGCAAACACCCTTCAGCATGGTGGCCAGGCTGCTCATTCTGCAGAAGGTTGGGTTTGCCCTCCCAAAGAGATGCTTCCTGATGCAGGTGGCCCTGCTGCCATCCCAAGCACTCAAGGCAAAGCAGAAGACTGCCACTGGCTCGGTGACTCCAAGAACACCGTTAACGATAAGCCCATCTTGTTCTTATTGGCTGAAGGCAGTGAGCGAAGGATGCACGTGGTCACGGCTTTCCCAGCAAAGGGTGAAGTTGATATCTTGGCTCTCCATGCTCCTGTGCCCAAACACCCTCATTCAGCTGTCAGATTTCCCAGGCTAATCATTAAGCAGGGAAAAGTCTTTACACAAGAACTTTGCTTGCCCCCGACATCTGCTCCCAAAGCAAGGCTGCCAAAGTTTCCGGTAAACCCTCTCAGCATTTTTTATCGTCATTCATTAAGTGTTGTAACTCAGTGCTGGTGGCACGTTTTAGGCCAGTATCTCAGGAGACTAGAGTCCTGTTTGCCAGTGGTCTAACAAGGATTGGGTAGATGAGATGTTCGTTCAGTCATGAAAGAGCTTTCTTCTGTGGGTTTTCAGACATGGACACGTGGATACCAACCACAAGAAGCTGGTGCTTGGCCTCTCCCTACTCAGAAGACCACCAGTTGAACAGGAGATGGCTGTAGCTCTGATTTGTGGCCAGCATGACCACCCACTCCATCCAGTTCACCTCCAGAAAATGTTACCCTAGATGGCATCAGCTGGTCGTGGTCACAGAGATGTTTTATGGGAACCAGGAGCTCTGTGTGGCTGAGCCTCTGTGCCCACGTGGAAGTGAGGACCCTGCTGCAGTTTCACTCAGGTGGGAACCAAGAACAATGGGAGGCATCGACATTGAAAGTCCTGCCTTGGTTTCCCTGGTGAACCACATGGTTTCGTTGCATTGTTTTTGTTCTTGGCCCAAAAATTACTCCGACCTGGTTATTTCCCCCGAAACCATCACGAATCGGCACTCAGCCAATCAGGGCAGGACTCCTCACCCAACATTCCATTCTTCCCTTTTATGGTCATAATCTGGCCACTCAGAGGTGAGAACGGACCACACCGAGATGACAGGTTGTCCCGTGACCTGCTCCCATCAACAGACCACAAGACCAGAAAAGGGAAAAAACTCATCGAGCAGAAGGTGATGATGCTCGTGGATTCAAAAAAGTGATGTCCTGGCAGGCATCTGAGATGATGAGACTTGGAGGATGTCAGTGGATGTGCTGTCAGACACACTGACCACCTGTGCTAATGGAAACCATCTAAATGGGGACCAGAAAATCCATATTTGGCATCAAAAGTGATACTGGTCATGGTCCTGGGAAGACTTCCAAGGCTTGGCCTTGAGTTGGAGGTCTATTGCTCATGTTACTCAACTGACATGAGAGAAAGATGCTTACAGAGAGATCTCACTCCAATTGAAGAAAGGTCTTCTTCCTCCCACACATAACCATGGAAGCAGATAGGGGCTGATTTCTGTTCATAGGTAGGAGATGGTATCTACAGGTCTCAGCCTCAAAGCCCTTGGGACTGCAATGCCTCAGTCCCACACTGATTGATTAATGATGACTCCTGATCTGAGGTTCATTTGTAAATTCATACTGCAGGTCCTGGCTGATACGAAGCAGAGGTCAAACCTCAGGTGCCAATCCAAACATTCCTGGAACTGAAGAAATTTATGTCTTCAAATGTCTTTTCTGAGCTCCTCTTGGCTCCAAATCAAGTGTCAGGAGTATGGAGGCAGGCTCTTCTCAATGGCATCTGATGATAGGACAAGGGGCAATGAGTGTAAGATGGAACATAGGAGGTTCCATATGAGTGTGAGAAGGAACTTCTTCATAGTGAGGGTGACAGAGCACTGGAAGGTGCTACCCAGGGCGGTTGTGGAGTCTCCTTCTCTGGAGACGTTTAAAACCCGCCTGGACATGTTCCTGTGTGACTTGGTCTGGGTGATCCTGCTGTGTCAGGGGGATGGCACTAGATGGTCTTTCAAGGTCCCATCCAATCCCAAATGATTCTATGATTCTGTGATTAGACTAGATGATCTTTTGAGGTCCCTTCCAATCCCTGATGTTCTGTGATTCTGTGAACTACTCATTGGTCTTTGCTCATCTGATCGTGCACTTGAGAGCAGGCAGATAAGGCAGGTAACTAAGGACTATAAGGACCATAAAGGAAACCACTTTTCCACTCTGACCTTGAGCATCCTTCCTGGGGCACCTTGAGGGAGCACTAGCTCTTGTTCTCTCCAGCAACAGGATTTGCAATTATTTGGCCTTTTCAAGCAGGATGAGCTAGCAGAAGCAGTCGGGAAGAATCAAGGACCCAAACCCTGACTCCTGGTCAGTGCAGCTCCACCAGATCCTGATACGGGTGTGTAATCTCGATCCACCCACCGGTACTTACTGTGCAGCTGCATGCTCTTGCCCTTCAAAAAATGCAGAGTATTTCACAAGTGGAATCTTTTGTCAGAATTTGTGATGGAAAATTTCAGATGGAAAGAGAAACTAGTTACCGGAAAAGCTAAAAAAAAGAGGCAGAGCAACGTTTGGCTCCCATCTCACCCAGTCCTTGGTTTGGGGCAGCCCTATAAGGCTAATAAGCTCTCAAGGACCATGTGTTTTCCCAGCACCCGCAGTATTTCCTCATACTGATCATACTCCTCTCCCGACGCGAGTACTTGGTTAGAAGGCAGATTGCCAAGTGAGGAAAAGAAGAGGCGTCGGCAATTAAGGAGGATCCAACAAACGTTGTGTTGAGCCCAGCGGAGTCTTTGTCATAAACCCCCCCTAGGGCCAAGGGGAAGAGGCTGTGAGATTCATCACCCCTTCTAAGGCAACACAACCACCGCAGAGCTGCGGAGGGGATCTCGTTTCTCCTGTGCGCTGCTTCTTGACAGCCCCGTCATGTGAAATTAGAACACGGGTGGTTTCAGGAGCAAATTCTCAGATGTGCTTCAGCTGCAAGAAGGAGAAATTGGTACCATGGGGACCGTTTTCTCCCAGGCTGGAGGTCTTGTCTTGACAAATGAAGAGAGAAAAGCCCTGTCGAGTCAGAGGCGAAGAGGGCGGGGAAGGAAGGATGGAGGACACCAAGCCTTTAGCCTCCACAAATCCTGACCCCGACTTCCATGACTCTTTATACCGAGAGTCCAGGAGAAAGCTCTTGAGCAATTTCTACTTTCTAATCTCTGCACATCCGCTCAGTGCAGCAGTAGGAGGGGCAGGAACAGAAGGAGCATTTCTGGGCACCCGTATCAGCCCCGAGACTTGTCTGAAAAGGCTGCGTAATGTCACTGTATAAATTCATGAGCTTCCTCCTCTGGGGAGCCGTGCTTTAGCGCCAGAAGATATTGTGGAATCACAGCAATCAGAAAACAATAAAGAGCTCGGGAAAACGCTGATGAGAGAAACTAGAAAAAAAATTGGGGTAGTTAGAAAGACAAATGAGAAAGAATAAAATCCAGGTATTAAATAATTGGTGGGAGGCAGGAGGGGGATTAAGAGCTGTTTTCATGGCTTGTACACAAGCACAAGGAGCCATTAGAGGCAAGGAATAGCTGGGAAATTAAACAGCCCCTGCAAACGGCAGCACTTCTGCTTGGCAAAGGCAATTAGACGCGGGCGCTCACTGCCACCTGCCCCTTCAGCTGAAGCCACCATCTGAAGAGGTTCGTGTGAACAACACGAGTATCATGTGCTACCCCATTAGCAGTGATAAAAGCAGCCTGAAAAGGCTGAAAGAGCCTTCTCCAAACCTCTCGTGCTTTTTTGCCTCTAAGCGTCTGGAGGGAAGCAGCCGCTGGACCACAAGGCTGAAGCAAGAAGTCTGATGAAGACTTGACATCAGCCAAAAGAGACCTCAACCACGCTAGGAACTGCTGACACCCACACGAGTCTTCCCCACAAGCTTTGACCCACTACACCAGGCGATGTTTAAAATAAACCCCATCACTCATCCCTAAGGCTGACCTTAGCTCAACAGACTTCTCACAGTGCAGCATCATGGAGCTCAGTCATGTTTAACTCCAGAATTGAGGGTGGGTTGAAGCCATCAGTGCTCAGAGGAGGTGAGCCCTGATAAGAGATTATGCATCCGACTCCAGGGGTGGAACAATCAGGGGTTAAATAACAGCAGCAGCTGCAGCTGGTCATAGAATCATGGAGTCATAGAATCATGGAATCATTAGGGATGGGAAGTCCAATCCCCCTGCCACAGCAGGATCACCTAGACCAAGTCTCACAGGAGCACATCCAGATGGGCTTTAAACGTCTCCAGTGAAGGAGGTTTATGGCCTGACTTGCACTCTCCTTGCCTTGGAAGGACAGCTCCTTATGAAACCAACCATATTTGAGAAGCGAAGTGACGGGACCTTCCTGCAGAGCTGGTTTAACAAGCCTGGACTGAAGGGGCGGGTGGTTTCTCGTCGCTTTATGATGAGCTGTATAATACTTGTTATTTCCACCCCCTGCCCTCCAAAATCTCCTGGAGTCTTCTCGTATCAGAATCATTCTTCCTTATTTTGAAAAACAAGAACTGCAAAGACTCTCAGAATGGAGAAAGAAAGATGCAAAAGGTGGGTTTTTGGCCAATACTGTGTTTTTTTAACACTGGTTCCTTGGGCTCTCCGGGCTCTGGATTTTTGGTCAGAGCCTAAAAACTGGCCCCGGCAAAAGCCAGACGACGCAGTGACCAGCAAGGTGAAATAACCAGGATGGTTAAACCTGCCTCTTTAATTCTACTGAGCGCTTTAAACTGCCTGACCTCTGGAAGGCAAGAGCTTGAAAGTGAAAATAAAAGACTAGACAAAGGTCACTTGTTCGGTGCCAGGGACGGGGGGAGGAGTGGAACGTGCTTGGCTTTCACAAGTGCTCTCCCAGAAGTTTTATGAATGACTTTTCAGACTTCGCAGCAGCTCCCATGTCCTCCAGAGGCAGCAAGAACCCATCCAGATCCACTGCACGGGGGTCCCAGGCTGGGAAGGGCAGCTTGGGGACGTCCCCACATCCCTGCACCGCAGCTTGAAAATGAAATCTGAAAATTCCATTTTCTTTTCCAAGTCATTGGAAGCCCTCCCAGTGAGCGGGTGTTTCTAAGAGAAGAAGGGGATGGCCACAGTCTCTCGCTTCCCTCACCTAATGAAGGTACCTCTCCTAATGTCAGAGACCAGCCCAAACACTCGGGACTTTGACTGCAGATGCCCTTCTCTAAACAGTATTTTCAGTTCTGAAGCAGCATCTCCATTTGTTTCTTCCTCCTTTCCCATAAGTTAAAAAAATCCCAAAATTCCTGGAATCTCAGCTTCAGGTTCCTTCAAGCGCCTTTCTAGAACCAGTGTTGAAACACGTCAGTCTTAGCTGCTTTGCAAGTGACCACGGGCTACAGCTTTAAACCTCAACATGGTTTGAGTTGTCCTCCTCACTGGTCTTAGCCGGTCACCTTAATAGAATCATAGAGTCATTAGGGATGGGAAGGGACCTCGAAAGATCATCTAGTCCAGTCCCCCTGGCACAGCAGGACCACCTAGACCAAGTCACACAGCTTTCTAGCAGCCAGAAGGAGATAGAGTTGAAGATCACATTTCCCCCTCTGTTATTCCTCTCTAATCAGCAAGACGTTTTCCACTAGGCTAGAAGATGTCACGCCGGGCTCGGTTTCTGTCGCAGCCTTGCAGGGGCTGGAGGACACAACTGAAGCAGGTTTTTCACTTACAACCTGTGAAAGAACCCACAAACATTATAGACACCCTGATGTGCCTCATAATAGTCACAGTGTTTGACCCCTCCAGCCCTTGGAGGGTGCCATCAGGTCTGGCCGTTGTGCAAGATGTGCCTTTGTGGTTGCTGGTCCTCAGTGGGGCCACCTGACAAGCTTCAGCTTCGTTTTCAGTGGATCTCTTCTCCATTTGGAAGGTTTCAGACTCATCCTGGTGTTTCCTGAAGCCAAAACCAGGCTTTAAAATGTCCTCAGGGTGCAAGCAGAGAGCTGCTGCTGCAGAAGCCGTGGTGGACCAGGGGTACATCCGTCCCCTGGCTGGCTCAGATCAGCAAGTGACAACTCCAGTAAATCCAAGGAAAAAGAATAAATTGGTGCGAATAGGACCCCAAAAACATCACATAGCTGTGCTTAGTGAGTGACTACCCAGCAAAGGGCTGAGAATCGTGACTGTTTTGAGCTTCATGAGCATCCTTTGATAGGAAGCAGAGACACTTCTTACACCTCCCTTCGCTGACGCTTTTTAACAATATTTGGGGTGGGTTTATGCAGGTTTGCTCTCTCCTTTCATGGGACCATCACATGGGTGAAGTCCCTGGGCTGGACAGGGGCTGACTGGAGCTGTTTGCTCTCTTGCAAAGGACTTTCAAGCAGCGGTGGGGTTGCGTTTCCTTTTCTGGGAGGGCAGGCAAGTGGCTGGGTGAGCTGATGCCAAATGCACAGCACTGGTGTTGCACAACGCTGGGACAGCACTGCCTTCCAACCGTCAGGGCTGCGAAGCGGCAGCGGGAGGAGGCGACATGCAAGTCGATGCCTTTTGTGGCCCCCAGGGTCTTTTTATACTTTAGAGAAGTTGGGCTCATCCTAAGTTCCTCTCCCACAGATTGTTCCTGTTGTTGTTGCTGCTCTGACCCCGCAGATCATGTGGCTCAGTGTGACCTGGACCCAGTAAAGCCAGGCACTGGGAGCTCTGGGTGTCACCCCTTCACTGGGGAGCAGAGGGGACAGTGGGAACAGAGGTCCCTCTGGCTCCAGCAGCTGGGTGCTTTCACCTGTTTGTCATCCTTCTCACTCTCAGTCCATCCCTTCAGGCAACTCAGTTCCCTTTCAACTTCCCAAGTATGAAGCTCTCTCTGTTCGTCTATCAGCTACCTTGGCAGTTCTGCCAGGGACCCCAAAATGTTGTGTAGAGGCACAGAAAAGGATCTCCTTGCCAATGGGCATCCTTTGAGCATGGTTGGCATGAGGGCCAGGGTCAGGTATAAAGGTGAAGCCTTCCCACACACCTGCTGGGTCTCCTCCAGCTTATCTCTGCCACGTCACGGCCAGAATGCAAACTCTATGTCATCTGGATGCAATAAACCATCATTTATACATGGAGCGGGTTTGCTCAAGGACTCAGCCAGGAGAGCAAGCTGTGGCCCTGCTTTAGTGCTTGCCTGGACCTGGTCGTGGTCGCCTGGACCTGGTCGTGGTCACCTGGCCCAAGCAGTCCATTCCTGGCCCCAAGGTTTGCAGAGTGGTCACATAGCTGCTGCAGGGGACCCCACACTGAGGGCAAAGGGGACAGCACATGTCCTCTCCTCCTTGCTCCCAGGAGCACACCCAGAGCCAGGCTGGCACAGAGAGCTTTGGGAAGGGACAGTGGCAGCAGTTCCGTAGGGTGCTCCATTTGGAGCTGCTGAGCTCAGGCTTGTGCTCAGACGCTCTCTCCAAAGCTACCGGTGCTGGTGGGCAGTGATGAGTCCACCCCGTCAGCGGCTCCCAGGAGCAAGAGGTGGGGTTTAGAGCAAACATCTTTATTTCTAAGGAGAACAAAATCCCAGAGTGGGAAACATGCACTTGGCAGTGGAATTAAAGCCTCAGCAGAGAGCCCGTGCCCTACAGACAGAGGGACAAACTAGCCCTCTCCAGAGAACATCCTAAAGGATTCATGCCGGTGGCTGGTTTCTGAATCAGCTGCACTGGTTTGTTTCCTCCATCTCCCAGCCCCAAACTGAACCACAGGAACCAGTGATGGAGATGCAGTGGTGCTTTGTGTGCTCTGTCTCTGCTACTGTCTCTGCTTGAGGCAGCAGACTCTGTGAGCCCCAGCTGGGATCGTGAACTTAGCTCTCTGGCAAGGTTACTGGAGCGATGTGAATTCTTGGCAGCAAAGAAACCTCACAGAAAAGTCATTAAAGCGTAAGGTTCAGGGTTTTAGATGTGTCCTGTGAGACTGGCCCTCACTGCAGATCGGGGCTTGCACAGAGCCCTCAAGGCTCTCCATCCTCTAAGCAGGCAGAAAGCTCACCCCAAAAGCCAAGCAGAGCTGCACCCCAGGCTGACAAGAGCCCTCCTCCACCAGGCTGCAGCTCTGCTTTCTCCATGATCCCCCCAGTAAGGCACAGTGCACCTACTTTTTGCAGGGCTTCAGCCCTTGCAGTGGTGGGTGAAAGAGCAGTGATGGGTTTGGGGAAGTGGCTTTTCTTGGCCCTAAAACTTTCTCTGGAGAGAGGAGCACTCTGAGACAGAGCTCCTGGCTGTCACCCATGCACCCCTGGTGAGACTGGCCGTGGGATCTTTGCTTGCAGCAGGATGGAGGAGGAGCCCTTCACAATTCTTATTTTCCATCTTTTCAAGAGATGGGCTGCACATGGAGTCCACCTTCTCCAACCCTGCTTCTGCCTTCACATCCTGCCAGGGACTTGAAGTGTCACTCCTCCCACCCTGCAGAGCATCCACCATCGCTCTCCAGGGCAGCACCACCTCCATTCAACAGGAAGGATGCTCAAAGCCAACCTCCTCCATCTCTCCGGACCATGAGCAATCCCACCTGCTCATATATCTATATTTATTCTATATATTTTTTCCTCCAGCTACTTAGCGTGTGGTTTTCACAGTGACTCAACACGGGCTCTGAGCAGCCCTGTGAGCAGAGCCGAGCTCGTGCAGGGCTCTGGTTTCAGTCAATCAGCCCTAATTGGCGCCGACTGTAATGGTTTTTCAGGGGCTGTGCATTCTTCCTGTTCAGACACAAGAATATTTCCACTGTTCACTTTCCAGCCCGCAGTTGTTATTTCCAGCGAGATGTTCTCCCCCCACGACCCTCATATAGATTTTCCAGGAGGATTGGAAGCTCCGGGTTTCAAGGGTTCCCTTTGCTTACTTACAAGTCCTTTTTGCGACTTCTATTACAAACAGAAAAGCGTCGTCTTCAGTGGCAGCTTCTAAGAATAAGCCTCTAAAATAAGCAAGAAAAGAAAGAAGGAGCCTCTAAAATGTCTTTTTTTTCTCTAAAAAGAAACCCATGTGCTGCACAAGACACTTTTATAGACTGAACTGCTTTTATCTTTGATTTCTGTAGTAACATTGGGATTAGGATATTAGAATTTTGATAGGACTCGAGAAAAATTTGTAGCGATGAAATAATTCCCAGCCTCCCCGTAGGAGCCTTGGTACAAGCATCGGCATGGTGAATGGTCCAGAGGGTTGGTTTGGGGGTGGAATTTAAAAGAATCAACAAAGAGGAGCGTTTGGAGCCCCTGGAACTGCAGAGGAAATGCAGAGTGTAAGCAGAGCGAGGGGTCGGCTGGCTGAGCGCAGGGCGCCGGGGACCACGCGGTTCATGGCAGACGTTAAGAAACACCCGGCGGACCCCCGTCTGCCCTCACGGTGCCTATGAATAGATGCAACTCTGCTGGATTTGTTATTGGGGAGCTTCATCGTGTCTCAAGGAGCGCGTGCTCTCCACCCAGGGTTTATTGGTGTTGCCTGTCAGAGCACAGGTAGTTTAACAAGCTGACCATAGCTTAGAGAGGGGGTTGTTGCATAACTGGTCCTGTGCTACTGATGGATGGATGGGTGGTCCCATGGCTCGGGCATGGCAGGCCAGCTCCCACAGCAAGGGCAACAGACAGACCACAGTGGGGCAAAAGTATCATCGCTGGGCGGGCAGTGGGATGTTCAGTGGGTTTGCCAGAGCCACAAGCAGAGACGATAGAACAGAGTCCAGCTTCAGCCTCAGGCTGGCTCTGCTGGAACCAGCATCAGTTCTGGACAGCTCAAGGACACCATGGTAGGGGCCCCAACCATCCATGGGATTTGTAGCAGGTTGCAGCCTGACACTGCAGCTCCTGATGCTCCCCTGGCTGCATCACCCCTTCCCCACGCTCTCAGGTTGAGGCACAGCAAATCCGAATCGCGGCTCAGCGGCACTCAGTGCCACATAATCCCACACCCTGACTACCACCTGCCCCCTCAGCCAGCCCTTGCCTCTGTCCCAGCCAGGAAACCGGTCGGAAAATGAAAATCAAGTTTCCCTAACCAGCATAAATGCTGCAGTGGGCTGATTATTTTAGCTGCGAGCTCCAGCCAAGCAGAACCAGGACTGGGCTGTCCCCCACCCTCGAGCAGCACCCGCTGTTCTCTCACCGCTCTGTAGCGTGTTTCCTGCCAGCACCCAGCCCCAGTGATTTGTGCGATGGTTTTTGCAATGAATCCCCAGCTGAGCAGGATGAGAAGGGGGCCAACATTATGTCCAGCACCCCATCAGCACTCGACCTTGCGCCCAGCGCTCCCACCAGCACTCAACATCGTGCCCCAGCAGCACCCACTAAGAAGGAGGGCGTAGGGTACCCTGTGCAGGACTTTGCATGCAGGCAAAGCCAGGAAAGACTTTCTCACTTTCTCACAAGCTCTGTTATTTCAAGGCAAAGCTTTTCCTTTCCCCCACTGTGGCTTCTCGTGTGCAAGAAGCCGCGGTGAAGCCCTTTCTTGGGGAAGCGGCCACTCTGTTGGGGGACTCTGCAGAGCTCTCCCTGCAGAGGAGGGCAGTGGGGAAGTGCTCCCAAGACTCCGCTCCGACAGAGATGGAAGTCATTTCTTAATTCCATTTTTTTTCTTCATTTCAGTTTCGCACTACCTTGTGGCTTCACGGGAACTCGTGGGAGCCCTTTGTCAGGGAGCATTTTCATTAAGGAACAGGCATCTTGTTTTCTTACCGATCTTCCTCATCACCAGAACCCAGAGGGAAGAAAGGACATGATTACCCACGAGGAGGTGAAAGCAGCTCTTCCTAAATACATTTTCCCCTGCCCGCTGTAAACAGCAGGGACCAACCCCTGGGTCCTTTGCAGAAAGGACGGGGTGAAGGCTGCGGTGCTCCGGGCTCTGAGCCCAGCTGGGATCTGCTGCCCGGAGAAGCATTTTCAGCTCCACCCGAGCCAGCAAATGAGGTTTTGCAGCGAGGGAAGGAGCCGCAATCTGAGCGCCACCCCTGCAGCAGGCTGGCTGGCGTTTCCTAATTGCCTTTTCGCAGGGGTTCTTATTGAGAAACGCCTGTTTTGCTGAAAAATTGCACCATAAACAGCCAACGGGGAAGGAAATAAATAATTGCTAATAAATGTCAAAGTAGATTAGCAAACCAGAAAGGCTGAGAAAGAACAACTCTCTCCTTTTTATACCACTTCTTCTCTTTTTTTTTCCCTATCTGGCTCGGAAAATAACCGTGGGGTTCTCGCAAAGACGGTGCTTAATGAACATTATTCCAGCACCTTGCAGGGGAGGTGGTGCCTTGTTGTGTCTTCAGACAGGGTTAAAGTGCTGCCTGACTCCTCCACGGGCTGTAGCACACCTGGCAAACAGCTTTTTCCTCTGTCAGATGAGGGAAAGGAGTGCAAAACCAACGGGTTTCTTCTGACCGCAGCGGGAGCTCAGAGTCCTGGATCTCTACCAGGCTCCAGCGTTGGGAAGTTTGGGAAACCTGGCAAATTTGGGAAATCGCAGAATCACAGAACATTAGGGGACCTCGAAAGATCATCCAGTCCATTCCCCCTGCCAGAGCAGGGTCACCTAGACCAAGTTGCACAGGGACATATCCAGGCGGGTTTTAAACAACTCCAGAGAATCATAGAATCATTAGGAATTGGAAGGGACCTCAAAAGATCATCCAGTCCAATCCCCCTGACACAGCAGGATCACCTAGACCAAGTTGCACAGGAACATGTCCAGGTGGGTTTTAAATGTCTCCAGGTCCCCTCAAAGCAAAGCACAGATGGGAAGATGCAATGTAAAGCCCTAAATGAACTCTAGACTCACATGGAGATGCAGACTAAAACCAGATCATCAAAGTGAAAGAGCTTTTCCTTCACAAACAGTTGGGAGCTTCGGAGTTCTGTGCAGCCCTGATACCCCAGGCTTTGTGTCCCCAGCCCAGCCCTTGCTGGAAGGAGACGCGGCGGCTGACTTGGCCAAGACACCCCTTCGGCTGCCCCTGTGATTTAAAGACTCATTAACGGCAGCGCAAAGCCGCGCGTTCCAGTGGGGCTGCTGAGAGCCATAAAAGTGACTTACGGAGAAGGGGAAAGCGGAGCAGCCCCGCTCTGTGCGGCTCGCAGAGCCACCGGCACAGCCGCGCTCGCCTTCCCGGGGTGTAGTCCTTGATGAGAAAGGGCTGCTGCCTCCGAGTCCTCCCTTGACCTCAGCCTTCAGAGTTCAGAAAGCTGCTTTGTTTTAATTGCTTTTTAACAGAACACGAAGAAATGGCCCGACACGAGCTGCTTCAGCATAAATCCCTGGCTTTTCTTTTCTCCCTTTTCATTTTCTCCTCTTTACTCATCAGAAACCCTTATTTCCTCGCTCTTGGGTTGAAGAAATAAAACCCTCAAGAGCATTGAGGATGCAGAAATGAATAGCTAAGCCTTCGCTTATTCCTCGTGGCTCCCCTGACTCCCGCCAGCTCAACTTGTGGTTGAGATTACAGCAATAAATCACAAGCTCCTCTTTGAAATAACAGCTCTGATTTCACCCGGTGCAAGGAAGGAAAAGGACGGGCAGGTTGTGCAAGGTGGGAGGGATGGGGCTGCAATGGGCTCCCCTGGGCTTGGGGGGGGGGACCTGGACAGGACTGAACACTGCCAGGCACGGCACCATCTCATGGGTCACAGCTACACACGTCAGAGAGAGAGTTTCCCCTGCTTCTGCCATCCTTACAAGACGCTGGTGGACTTGAGCATCGTCTCAGGGCAGGATGGGGCTCAGCAGGTTTGCTCAGGAGCACGTACAAATGCTGAGGGATGCTGGGGTCCGTGCAAGCCTGGACCCTCTGGACAAGGTGAGGGGGCCAAACGCCCAGGTTTTCATCCCCAGAAGGAAGTCTGTGACTATGGCAGGAGTGTAGCACCACTGGTCCCCAATAAGGTGGCCTTGCCCTGGGTGGTGATGCCCAAAGAGCAAACACAGAGGTGGGCGATGCAGAGCAGTGATGGAGGTGCTCAGAGGCGGTGGTCACTCCGCACACACAAGTGCCACTAGGCTGCCCCGTTTCTCCTGCTGAGCCTCCCCAAGCAGAAATGAGCCTTTCAATACGCTCAGCGCTTCCGTTACCCCAAACTGAGTTTCACCTTATGTTTTGGGATCTTCTGAAACTCGCAGCATGCCCCTATTTTTAGCCCATCCTCTCGGTTCCAGCTGCTCTGGCTGCAAGACCCTTGCAGGACGCCTGCGGCCAGGAGGTATTTTGAGGTATTTTTAGCCCTGTCCATCTGTGATGGGATTGGCTGGGCAGGGACGTGTGTGGTTTGAGCATCTGCAAGAAAGACCAGCCGGGCAGGAGGAGGAGAAACGGCTCCAGGGCTTTTTGGCTGTGGCCAGGGGGAGAATGTGGAAGTGGCTCCTCGATCCTGGGGTCAGGGAGGGTTAAATAAAGAAAAAAGCCGCTATGGCCGGTCTTCCTGGGTGCAGCTGAGACCGAGCTCATCGGTGCGATGTGGCTGTGTGAGAGGGGCAGCGGCAGAGCAGCCCTGTGCCCATCTGCACAAAGCCCTGATGGGGCTGAGGATGAGGACACGGGAAGGCCTTTCCACATGCCTCATCCTGCACCTCCCAGCTCTGCCTCAGAAACCTCAGCACCGCTGTTGCATTGCCCAAGCCCTGATGCAACCCCAGAGTGCTGGGGCTCAGACCCCATCTTCACTCTCCTGAAGGACATCCATGGGAGATGCACAAGCCTTCAGAGCTGATGAACCCAGCACTTCCCCTTTCTCAGAATAAAGGGTGATGCTTCTCCAAAAACAACAGCGACAACAATAACAACAAAAAAAATCAGCCCCAAAAAAGCCCTGCTGGAACTTTTACTTTTTATGTGCCTTTTGAGGTGAGTTTTGATTCCTTTCGAGTGGGATTTGGGAAGTTGCCACAGGTTCGGTAGCTTTCAACTTCATGTTTTCACTTTTTAAAGTCTACTGTGGTGAGTAAGATCTGCCTGCCCGTATCACACTGTCTGGCCCTGGAAATACCCACCAGTACATGGAAAATTAAAAACGGCATCTCCAAAGGAGGCTCTGGTTTCTCTGAAGGTCTCCCTAGGGGCTGAGGCAGGACAGGAGCCCCATGGGATGGCTGCAAAGCAGCCTTCACCCTGCTTCTGTTGCTGGCAGGAGGGGCTTCCTCAGGAGGGTCAGTGATGATGCCTCCAGGCACAGACCTGGGCAGTGACCAGCTGACCCCTCAACCCATCACACAAACACAGGAACAGAGCCTCATAGAATCACAGAACATTAGGGGTTGGAAGGGACCTTGAAAGATCATCTAGTGCCATCCCCCTGCCACAGCAGGATCACCTAGATCAAGTCACACAGAAACATGTCCAGGTGGGTTTTAAATGTCTGAAGAGAAGGAGACTCCACAACTCCCTCTGGGCAGCCCCTTCCAGTGCTCTGTCACCCTCACTGGGAAGAAGTTCCTTCTCACATTCATATGGAACCCCCTATGTTCCATCTTACACTCATTGTCCCTTGTTCTGTCATTAGATGACACTGAGCAGAGCCTGGCTCCATCCTCCTGACACCCACCCTTTACATGTTTATAAACACTTCAGCCTCCTGGAACCTCAGCCCCCACTGGGCAATGCGAGTTGCTGTCCAGTATCACCTTCACGATCATTGACCCAGAGGATGCCCATGAGGTCCTTGGTGCAGTCTTCACCCCATGACTGGTCGCTCAGAGCCACCCAGCCTGAGCCCCATCCCTGCTGGTCATTACCCCATGCTTAGTGACACTGTTCAGTGGTGAACTTTGTAGAATTAATGGTGGGACTTGATGATCTCAAGGGTCTTCTCCTACCTAAACGATTCTATGACGTGACTCCATGCTATATCTCATAGCATCTGAGCCTGCTGCGATACCTCCGCTCTAGAAGTTCAAGGCCAAGTTGGATGGGGCTCAGAGCTGTTTGGTTCAGGGGAGGTGTTCCTGCACATGGCAGGGGGATCAGACTAGATGATCTTTAAGGTTCCTTCCTACCCAAACCATTCTATGGTGATGATTTTATGACTCACTGGAGCTGAGCTGTTGTAGAGCCACTCTATGCCACGATGGCTGCCCTTCCTCTTGCTCTCTCTGGTGCACTTCCTAGCCCAACGGGAGCGTGTGCTTCTCCTCGTAGCACAAGGCTGGAGATTTATAAATAAAAAGAAATAAATAAGGCCCTTTTCTGTTCCAGATTAGCCCCGGGCAGACGCGCAGCGAAAGACTCGGTTTCCTGTCTGTTTGTGGAGGCTTCCTCTGTACAACAAACCCGGCCAGAGGGCGGAAAGAGTAAAGACCAAATCGAAATGTGTACAGCAGGATTGCACAACAGCCCTGGCCACTGATGGTCTCCGGAGTTCGGGATCCGAGGGGATCCAGGAGGCTGAATGCGCAGCCACCTTCTGCACCCGTCTAGCCGAGGTAGCTTAAGATCCCCAGTGGGGCAAGAGCTGCACCGGGGAGCTCCAAGCTCTGTCCTGAAATAGCTCTTCAGATCCACAGAGAGCCATTTGAGTTCTTGACCAAAGATACCTTCCTACGTGACGCACAGGACTTCGTAGGGAGAGCCAGGCGCTGCTCAGCGGTGCTTCCCTGGGAGCTGCAGCCAGCGCCAGTAGATCTGTAGCCCAGAGGATGTTTGGGAAGCTAATCCCTGCCAGGAGTGTGGGAAGAGCAAAGCCAGCGCCGAGAATGATGACGCAGCGTTGTTCTTGTGGTATTTCTGGCCCAGCTAGAAGTGGGAAGTATCAGAAATCTCACGAGGCACAGCTTGGCCTTGTGAGATTTCCAGCTACTTTGCAAATCCCCCACGAGGATCCATCCCTGTGACCTATTTTCCTCCTTTTTTCATTATTGATCCCTGATGTTTATGTGGAACCTCCTCTGTTCCAGCTCACACCCATTGCCCCTTGTCGTATCACTAGATGATGCTGAGCAGAGCCTGGCTCCATCCTCCTGACACCCATCCTTCACATATTTATAGACATTAATGAGGTCACCCCTCATTAATGGGGTGAGAGTGGGTTGTGGCTGGAGGTGCCCCAAAAGCAGGCAGCCTCCCAGGAGAAGGGATTCTGTGATTCTGAAGTCTTCAGGCACCACGCAAAGCTGACCAAGCAAGACGAGTGTCCATTTGAGGTCCCATGCATGGGAGGGGACAGCATTCTGGGGCCTCAGGACACTGAAGACTTCCTGAGCAGAGGGTCACAGGTGCTTCCTCACCACCACCAAGCCAACGTCTCTGGGAGCCTCTTGAGGTTCACAGCAGATCAGGGGCCAGAAATCACAGCAGGACAGGTATGAGCTGTGAACATCATAGCATCACTCATGAGCATCAGGCTGGGTGACAGCTTGGGCACAGCAAGCCTTGGGGCTTTGCAGCTTGTCGCACAGGAACACAGGACCCACACAATGGCATCTGTGCATCTGCCCCCAAGCCTCAGCTCCACCTGAATTCAGCTGCCTCAGACACGCTCAGCTCCTGCAAACTACAAATCCAATCATAGAGGTGACAGAGGAGAGGCTGAAGATCTGATTTCAGCAGCCTCAGAGCAACTAAATTCCTGCAGCCCTCCTGGAAACTGCAAATACCACAACTGAGGTGATGAAGAAGCCAAGGCACGAGCTCAACCCCATTACTAGACACCAGCGAATCCACAAGCAGATGAGGCTTTGCAGCTCACAGAGCCTTTCGACCTCCAAGGTCTCACTGCCAGCCCTGAGAAGGATGAAGCAAACAGGGCTGGTTGGGGTTGAGCTGGGTGCTGACAGGAAAGCGGCTCGTGCCCCACTTCTCCCTCGGTGAGATGTAAATGAACCCCAAGGCCAGCAGCCGGGGGGCTGACCTCATCATGGTCAGTCCCCAGGTCTCATGGAGACACTTTTTCTGCTAGAATCTTCAGGAGGAAATTCAAATTTTTGAAGCAGGGGCACCCCCTGGGCTGGATGAACCAAAGAGCTGAAGCCAGAGAGCTGAACTCCCAGTCAGAGCAGCCTGATGCAGATTAATTCATTCCCTGCAGAGACCAAAGTCCAAGTTCAGCCCCAAGGCTCAGGCTCTGCTCAAAGGAAGGGGGACCTCGAAAGGTCATGCCCCTGCCACAGCAGGATCACCTAGACCAAGTCGCACAGGAACACATCCAGGCGGCTTTTAAGCGTCTCCAGAGGTGTGATGGACTCACAGAGATGTCTCATCTCAAGAGAAAACAGGGACACTAAAGACAGCTCAGGTCAGGTGGAGTGGCAGGTCCATGGGCCACCACAGCTACAATTCCTGGAAATCAAGGATGACCACGATGTGCCCAGCTGGTGACTCAGGCTGGACGTGAACGCTCCCAACGTGGCCATGAGAGAGAAAGCAACGGGTACAATTCATCTCTGTTAGAAGCCTCCACTGCAAGGCAAATTTGGACTCCAGGCAATGATGGGCACTAGCAAACCAGCCCAGACTGATGCCTGTGTGCTGCTCAAAACCATCCTGCAATGACTTCTCTTGGCTTTTAGCTCATCCTCGGGGTGAGAAGCTTCACCCAGAAAGGCTGAAAAGGGGGGAGATAGAGAATATGGGCTCCCGCGTTCACACCTGCCCTGGAGCCAACCTGCCAGTGCTTTATCTGAGCACCCTGAGCCACTGCCGTCCTTGAAAAGCAGTTTGTCCCCCAGTTCTCCTGGGGGAGTTGCACACCGTGACTTTGGCTGCCCAGCATGACGCCCTGTAAAGCCCCTTGGTTTCTCACAACCCACGGCGGGGCTATAATTACACCAGAATTTCCAGCCTCTCATCGAGACCGAGAGTTTCCCACATCCACTGCGAGAGCACAGTCGTGCAGATTGGGCACAACAGGACCAGTTGCCCCCCACAACAGCTTCAGCTGGATCTCAGCACCATTTGAAGACACAGACACAATCCCATTGCAGTGGAGATCCAGGAGATTAATTGAGCCCAACACTCTCTTTGAAGCTGATCAGCAGAAGAACCAGGAGCCATAGCACACGGGTGATCGATATTATGGAAACCCACAGCCTATTTGCTCCCACATTCAAAATCTCACCAGTATCAGCTGGAACAGAGGAGGTTCCACATCAATATCAGAAGGAACTTCTTCACAGTGAGGGTGATGGGGCACTGGAACCCACCTGAACATGTTCCTGTGTGACTTGATCTAGGGGATCCTGCTGTGGTGGGGTGATTGGACTGGATGATCTTTCGAGATCCCTTCCAATCCCTGATGTCCTGTGATTCCCTCAAAGCATCCAGCACAAGGAACCCTCACATCAGTCATGTGAATTATACTCTCCATGAGATCTGGAGCAACTCTTCTGCCAGCTGCTGCCACGCCTGGAGGGGAAAGGGACACAAAAGGGGTTTTCCTCTGGCTGGGACTGTTTTTATCATTGCTGCACTACAAAGATCTCTCTGTGCAACAGCCTGAAATGCCCTTTTCCTCCTTCCCAGAGAGAGCAGAGGGTTCCACAGCCTGGACCTTGGTTCCACAGATTTAGTCTCATAATCAAACTTGAAATCAGAAAAACAAGTGGCCGTCTTGCGTGGCTGGAGCCTGGGATCTCCTTTCTTGTGCTGGAGACCTCTCTGCAGCCAAGACTGGCCTGAGGAAATCAGCGGGCTGGCTGCCTCCCCAGGCCCAGGTGCTGCAGCTTCAGCCTCCTCACCCTCTCCCTTCTGCTTTTCCAGCCTTTATGGAGCCAAGATGCCCTGAGCTGACGCAGTGCCTTCAGACCATCCCTCCTCTCCCATTGCCTGTAGAGGTCTGACCATGTGGGAGCTGTGGTTTGACTCACGAACTAGGTCCCTCTGGGCATAGAATCAGAGAATCATTAAGGCTGAAAGAGACCTGCTCTACTTGCTGATCCTCAGCAAGTCCAACCATCAACCCAACCCCACTCTGGCCGCTCAATCTTCTTCCCCAGTGCCACATCTGTGCATTTTTGCAACACCTTCTGGGACAGCGACTCCACCACCTCCCTGGGCAGCCTGTTCCAATACATGACCACTCTTTCTTGTCATGTAGGTTGACCATCCAAAGGAAGCACAAATTGAAAGTCCCAGATAACACCAGCCTGAGTGCTGAGGTGTCACACAAAAGTCCAAGTCCTTTGAGGTCAAAACAACTCTAGGTGGGTCGCTCTGACAGCCTTTCTTCAGAGGGTATCACTGAGCTGTCCTGAGGATAAGACCACTCAAGGAGGTACAAACCCCTAGGAGAGGGAAGTACAAGCCCCAGTGTAGCTTTCCTACCTTCCTGAGAGCAGGGAGGAGATGTCCTGCCGCTGGTGACCACGCAAAGGAAGGTGTTTCCCATATTACAACACGCTCGCAGGAAGAGCCCAGAGATGCTCATCGTGGACGGGCTGCTGTGCTGAAATGGAGCATTGAGCAATCAAACCAGTTGGAAACCCTGGTGTCTAGAAATAAAAAGTGACTGTTTGTTTTCTAACGCCTGGAGGGGCTGGAGGGGGCCCACGCCAAGCAGCAGCAGGCTGGAGGAAGCAGCTGTAGCTGGTTTGTCTTGTATTCCTGAGCAGTTCAACTGTGAGCTGGGACCTGCCCTTGAGTTGTGGTGATGTCTCTGCTCAGACCACTTGGCTTCCAAAGGTAGATGGAGATGCAGGGCTTTTCCTCTTTCTGCAGTAACTCCTGCAAGGAAAGGTCATCTTTCTCTGTAGAAACCAAGCTCCTCTCTCCTTCTCATGTGAAACTTAAGGGGAGGACAGGCTGGAAATTCTCATTTCTGCTAGCCATGATCCTGGTGGCCCAGTGAGGATCCTCCACTGGAGTGGATGCAACCTGTGCCACGGATTCTTTATGCTGCAGGCACCTCATGCACAGGATTTGGGAATAGGACCCTCAGATGGAGAAGACTGGCCACTGTTTGGACCTGCCAATGTATGAACCATTGGCAAAGAGCAGCCAACATTAGGAACCCAGGTTTCACTTCAGCAAGGCCATAGAGAAGAACCTAAGTGAACAGAAACCAATGAAAGTACTTGTGTCCTCGGCCATCCAAAACCACTAAATCTTGGTGCAGCTGCACTGGGAGGCTCACTGGAGCAGCTGGGAGGCCACACAAGGTGCAGGGATGGATGCCTGGCATGCACTGGTCAGGGTACACCACCAGTACCAGCCCCTGAGCTGGGGAAGTGGGAACGGCAGTGCCCTGCCTACCTGGCTGAAAGATTTGGGACAAAAGTATGAGATGTGCAGAAATTCCTGCTAGCTTTTACAAAGGCCACCACAAGTCTAGGCCAGAGCATTCCTTAGTGCAGTCTGGCACAGGTACCTCAGAAACTACTCCTGTCTCATTGTCTTTCGTCCATGAGTCCACCTCAGCCTTGGAGGCTTCTCCCACGTTGGGCTTTGGGATGGGGAATTCAAGTTTGGACCAGGCATTGAGCACAAACCCACCACCACTGCAAGTCCTACCTGAGACCAAAGCAAAAAGGGGGACACCAACCCACAGTCACATTCCACACATCCACATGATCCTTCTTGCATCCCACCTCTGCCATAAGACCCTATCCCACGGCTTCCTCCACACCCATGGGTTGTCCCCTCTTGAAGCGACTCAGGACAGGAGCCATGCTGCTGGTTTCATGGAGCAAGGCACAGTACAGCCACAAACCAAGCTCGGGGCTCTAGAGCATGATGGTAACTCTAAAAATAAACCAGAGGGTCCGACCTAAGGTACCTCTGCCCACCACTGCTCTTCTGTGGTCTTGAGGTGGAAATTGAAAGAGCCCTGCATACGTAGCAGGTGGCTCCAGGCAAGCACAAGATGATGGTTTCTGAGGAAGGACCTGCTCCAGGACATCTGGGGAAACCGCAAGTGGTGTTTATGGTGCCCCAGTCTGCAGCCCATCATGTGTTTCACAAGCACACACGTGTTGTTCCAACGTAGAGCACAGCGGGTGACTTGCTCCCACTAGCCCCACCGCCAGGCACCTCACCCATGCAGAGGTGTTTCTTCCCATTCTGGGGGAGCACCAAAGACTGGAACAGAATTAGACCCCACAGGTAACACCATGATGGTCCTCAGAAAGGAGTGGAGAAAGGCTGTAGGCAAATGCTGATGTTCTCTGAGGCACAGAGGACAGCTTAGTCATAGTGAGGTGCCTGTAGCACAGGCTGGACAGGTGGGCCCAGGTGAACTTCATGAAGTTCAACAAGACCAAGTGCAGGATTCTGCACCTTGGTCATAGAATCCTCAGTGTCACTACAGGCTGGGGGAGGTGGTGATAGGAACCAGCCCTGAGAAAAAGGACTTGGTGATGCTGGTGGATGAGAAGCTGGACATGGGCACTTGCAGTCCAGAAGGTCAATCACATTCCAGGCTGCTTCAAAAGCAGCATGGCCAGCAGATCAAGGGAGGGGATTCTGTCTCTCTGCTCTGGTGAGACCTCACCTGGAGTGCTGCATCCAGCTCTGGAGCCCTCAATACAAGAAGGACAGGGACTTGATAGAGCTGGTGCAGAGGCGGCCACAAAAACCATCAGAGGCCTGGCCACTGCAGTGGGGTTAGACTAGATGACCTCTGGAGGTGCCTTCCAACCCCAGGCCAGTCTATGATTCTATGACTAAGTTGTGCCGTCTGCTGTGCACCTACAGCTTCTTGGGACAGAGACCATCACTGCCCACCCTGGAGGGACACAGCAGGGTCAGCCTCAAGTGCCACAAAAGCTGAACACTTATTTTAAGGAGGCTTCAATGGGAAGGCTGAGCAGCTCACCCCAAAGCAGTTGGTGACCCTGCAGACAGACCAACCTCTTGGCACAGAGATGAGCTGCAGTGAAGCCACCCCAACCAGCTCAGGGCCCTCTGGTCTTAAGTGTGACCTGGCCACACACTCACACTTGGGCAGGTCTCCATCATTAACAGAAAAAGGCAGAGCAGCACACCGACTGATGTGCTTTGATAGCCAGGCAGGAAGGACAACTCCACATCCACCTCCTAAGGAGATTCAGCCTCCAGTTGCCTGGACCTCCAAGTACCCAGTACCTTGGGTACCCAGGTCACCCCAGGAAGGCTGGTGCTTCCTGCTTGGCAGGGCTGACCCAGGGCACCCTCTGCCATGAGGAAGCTTCACAAGGGGCAAGGTAACAATAAACATGGTCCTCACACCCTTCCAAAATCCCCTGAAGCACTGCTCCACAGGCTTGAAGCAGAGGCAGAGAAGGGTGAAGATGCTTAGCCTTTCATTCCACCCTCTTTCCCCCTTCAGTTCTCCCAGTCACCACTCACCTTCACTAGACTGGGCCTCAGGAGAAAGGTGGATGGATAAGTCAGCAGGCAACAGGGAAGAAGGACTAGACTAGCTCTCCTGTGCTACTTGGTCTAGGCGATCCTGCTCTGGCAGGGGGATTGGACTAGATCTTTTCAGGTCCCTTTTTCAGGTCCCTTCCAATCCCTAATGTTCTGAGATTCTTTGAGCAGGACCACAGATAACTGATCCCCATACCATAACCTTAGAGCACCAGGGCTGTTGCAGACAGGTAAAGGAATGTGAAGAAGGTTCCCCAAGTCAAGCACCAAGAGGAGACACCCTTTTCTTCCCTCCATCCCATCACCTTTTGTTCCAACAGCAGAAGACTAACACCACAGCAACCCAGAGATACCAAACCAAAACCACGTCCCAAGATAAATACAAAACATAGCACTTTAATTGCAGAAAGATTAAAAAAAATTACCAAAACAATTAATAAAACCCTCAGGCACAAAATAAATAGGCAGCTTTGCACACACGTGTGCCACGCTGGGTGGGTTGTGCCAAGCAGCTCCCCAGCTCTGGGTGCATACACGAAGCATGTTGGGGAGGATTTACACGCGGATGCTGCCGCCTGGTCACGGCTGGGAGAGACCAACGTGTGCATTTGGGAGGGTGAAGCCAACCTATTCATACTACACCACAGTCTTTACAGTTACCTCTAGAGACCTGTCTCTGGTTAGGAAAAATCCCGACTCCTAAACTCTTAGGTGTGACATTTACTTGCACAATCCCTGCATCAGTTCTCCGATTCCGAAATTACTTGGTTTTACAGACAAACAGAAACCTCATCACAAAAATAAAGAGGAATTTGAGAAGAGTCTCCCGAGGAGGCACCTCTGATCTTCTATCAGCAGGACCCTTCAGGAAGAGCTGGGGAAAGAAGCTGATTTTTTTGAAGAATCTCCTACACTTGAGGATTTTAAGGCTTCCACAAGTCACCTCCTACCAAATCACTATTCTCAGCAAGGTTCGAGTTGCAGACAGCAGGGGCAGGTCATCATAGCTGTTGATTTTGGGTTTTGGTTGACTGGCTATTAATGAAGGCAACACAGAGCCCTGACCTTCCTGCACAGCTCAGATGCTCCCTCCTGCCCCTGCCATCAGCTGTAGACAATGGCACTGGGACTGCCCTGCTTGGGGCAAAGTAGTCATTTAGATCAGAAAGTCATTTGCAGGGTGGACACATCCAACCTGCTTT
Organism: Rhinopomastus cyanomelas; assembly: GCA_013400115.1. Classification (NCBI taxonomy): domain Eukaryota; kingdom Metazoa; phylum Chordata; class Aves; order Bucerotiformes; family Rhinopomastidae; genus Rhinopomastus; species Rhinopomastus cyanomelas. Next base: position 709,101 of record VXBP01003849.1, read on the forward strand.
CTCATTGCCATTTTTCACTCTGTATTGACGCAGACTCTGGGCTGGGAAAAGGACAAACCCAACTTTAAGAGGGGAATTTAAGCTCTACCAAGACCAAACTGAATGTAGCTAAGCCTAAACCACCACCCTGTGTCTGCAGAGGAGGCTTAGACAGCAATCTGTTGGTTTTCTCTGAAGAGTGGGCGCTGGTGCGTCGTGCAGATGTCCTGGAAGATCCTGTACACCTGGTCATGATGGGTCTCATCAGCTATGGGCAGCATGGGGTTGCTGTTGCAGGTCTTCCCAGCCTCCTCCACCACCTGCCTGACACACAGCTGCTCCACCTACACGAAAAGAAGTCAAAGATGCTCAGAGGTTCCTCTTCATTATCTCCCACTGCTGCTCTCCACTCCCATGAGCCCTGGCAGCAGGGTATGGGGTGGGAGAGACACAGCACAGCAGCTCTGCCTAACAGGCCCAGGTGGCCAGGTGTAGCCAGGCCCACAGGACCAACACCACAAGCAACTTCTAGGAAAAAAGGAGCAGTCACAAGAACTTCTGTCCCAGCAGAGCTTTATAGAGGCAAGGACAGGCTGAGGGTGTCTCAGCACATGCTGAGTGACCCTCTGGTATAGGCATCTGGGTCAGAAAGTGATGCAGGCAAGTGTAGGACCAGTCTCTGCGCTTGTAAAATCCTCTCCAAGACCTCAGACTTAGGGGAGATCTCTGCTTGCTCAAGGGTAGGTGCATCACTCTCCCTTACCCCTCCCATGCTATGTCTATGCTGCTACAGCCTTGTTGGGCCAAGAGGGTCCCATATTGGGTGCAAGCTCCCAAAGCCATCCTATGCATTGCCCCAAGGTTTTCCCAAGGCTTTATGTCACCAGAATTGCCTCAGCTTCTCCAGGGAGAAGTCTGTGACCAGAGCCAAGTGGATTGCCCCCTTAACCCATTCCCTCTTCAGTCTACAGAGCATTTCCCAACCCCACTCTTGCCCACCATGGTTCTTCACCACATCTGTTGTCTGTTCAGCTTGAGGCTGTCCCTTAACTCAGCCATTCCAGGGATTAATGCCCTCATTTCCCACAAGAGAGGGCAAAGGTCCCAAGGCCAAGGAGCAGGGAAAGAAAGAACAGGTTTTCCAGCAGTTAAGAAAAGCTTTTGCCATTTGGGAGCTTTGAGTGCAAAGATGACCTACCCAGATCAAGGAGTGTCTGACAAGCAACAGCCCAAGCACCTATCAAGAAGCTGTGACTAAGATAACACTCATCCCACAACTGCCACCCAAATCACTTGTGGCTCCAGGGGTTGGAGCTAGAGCTTCACTTGGGGCAGGGAGGAAAGGGCAAGATGAGCTAGTCAAGGTGGGAAGTTCAGCAGCAGAGATCCAAAGAACAGGTCTCCTCCATACCTGGACAAGGATGAGCTTACACCGCAGCGGCACCGCGTCTGGGAACTCCTCCCCGAAGCACAGTGTGACTCTGCTGTCTGGGAAGCGGCCCTGGTTGTTGTAATACTGCTGCAGCTCTGCAAGGAGAGGGGAACAGCTGGAGGCTGCCTGCCACAAGCTGCAGGACTTTGCTACACAGCTTTAGGACCACAGAAGAAAGCCACGGGCTCAAGAATTTGCAAAGTGACACAAAACACAAGGTTACTCCTTCCTAGATCCAGTAGCACTCATGCAGAGCACTTGAGTTCATCAGTGATAGACAGTGATGACTCCACAGTGCTCCAAGAGCTCCACCCAGTCAAGTGGATGAAGAGGAAAATGCTCCTACAAACCTCTGAAGAACAAGTTGGTGTCAAATATTTTCACCACTTCATCCCGGTCCAGTTTGTTGGGCTTGTCCTTGCAGACCATGGTGTTTCCACTCCAGAAGACTCTGCCCTGGCACAGCCTCTTGATAAAGATGCCCTGCTTGTTGCTGTGCAGCAGGACACCCCTCTCCAGATGCCCAAAGAGCTTCCTGGTGATCTGCTTCTGGCGTTCGTTCTGGATGGTGTCAGCTGAAGGGAACTGCACGTGCTCCAGGGCATCTGGGGTGTAGAGCTTCTCGCCGTTGCTCGAGGGCTGGCTGAGTGAGAGCCGGCAGCCCTCGGCATACGAGGTGGTGACATGGCCCACCAGCCTCCCACCGTAGAAGAAGCTGATCGCCATCAGAGAGTAGCCTAGGAAAGGACAGGCATGTACATCACCTATCAGGAGAAGATAAACGCTGCCTGCTCTTCACTGCAGTGCCCAAACCCCATGAGAGCAGCAAGACTGCCTGGGAGCAAGTCTTATTTGATGGAAGAAGACTTTCTGCTTGCTAGAGGACCTCTTCTCCTCCAGCACTGAGCTTGGTAGCAAGTGACACCTCCCAATCCTGAACCCCTTCCTCCAACCTTCCCTTGCCACAGGCAGATGTCCCCACACCAAAGGCAGGGCTGATCCCAGCATCCCAGGGCAGCCCTGTGTCACAGAATTGAGTCTGGAAAAGCCCAGCCCATGCCCTAACATCACCATCACCTAGCCCAGGGCACTAAGGGCCACATCCAGTCTGCCCTTGAACATCCTCCAGGGATGGGGACTCTACCATCTCCCTGGGCAGTCCCTTCCAGGGTCTGATCACCCTTTCCATGAGGAAGGGCTTCCTAACATGCAACCTAAGCCTCCTCTGGCAGCTTCAGGCTCTGCCCTCTCATCCTGGCACTAGTTGCCTGGGAGACAAGAGCCAAACCCCACTGACTACAGTCATGGCCACAGGCCACCAGGCAGGTGCAAACCCTATGGAACCTTTGGAAGGTGCTGCACCTTCCAAACCCAAAGCAGAATCAGAGCTACCTTCTGCCACCACACACAAAACATTGAGCCCCAGAGTGGCTTTTGATGGCCATAGCCCAAGAGCCAAGGAGGGGAGCTGCCTTACCTGACTGGTGGTCCACACTGATGGGGTATCCATTCATCACAGACAAAGCTGTGGAACAGAGAAAGCCAGACTCAGCCTCCACGTCCAGCTCCTAAAGCCCCATTCCCTGCTCCCCCCCTCCACCAGCCCCTCTTGATTCTCTCCCATTAACAAACCAGGCTCCCCAGCTTCCCTGTAGGAGTTATCAGCAAATACTCCCAGTGGATTTAACCCAGTGCAGGGCACACTGCTGAGTGCCTGGTCCCAAGGCACAGCATTCCTTACTAGCACTTAAGCACTCTTAAGAGGAAGATGAAGTACAACTGTTGTCCATTACCCATTGCTGTGCTGTAAGGGGTCTGTACCCTAAGGGGTTCTTTTCTGCCCCAAACAAAGAGCTTTGTCCTACCCACCACCACAGTCAGCTACTTACCAGGACTAGGCTGCTGCATCCACCAGTCAGGTATCAGGGAGTTTCTGCAGGTCTCCTGGGCAGGTGAGGGGCTTCTCTTGATGATCCCCAGGTATTCATCTACACAGGAGGGCTGTGTGAAACCAGACACTGAGATCAGAACCTGTTTAGTGCCTCAGGCAGCCACTGCCCTGCACTGAGACACTCACAGCGCTCAGGGGAGGGTCCAAACAGCCCTTCCAGGGGGATGCCACCAAGCATTTTGGTTAGAAAAATCAGCATCCCAGCACTGGCTCACATGAATGAGCCACAAAGCCCAGTGTCGCTCACCAGGCTGATTCCCCAAGCTGGGCAGGTTGGATTTTAGGATTGAAACACTGTCAGGCAACCCAGCATCAGCCATACACCTCCAGCCCAAGGCAACCTGCAGCCACAGTGAGGACTCACCTCTTTCATGAGGTCATCAATAGCAGAAGAGCTGCAGTCCATCTCCACAGTATCATTCAGGCTGCTCCCACCGGCAACACCTGCTTTGCCTGGAAGGGGAAATCAGGATGCAGTGAGGACACACCTGAGCCGCAGCTTGTCTCACCACTGGTGTTTACAAAGCCTTTGCCCCATGAAAGTTATGAAACCAAGAACCACAACACCTCAGAGGGGGCTTTCAGCCACATCCAGTTCCATCCAGTGCTGCTTTTCACAACCAAACCCCATTTTATAACCCATAGCTCCAGAGCACAACGACCAGCAGCACAGCAAACAAAATCCAGCCAGTAGCTAAGACAGAGCTAGAGCAGAGGAGAAGGTTGGGAGGTTTTTGATCACCCCAGAGACTAGGGTGCTGCTGCTTCTTTTTCCTCCAGGCACCCCGAGCACAGTTGTGCTGCTGGTGGGAACCTGCAGCACCATTTGCATAGCAGCGATGAGCCACCCGTGTGAACTGGCTGGAGGAGACCGAGATGCTAAAGGCAGATTTCCTGACTACGAGGTTTTTTTTCCACAAGCTTTACTACTTTTAAAAAGGGAGACGAAAGCACACACAGGCCTCACCACAAATAGATAGCTTAGTGCAACACCAGACACCACAGCAGCAACTGCACTCTGAAATTGCTGCTGTAATCACTGCTGACCAGGCAGAAGGGATTTGCTGCAGGTCCCAGCCACCCACCCAGGGCAAGCAACAGGAGGAAAAGGGGTTGGGGCTCAAGTGCCACCTCAAGGGGGAAGCATTTTGGATTTGATCCTGCAGTAGCCTTGATGGATGGAAGCTTGTACAATGCTACAGTTATCCTCTAGTTCCTAAGCAGCTGTTTAAGGGAGTAGAAAGAAAGCACTTGTCCTTCTCCTCCCCTCCTTGCCAGCAGGGACACAGGGGACAAGCAAAGCAGGACAAGCACAGTGTCACAGCACAAGAGCAGAGTCTGGCCAGGAAGCTCTGCTCAGATGTAGGTCAGCAGCATGAGCCTGTGGTTACTCGCATGAGCGATCTGTGCTGGCAGTCAGTCCCGTATCGGGGCACTCACACTTCTGTTCCTCCTCTGGCACGATCCTGTAGACCTTGTACGGCTCAGAGATGTCCAGCTGGGACCTCTCCGTCACCTCCTCGAAGTCAGGGCTCTTGTTCAAAGCACAGCGCAGCCGCGTCTTCCACGTGGCCGGCTCCGCTTTGTCACCTTCTTTGAACTTGCCTTTGAAAACTGCCCAGGCCTGGAACAAACCAAAACTAGTCTAACTGGAGCTCTGCAGATCCCCTCCGCCCAAGGAGCTGGAGCTGCAGAGCTGATTTGGTATCTTGCTACCTCCAACCCTCTGCTCCTCACACCTTCTCCACCATCCCATTTGCTGCTTTGCTGCTAGAATGGAGACATGAATACCTGTGGGAACATGCAGGGTGCCTGGGTGCAGAGCAGCACCTGCCCCAGCAATGCCTCCACGTCTTTAAAAGCAGAGGTCAAGCTCACAACACACAGCTTCACCTCTGTGCCACCAGCTCAGGAGCTGCTGGAAGTACAAGGAATCACTGCTGAAGTGATGTTCCTCACGATCTGCTAGTGTCTCCAATCAACACAAACCCTATCTTCCAGCTCCTGGAAGCTGGTTTCTTTATAAAAATCAGAAAGTCATTTGTGCTTTAGGTGGGAGAATGAGTTGAAGGGAGATTGCAAAATACCCAGGACTAGTTAAACATGTTCTATAGACAGACATATTTTCAGGTGACTGAACTCAGCACCACCCTCATCACTCTGTGCTCCCAAACCAGCCACTGACCGGCTGTCACCGTCCTCCAAGTGAACTCGCTGACCAGGGCAGATGTTTGAAAGTAGAGGGAAGTCCTGGCAAAGAGCCTGACCTTTCGATTCAGGATGGAATTTTCCAGTTTTCCCCCAGAACTGGAAATCCCCTTTCACTGCAGTGGAATTCAAAACTTCCTTCCTTCTTGCAAAGCCTTTTTGATAAATCCAGCCTTTTCCCAAGAATAGCTTGATAAGAAGTTAAAGCAGGTCAAGAGGAGCATGTCTAGCTCCTTCTGAAGTCAGACCAGGCTTCAAACACCCTGCATGGTACTAATATTAGCCAGAAAGAAGCAAATGCCCTCAAAAGAGGCCAACAGTGGGGTGAAGCATCTCCTGCAAGGGTCAGAGATGCTAAGCTCAAAGAGAACAGGGATTACTCTCACCGACAGGACTGTCAGCAAGGGAAAAACAGTACAGCAGAGCCCAGGAACCATGGAGAAGAGGCATTAACCATCGGTCCTTACCTTGAAGATAGACGCATCCACCTCCTGGTTGTAGTCCTGCTTCCCTGCGTGTTTCCATGGGATGCGGAACATGGTCTTCTCCTCATTCTCCCAGATGAGCCCAGGGTACAGCTCACTGTCAATCTGCTCGATCAGCCACTGCCGCAGCCGCCTCCCACCATTGCGGTCACACATCTGATGGAGACAGAGATCCAAGTCCTGTTAGCTCCTCCAGCACCATCCCACCAAAGCCAGCTGGTGGTGTTCTGCTGACTCTTGTTTTATGGGAGCAGACAGGCAGGCAGATGAACAGGGATTAAAGCAGCCAGTTGTGCTGTCACCTGAGCAAGTGACACAGACAGGCCATTCCAGGGTCTGTTAGCATCTGCAGGTGATGGGAGCTAAGGCCTGTCCCCAGCTGGTCTTGGCACAAGGGTCTGCCCTGGAGAAGAAGGGAGATAGCAGCCCCTCTCACCCAGCACTGCTTGTTTTGGGGAGCAGGAGCTGGTTCCAGGTAGCACCATGAGTCACCGCAGGGATGGGGAGTGCACAACCAATCCTCTCAAACAGAGGGCAAACGCATGGAAGGGGCAGGGTGAAGTCAAGCCACCCCTGGGGACCTGAAGTCATTTTTAGCAAAAAAACCAGTGATTTAATGGGGAAAGCATCTCCTAACCAGCTGGCTCAACACCACTATCATCCTCTGCCACCTCCATGGCAAGACCTGTGGAGACTTCAGGAACTGGTCATCTGGCAGACAAGACCAGCATCGCAAGGATCAGCTCTCCAGGCCCATTCAGCTTATAGTCCCCCTCCAAATTTTGCAGGGCTGGCTCTCCCTCTTTTTTGTTTACTGCCCCATGGAAGGTTTTGGGGTGAACAAGAAGATACTCCCAACACAGCCCAACACCTGGTGGACCCCACTTTGCCATAGGTTCACTATAGCTCAGAGCCACCAGCTTCTTTCCTGTCTCCATTACTACACAGTTGGACACATGGACCTCTGTACTCTCTGCATTTGGGGATGTCAGTAGCTAACACCACCATTCAAAACAAGGCTGAGGGCACAGCTCTGGTTCCCAGCCACCCCTCCAGAGCCAGATGACCCAAAGCACTTGTCACAGCTCAGGCTCAGAAAGTCAAGGGGACACACAGCCTCTCTGCAAGCTCCCACAACAAACACCTCACAGCTGAAGTCCTAGAGCCGTGGAACCCTTTAGGTTGGAAGGAACCTTAAAGATCATCTAGTTCTACCCCTACCATGGGCATGGACACCTCCTGCTGAAGCAGGTTGCCAAAGCCCCATCACAGAATGGTAGGGGTTAGAAGGGTTCACAGAATAGTTGAGGCTGGAAGGGATCACTTCAGAGATCATCTAGTTCCAACTCCCTGCCATATCTCTGAAAATCATCTAGTCCAGCCTGGCCTTGGACATGTCATGGGAGGGGATGTCCACAAGCTCTCTAGACAAGCTATGCCAAGATGAAGAGCCTCAGAAACACCCACAGAAACAGACAAGTCAGACCATTTCCTAGCAAGTCTGTTGCCATCACTCTGGCAGAGGCCAGAGTCCCATTTCCGCACCCCAGAGGGTTGGGCAGACTCAGGGACTATGAGTCAGCTCAGGGAGGACACTCAAGAAGAACGCAGACCAGCACCCCCAGTCCCAGCTCCGCGGGCCAGCCCTGGAGCAACACGGGGCAGGCCCTCCCCGGTCCCCGCTCCCTCCCCGCACCCCACACCTCATTCCCAGAGCAGACACAATACCTTGCCCAGCCCCGCTCCGCAATGCTGACCCCGCCGCCTGCCCCGCCTCAGCCTTTTATAGCGGCTCGGGGGGGCGGGGCCCCCTGCCACCGCTCGCGTCACGCCGCGCCCAATAGGGAGCCGACTCTGTCTTCGGCTGCCCAATGAGGAGCCGCCGCGGGGGATCCGCGCGCGGCCGCCGCCGCTTTCCCTGCAGCTTGCGGCTTTCCGAGAAATCAGCTGGTGCGGGGGGGCGGGGCCAAGACGGGCAGGGGGCGGGGCCAGGTTATTCTCCCGAGTCGCGCCCCGTGTGCCCCCGGCTGCCGCGGGGCCATCCCAGCGCGGAGATCGGCTTCCTCGAGATGGGCCGCTCCCCAGTGTCCGAGCAGCCCCTCTCCAGTGCCAGACCAGTCTCCACGGGCTTAGTTCATTCCCTCTCCAGTCCCACACCAGTCTCTGCAGTTCCGGGTTTGTCGCCCTACACCAGTCTCCTCATTCCCAGATTGGACCATTTCCAGTCTTAGAGCAGCCTCGTCGGTTCTAGATTAGTCCACCGGCCAGTTACAGACCGGTTTCCTCAGTCTTTAGCTCAGTCTTTCCCCAGTCTCACACCAGTCTCCCGAGTCCCAGATTAGTCTCCCCTGGTTCCTGATCAGTCCATCCTCAGTCCTACACCAGTCTCCACAGCTCCAGATTCATGTCCCCAGTCCTAGGTCCGTCTACCTCATCCCAGATTTGTCAATCCACATAACCACACAAACCCTACCATATTCCCCAGTACCAGACCAATCCCTCCCCAGCAGTTCCCATTTCCCCTCTGAATCAACCACAGATCCCAGTTCAGTCCCTCCTGTGCTGCCCTTGCAGTGCCCACTGTCCCCCAGCTGGGACCAGTGTCCTGGCCATGCCCAGCAGCCCCAGCCCAGCCCAGCTGGTTCTACCTTGGGGTCACTGGCAATAGCAAAGCACAAGGGCCCATCTCCAGCCTGACCTCAGTGGGGGTTTCCTGGGATTATGGGATTACACCAGCAGTTCTTGGAACACAGTAACTCCTGCGTGGGTAATACAGAGAAATGGGAAACATGTGGAGCAGCACAGCTGGTGGAAAAAACCCCCATGAGCTGAGCTGCACGACCTTCACCCTAACTGCTGTCAAGGCCCTTGGTTTTAAACACCCAGCTGACCATCACCAACCCACAACATGAGACACGAGGAGACCCAAAACCCCTCTTCTGCAATCACACACTCCCCACAGACCTGCCAGCAGCAAGGGAAAGTGTAAGACATCCCTTGGGGCAGGAAGCAGGGACAGGAATTTCCTGCACATCCCCTGGGGAAGATCATCTACACTTGAGCATCTAGTTTCCCCCTCTCCAGAGGCACCAGCTTTTGAGGATGCTGATGAAGTATGGATGAGCCAGGCTGTGGAGCTACTCCTCTGTAGGAGGAAGTGGAAACCATCCCAGTCAGGTCTTGCTTCCCAGTGCCCAGAGTCCTAAAGCTACCACAGGTCCCACTGATGTAGGTCGGAGTGGAAAAATAAATGTGTTCACCTGAGAGATGCCCAAAACTCAGGGAAATTCAGCTTAGAAGGTGCCATTTAGGCAATATGGTTGTTGTGGTGATGCCAGGCGTGGGTGATGCAGGGGCATCCCTTGTTATTCCCCAAATCAGGGGGACTTTTCCAGGAGTGCAAGCTGCTTTGGTTCCCTGGGGAATGTGGGACAGGAAGGGACATGGCCATCCAAGGTGATGGGATGGCAGGTTATCACACTTTTGCACATCTAATCTCTGCTTATCACACATCTCCCATGACTTCCCCTCGTTGATGTCTATAAGTATGTGGGTGTCAGGAAGATGGAGCCAGGCTCTTCTCAATCTCATCTAGTGATAGGACGAGGGGCAATGGGTGTAAGATGGAACAGAGGAGATTCCATATGAATGTGAGAAGGAACTTCTTCCCAGTGCAGGTGACATAGCACTGGAACAGGCTGCCCAGGGCAGGTTGTGGAGTCTCCTTCACTGGAGATGTTTAAAACCCGCCTGGATATGTTCCTGTGCAGCTTGGTCTAGGTGATCCTGCTCTGGCAGAGGAATTGGACTAGATGATCTTTCAAGGTCCATTCCAGTCCCTAATGTTCTGTGATTCTGTGACTTCCTATTCACACCAGAAACCACCTTTCTTCTCCTTTTTGCTTCTTTCCTGAGTAAAAGTTGCATTTTTCTGCTTCTTAAAATTATAACAGAGGCATCAAACCCCAATATCAACCTATTCTGCTCAAGTTCCCTTCAGGCCACTCCAGGAACAGCCTTTGTGGTCCTTGTTCTCACTAACTGCTCTGGGGAGAGAGTGGTGGAGACACGAACCACTGTGAACCTCCACGTGGAACCAAAGGGACAGTTTTCTCAACCTAAAAACGGGGGGAAAGAACCAACCTCCCTTTTTTCCCCCATAATGATGTGCATTGCATCTTTTTAAATGTTCTGCTGGTTCTCACCAAGAAAATAAGAAACAGGTACTGGCAGCAGAGTGGTCACGTCGGTCCATCCCTCCATTCCCCCCAGGGACCCCACAAATTCAGACCAGCCATCCTCCTGTATTTAATCACTCTTCTCTTTATTAGGAGTCAGGCAAGTGGCCCATGATGCTGTCACATTCCAAGTACCCGGAATTTTCATTGAGGCGGTTCCTAGAAATATTTAACACCCCTCCCAGCCCACACCACTCCTCCTTTTTTTTTCCTCAGAAGAGATGTTTTTGAGAAGCCAGACAGGACATTTGGAGTAAAAGGCCAAGCTGGAGTGGAAGGTTTTGGTGTAGAAGGCTTCTGCCATGGGTTGGGTCTCCTCCTTGTAGGGTGGATGTGGGGAGCCCACACTTTGGCAACACACTCTGTGGGTTTGGGATGAAGAAAGAGAAGTGGTCTTTCATGGGAGGGGACAGTGTGAAATTGGTCTGTGAATCAACCGAGTCTGACCGAGCAGTTGGCTTCTTCTGGAACTGGGGACATTCAGACTGAGTGGTGGGGGAAACCTAAACCAGCTCCAGGGATGGAGGTGGTTGGGACAGGCAGCCTCTGGCCCTGGTGGACATCCTCACTCCCTTGAGGGGATGGGTTGAGAAAACTGCCAGACAGACATCTGCCATCGACAGCTGGACCAGGAAAGTACAAGTAAGGTGAGGGGCATCTGCAGCACCAGGAGCCTCCATCCCATGCGGTGACAGCAGGGGCTCAGCAGCATCCCAACACCCCAACACCCATCCCTCCTTCCTTGAGGCAGGTTGTATCAGCCCTCAGCCTCACCACAAAGCAGAAGACAAGGTGGCTTCTCCCCATCTCATCCTACCATGGCTTTCCAAGGTCTGTGCTGGCAGCCCCATGCCCTGCCAGAGGAGCTCCTGCGTACTGTGCTGATGGAGAGAGGGACAGGGCTTGCTGCTGCTCCATCTGAGTCATGGATAAGTGTCTATGATCCACTGTGGAACAGAGGAATGGGACAGAGCAACACACTGCCATCAGTTAACTGGCCTGCCCAGAGATTACACAGAGCCAGCAGCCAAGGGGAGGGTCCACAAGTCCAGAACCCCACTCCAACCCTGGGGCTGAGGCTGGTGCTGGCTGCCTGCTGCCTTAGACAGGGACCCCTGTGGGCACTTGTCAAAGGGAAGACTGAGCTTTCCAAGCCCCAGGGCCAATGTCTGCCTGTGTGCAGCGGCTGCTTATCTGTTCATCCATCTGCTTCTGCTGGTGCCACCTGCATGGTAGGTGGAAGCTGGGGAGTGGAGCCAGGAGCAATCCCTGCTCCCCAGCTGCTGTACCTTCTGCTGGGCCAGCAAGCGCTGCAGCTCCTCCTGGTCCCTGTACGGGTTCCTGCCGTAGTCCTGGCGGATCCAGGCACGGTACTGCCAGGACAAAGACAAACGAGGTTGTCAGGGTCACTGAGACACCCCACTTCCAGTGGAAAGCAGCAAGCTGAGCGAGGACACTGCCCACTGCACCCCAGAAACAGCATCAGCCTCAGCCAGGGGATCCACAGCCACAGCCAGCAAGCAGAGAGGTCCTAGCTGTGCAGGAGCTCACACATGACATGCAGGATGTGTTGGTTCCCCACCAGACCTTCCTTTCACCCCTAACCTGGCACAGATGGCCTCGGAGAGCTGGCAGCATCCACAGCCTCTCACATGGGGACTGCAGCTCTATTTACTTGTCACGACCAAGAAGCCGCCGCCGCTGCTCCTCACGTGCCCACAGGTGCCCAGATTCCCGTAAGTGAGGTTGCCCAGATTCTCAGAGCCCCATCCAACCTGACCTCTCTCCCCGCCGCGGCAGTGCAGGGACAGGCTGCACTTGCCCCCACAAGCTGCACAGCCAGGTCAGCTCTTGCATGACGAGGCAGGTGTGTTTACAAGTGCACCTTGCAGCTGGGGGGGTCCTCTCATCTCCCTTCCCTCGCTGCAGCCAAGTGCTCTGGTAGCCAGAGCATGCTGGTGGCCAGGTGCCAGCTGGCAGCAGGCTGAGGTCTGGAGATGGTTTGGAAGTGAGAGAAGATCTGTAGAAAAGCTTCATGTTAATGCTGGGAAGGGAAAAGGTCTGAGGGGCCCTGGCTGCAGCAGCTGAGAGGAGGGGCAGGAACAGGCAGCTTGGCCAAGGCCTGCTGTGCCAGCTGCCCAGTGCTCGTGGGAAGAGGGCAGGGCTCTGCCATCTTCCAGAGTACAAAATCACAGATTGCTTTGGGTGGGAAGGGACCTTTCAAGGTCATGTAGTCAGAACCCCTACAGTGAGCAGGGACATCTCCAACTGGAGCAGGTTGCTCAGAGCCCCATCCAACCTGACCTGGAGTGTTTCCAGAGGTGGGGCATCTGACACCACTTTGGGAAACCTATTAAGCCAATGGCAACTGATTGGTCCAGCAAGCAGGACTACTGGGATTATTGGTACTGGGTCACCCAGCAATACCAAACACCTTACAGAAAGGAGGGAGGTCACCTGTGGATGTAGAGGATCCAGACAGGATCAGAGCCTGGGCATGAGGTAGCACTGGGACACACACGGGGTGCAGCAGCTGCAAGATCTTGCAACTCCCCCAGGCTGCCCAGCCTCGGTACCCCCAGGACAAGATGCCCCTGCAATGGCTTTGGCTTCTTGAGGTGCCACAGTAGCACCCCAGGCTGAGGGCCACCCAGCCCATGGCAAAGGACATTGGGATGGGCAGCTCAGCCCTGTCTTGCTGCGGCTGCCACAGGCACCCTCAGCAGCAAGGGCAGAAAGTCAGGGGCTGGCCGTGGCACCATCCCTCTCTCCCTCCCTCCTGCAGCAGGGAAAGGTCAGCTTGGGCAGAGGAGATTTCCACTGGGAATGCCTGGATTTCCCAAATCTGCTCCCCTGGACAGCAAGACTCACCAGAGCTGCCGCACCCCCACTGCTTGCACGCAGGAAGACCCCTTGATCAGTGTGGCCACTGAGAGCCAGAGCTGATTTCCTTGTAGAAAACACTGCTGGGAAGCCAGTCCCAGAGGATTCGGGACAGGATTTGGGGAAAGCATCTGTGCCAGCTGCTCGTGGGGGAACATTCCTTCCATGCAAACCATACAAAGGGATGAAGCTCCATAGGGAGACCAGCCTGGGTTTGGCACCACCAATGGTAGGTACCCACCAGCCAGCTTCAGAGCTGGTTCCCACCATCCTGTGATGGAGAGAAGGAGCTGGTGGGAGGATGAGTGAAGCACCCCCAGCTGCTGCCAGGCATTTCCCTTTAAAGCCAGAGCAAGAAGTGGTTACAGCCTGTTTCCTCCAGCGCTGACCACTAACCCACTGCCCTCCTCCTCAGATGGCAGCACCTACCCCATCTGAGACAAAAGTGCAGCCTGACCTCAGTGTGCCAACACCACAGGGCGATCCTGGAGTAGAGACGACACAGGTCTGCCACCTCAATGCCCATCTGTGCCCTCTCTCACATCCACACTGACTTCTCCATGCTCACTCACTTCCTTTTCTAACCTCTAGCCATCATTCCGCTGTTGCTTTTGGTGCCTTCCTTCCTTCTTTATCTCTCCAGCCCCAAGAAGCACCACTAGTCAGCCTGAAACCGCAGCTGCACGCTACAAGTTGCTTCTTACAAGTTGCTTTAGCCAGTCCCAGAGAGCATCTTCCCCCTTTCTACCTCCCCAGGATCTTGTCTGAGGTCCCTGGTTCAGATCGAGGAAACTGAGGCACCAAGGGATGCTCACTCGCAGCGCTGGGGAGGAGGTCTTCAGGAGATCCCTAGAAGGACTGACCAGTTCTTCACAGTTATTAACCAGTAAGAGATTAGGTTTATCCTCATTGCTGCCTGCTGGTGTGACAACTGGGCTAAATGGGGAGCTTTAACTTCTTTTCTATCCTCTAGCAAGAACTGAAGCTAAGGTCATGATACCCTTGCTCCTGCATCCTATTTACACCATGGAAAACCACCCCAAAGCCACAAACAGGAACAAGGTGTGACCTCCTGTCACCAAGGTGAGCAAACCAGCTGCTGCTTGGCATGAAGCATGGCACAGGACCCATGTGGCATCAGGTCCCATGGGCTCCTGGCCATGCTGGTGAATGCTTACAGCACCCACTGCCCCATGGGACCACTGACTTGCCCTCACATCCCTTCTCTTTGGGTGGCAGGTCTGTCAGGTTGGAGCATCCGTCCTGGCTCTTCCTCTTCCCCAGATGCAACTGTGGATGAGTGATGGCAGAGCATCTTCACCCCAGCACTCAGCCTTCACCCCTGGGACCCTGCTAGCAGCAGTCTGTCCATGAGAACCATCAGCATCTTCCCTCCCTGCGCTGCTGTGGTCGTGGGGAATGCAGGGTGTTTCAAGGAAAAGGCAGCTCTTGCTAATCCACTGCTCAGGGAAACGTCCTGGTGCCTCCACCCTTGGCTCTGCACCAGCGTTTTCAAGGAAATACTTGCAAAGCTCCTGGCAAAACCCTGAGGTGATGAGAAAGCATCAGCTAAGGAGGACAGGAGGAAAGGCTGAGCCCAGCCTGGATTTGGGGGAGCAGGAGGACAGCTTGGATGGAGAAGGGTCACAGCAAACCCTGCATCGTGGGCTGTGGGAGCATGGGAAGGGTTGGGGAGAGTTGGCCCAGCCAGGGGAAGCCCCACAGGGAATCTCCAACCCTGTGGGTGTTTTGTAATCCCTTGGACCATCTTCCGCCCTCCTCCCTGAGCATTTTTGCAACTGGGTGACAGCAGGGCAGGGCTGTGCCCCTCATGTGACAGTAACTCCCTGCTCCCTCCAGCACCCCGGGAAGGAAAGTCGGTGGCAGAGAAGGGGCTAACATTTGGGGCAACGACACATGCTGTCCCTGCTCCTCTCCCAGGAGGAGAGAAATCCCCTTGAAGGGTTCAGCGTGGCCAGAGGGACCACCAGGTGCCTTCTGCCATTAGCCACAGGACCATTGCACAATGCTTCAGTGGATGAGGGGCTTCACCTTCAGGGATGGGACCAAGTTGAGGGGCAGCATTGGCTGTGAGATGCCCCAGGCACATTGAGCTGTGAGTTGCTCTCTCCTAGCAGAGAGCAGTTTTGGATGTCAGAGCTAAACGCTTGAGCGAAGGAGCCAGAACCAACATGGGAGGCTGGAGGGCAGTGGGGGGTCTGTGCTTTTAAGGGCCTTTCACTTTGCTTTTGAAGGGCTTCCAGGTCAAAAGTGCAGCTCTGGTCTCTGCAGCTGGTGCTCTCCCAAGTAAACTCACTGCTGATGCTCCCAGCTGCCAGCATCCCGCCCAGCTCCCAGAGGACTCGCTGCTCGCTCGCCCCTCCTGGAGTGCCCTAAGTGAACTCAGAAAACACCGAGGTTTTGGAGAGCTGCTGTGGGTGCAGTCACATCACACCCGGGTGGTTTTGTTAAACCATTCTCTGTTCTGCATGCAGACCCCACCCCACGAGTCGAGGGCCAGCCTGGGCAAAGCGCTGTCCCCTGCGAGAGCTGCATGCAGCAGAGCCCTGCCTGTTCCACACTGCAGACGTGTAGGGGGATGCTGGTGCCCGATGTACCTCTTGCAGCAAGGTCACCTCGTACTCCTGCAGCTGCTGCTGGAAGCCAAAGTTGGGGCTGACGTAGGGGCGCACAGCCTTGGTGGCCGCCAGGCAGCTCTCCCAGCCGAGATCAGTCACCGTCATCAGGTAGGCCACCAGGATTGTGGTGCTGCGGGAGACCCCGGCCAGGCTGGCGGGGAGCGAGGGAGCTGTGTCAGGGGTGGGTGTTCCCACCACAGAGCTGGTACAACCCCACAGCAAGGGACATCCATGGCGGTGCAGCTTCTCAAGGGCACCCTGTCCCACTGCCGTGCTAGTGGGGTTCTTCCACCATGTGCACCACAGGTGGCTTCCTCCTGTCCCCTCTCCTAGCCTGTTCCACCTCTTTGGATGCTCAGGCTTGTGGTGCACAGGTCACCCATCTCCATGGATCTCAGCTGGGGAGACCTCTCCATGCCATCCCTCCTGCTGTTCCTAGTCTTTTCCTCTTTTTCCTCCCCATCACAAATGATATTTGACATCAAGGACACTTTCTGGGAGCCCGTGCCCACCTCCCAGAGGACCAGTGTGACACAGGGATGCAAGGTGGTGACAGCAGCTCTCACCAGTGGACGAGACAGCCTCCTCCGCTGAGCCGGCATTCATGGATGAACTTGATGCACTCCTTGAAATGCTGCAGCCTGCAAAGAGAGAGGCAAGGAGATGAGGGTGGGAGGGCTACCCACCCTCCAAGGCTCCTAGCCACACCAGCAACCACAGTTGTGCCCCACCCTGGGACTTCCCACCACCTTGGGACAACTGGAGTGGAATGAGAGCAGATCTTTCCTCTGACATGCAAAGGCAGAGGGGCTGATCTTCATCTGCCAGAAAGGAAATTACCTGGGAGACTTTCCAGGGGATTTCCTGCTTCCCACAGAATCAGGGATGGGGTGATGCCATCACCCAGACCAGGTTGAGGAGCACCCCAGGGAGAGAGCCTCCGGGGCAAGGTGTCACCTTCTGCCCAGGGAACAAACATCCCCATGGAATCATCATCACCCCTAACCATCACCCCTAATTACCAAATCAGCTCACCCCTAATTACCAAATTATGCTTAAAACAGCCCCTTCCCTCCAAGAGAATCCCAGGATCTATTTGGTAGGAAGAGACCTTTAAGTCCAGCCTTCAACCCAGTACTGCCAGGTCACCCCCATCCCTGAGCACCACAGTCTTTTCAATCCCTCCAGGGATGGGGACTCCACCACTGCCCTGGGCAGCCTGTTCCAGAGTTTGATAACCCTTCTGGTGAAGAAATTCTTCTCAACATCCAGCCTGAAAAGATGCTGGGAGGGAAGCAAGCAGGGAGAAGGTGGCTCTGGAGGTCCCAAACCAGAGCAATCCCCTTCCCCTCCTCACCGTCCACAGAGTCACCAGCCCCTTGCCACCGCAGGGAGGGCACGGAGAGGTGTCCATGCCAGGAGGGGAGAAGGTTGGGCTGCCTGCAACTACACAAGCTGGTCCTAGGAGAGCTGCCTGCATTCCTGAAGCCATAAAAGGCAGATGGAGCACCTTAACCCCAGACCATCGAACTTGACATCAGCAAGGTGCAGGGCAGAGAGGCAGGGCTTTGCAGCAGCTCAGCTGCCACATCAGAAACTTGGGCATCACCCATCTTTTTTAAAGGCATGAAGACCTAGAAACCAGGATCAATAAATCCGTGTGCAGAGGTAGAGGTGGAGAGTTCCACAGCCTCTGGAAAGCACTATCCCTCTATTCATCGTTGCATGGGATGCTGGAAGCTGCTGCAGATCCCTCTCAAAGGCAGTGGACATCTCCAAAAAGCCCACACTGAGTCAGGCACTTGGCTCCCCAGCATGTGTTTGCAGTAAACCCTGCCCAGTCCTCCTCATCCTCATGGTCCTTTCAAGCCGTGGGGAGGTTTTGAGGAAGAAAACTGGGTTTTGGGAAACTTGGGCTGCTGGTGGGCATCCTGACCACACAGCCACAGCCCTGGCGCCGGTGCTGGACTTCCTCCGCCTCCGCGTGATGAGGTGCGTGTGCGCCTGCCCAGCCTTCCTGGTTTCTGAGAAGCCAAGGCATGAGCTACCACAGTTATTGCCCCCATGACCAAGAGCTCGCTCCCAGCAAACCCCACCAGGGCCAGGCAGAACCCTCCCTCTTCTCCAGTCCTAGCCCATCCAAGGAGATGCTCTTCACCTTGCGATCAGGTGCCTTCTAAGGACCCAGCCAAAGAAGAATAAATCAGAAATAGTGACAGGTTCTGCTGCCCAAGAAGAGAGGGAGAGATGGAGCAGTCTCTGAAGCTGTGGTCAAGCTAAAAATACTGAGCTTCTCAGCAAGCCTGGAGAAGAGAAGGCTCTGGAGAGACCTTGTTGGTGGCCTTAGAGTACCTGAAGGGGGCTACAGGAAAGCTGGAGAGGGGCTGTTCGTGAGGGTGTGTAGTGACAGGATGAGGGGCAGTGGTTTTAAACCAGAGCAGGGCAGAGTGAGCCTGGATGTTAGAACAAAGTCCTTTACAACAAAGGTGGTAGAACACTGGAACAGGTTGCTCTGAGGGGTGTTAGAAGCTCCATCCATGAAGGCAATCAAGGTCAGGCCTGACAGGGCTCTGAGCAACCTCATCTAATTAGAGATGCAGGGGGATTGGACTAGATGATCTTCAGAGGTCCCTTCCAAACCCTAATGATTCTATGTCCCTGCTTACTGCAGGGGGGTTGGACTAGATGAGCTTTAAAGGTGCCTTCCAGCCCAACACATCCTATGACTTTGTGATTGCTTCCTATGGGCTTCAAATGTGCCACCTCCACAAGCATCATAACAAATGGCCATCTGGGGACTTTTCCTACCTAATGCCTGCCCAGAGGATTTCTCCCCATCTTACTCATCTTCACAGAGCATCCAGCATCCCCCAAGGGCTCTACTTGCTGCCCACATGGGTCTGAGCTCTCCGGATCCCAGGCTCCCCACCTCAGCCCCTTGGCAGGCAGCAGCATGGATGGACCTTGCTCACCAGGACGTGATGCTCTCACTTGCTACCAGCCTCCATCTCATTCTGTGCAGGCAGCATTCCTCTCCCAACCCATGCCCCAAGTTGGGGAGGGATCGTTTTGATCACCCTGTCCATCCTCACCCACTCCATGGCTTGTTTTGTTACCCCAGGCAGGTGGCCAGCCCGAGGAAAACTCCCCCTGTGCTTTTCCAACCTCCAAGCGTGGG
Organism: Rhinopomastus cyanomelas; assembly: GCA_013400115.1. Classification (NCBI taxonomy): domain Eukaryota; kingdom Metazoa; phylum Chordata; class Aves; order Bucerotiformes; family Rhinopomastidae; genus Rhinopomastus; species Rhinopomastus cyanomelas. The sequence goes on from VXBP01003849.1 coordinate 728,094, forward strand.
ATCAGGGCACGGAGCCACTGAGGTCCTGACTCACAAACATCTCCTCTGTGGGATGTGAAGTTCACTGGCTATGAAATCCAAGGCATAAACTGGCAGGGAGAAAATAATTCCTTGAGTCAGTCCTTCCTTCCAGCAGCCCCTCTTCTCTGGTTGAGTATTTTTCCCTTTTGGGGTTTTCTTGGGGTGGGGGGTGTGGGGGGCAGGATTCTCCCTGTCACTAGACGTACCCCACACGCCAAGAAATGAGACAAGGGGAAAGAGCAGAACAGCCAAGAACACCCACTTTCTGCTGAGGCAGCGTTTTCTTGTAAAGCTTCTCTTTCCACTCAGCAGGAGCATGAGCAAGCAGAATCACACCCCCAGCACGGCTGCTCCTCCTGGGGAGGCTGGAAAATCACCACCTCCACACACACTAGGCTCAGCCCAGTCGCTGCGCGTGATGTTTCTGTCCTTTTTAGGGCTTGACTGGTGAGAAAAATCCCTCAGAGTCATCCACTTGTTGGCTGCAACCAAGGGGTCAGGGATCCCCGTGACCCTGAGCACCATTTAGAGTGCAGTGACCTCCCCAGTGCCAGCAACACCTACACCCATCCCACCCCAGCACCACAGCCCACGAAAAGCTGGAGGTTCCTTGCAGAACCTCTTGCCAGCTTCATCCCAAGAACATCCTTCAAGGAATTACGAGCAATCTAACCTTGTCAGAAGGAAGCACCACTGATTTTAATAGCTTTTAATCTCTCTTTCCAGGGAAAATGTCTGGAAGACCAGCAGAAACCACTGGCTTTCTAAACCAATAACAAATGTGCCAATTTACAGCCCTGCCCCACGGAGTAAAGCAGAGATTTGGTGGGAAACTCCATTTACTGGCTGCAAAAGCAGTTGGGGAAAATTTCCAACCCTGCACGTGCTATTTGCCCCCTGGGTATGAACCACAGCTTCTGTCCAGCTGGGCAACACCACCAGGCTTTTGCAGCATGAATGGGCTGAGCCTTCATCCTGCAGCATCTGAGCTTTTATCAACCAACAACGACCAGGGCGGGATGCTGGAAGGGGAAAGGGCAACAAACAACTTACAGGTTTTGACTGGATGAATCCGAGGCTGAGATACAGAGGTAGGTCATGTCCTGCAATGCAGAGGTGGTTGCAGCAGTAAGATACCTCTGAGAAACACAAAATCCTCCCCATTTTCTCTCTTTCCCCCTCCCACACCAACCCTTTGGGGAGGCAGAAGCCACAGTCCACTTTTGGGCACTGTGACATCCATCCCTCTCCAGGCTCTTTGTCCCTCATTCAGCCCAGAGGAGAAGCCAGGATGTGGGGAACCCCTATGATACTCAGGATCACCCCAACACTGAGCCTCCCCCTTTCCACCAGTGAGTCCCATCAGGAAGATGGTTCAAACAAGCACTGATGAAGTCACTCTCATCCATGAGTTATTTCCTCAGCCCCTTAGATGCGCAATAAATCACCCTGCCACGTGCTGGCACAGGCCACTTTACTTTCCTTTCTTCAAGGCATCACTTCCTCGATCCTCCCTGCTCTGAGCTAAAATTAGATCCTTTTTATCAGAGGGGATTTTTCTTCCTCTCTAATCTGAGTGATCTGGGTGGAAATCCTGCCAGCCAGACCTGGAATGGCCCCACACCAGGGGTTGCCCCATCTCCAGCAGCTCCCTGGGGCATTGCTGCTGCCAAAAGGTCCCCCCAGGCTGATGCAGCCCAACCCCACAGGCCGCCCCCAATGTCCTCCAAATCATGAGGCTGGTAAAATAGGATTAGTTAAGGGGTGAAGGGGCAGAGTGGGATTGGTGTAGGGTTATTCCCATGATGGAAACACCCACATTGTGAGGATGAGCACAGGCAGGGTTTCCTTTTCCTTCTCAGCCACTCTCCCTAGCCCCGTCCTGTGCTCAGACTCATCATCCCTCAACATTTTTTTGGGATGGGGACAAATTGCTGCAGTGATGTGGCACTTGACAGCATCCCATGGCATGCCAGCCAGCAGCTCGCCACGCAGAGAAGCTGTGAGAGACACTGGGACAGGGGCAAAAGGAAGCCAGTGTGTTCCTCATCCACATCCCCATACAAACCACTGCTCTCAGCAGGCAGTGGATGGCAGGTGCAGGTAGGACCTCGGTGGGTGGAAGGGGACCACGCACCAGGCAGGGCACGGGGGCCAGCAAGTTTTGTTGGATAAGCTGTGGTGGGCTGTGGCTTCCCAAAACCTGGCTGAAGCATGCCATGCTTTGCACCAGCCTGAGCTCCCCACAGCGAGGACAGCCACCGTCCCCGCAGAGCCACCATCCCAGCAGAGCCACTGTGCCAAGCAGCAGAGTAGCCCAAGTGACTCCATTCCTCCCCAGATCCCAACCCACACCCTCATCCCAGATTGACCGCCAGGCTCTCAGCAGCTTCCCCTTCCCCATGGCGCCGGGTGCCCCCATCCCAGCACAGGGAGCTGGGCCATGCATGGGAACAGTGCTGGGGTTTGCGGTCCCCGAGCCAGGGCTGTGATTGACACATTGCTCAACCCACCATGCCTTTTCAGTTCCCCTTTCCACCAGCCTGGTGGCTTACTCCATGTTGTAAGCTCGCTGTGCGGTTTGCTACCCGTCTGGCCGTGTCCTGAGCCCCACCAGCCCCAGCTGCTGCCCCTTCTCCTGCCACGAACCGTTTCTCTGCACCACTTCTATGCAGCCTCCTTCCTCCTCTCTCTCCCCACTCCACGTTACTCAATGCCTCAGCAGGGAAGGGGCTCGAGCTGGTGTTTTGCTGGGGCTCCCTGCTCATCATGGCCCCGAAGGATGCGGGATCCAGGCAGTCTCCTTTGCCTTCTGCAGCATCCCAAGGTTTGGGAGCTGGCAGGGGGTCCTACAGCAGCTGCGTGTGGCCGTGGGCTGCAAGATGAGCAGCGTGACCCACAGTGCTCTCCACCACGTTAAAAACTGGATGGATGGCCAAGCCCTAAGTGTGGTAGAGAACAGAATTAAAAGCAGTTGGTGTCCAGTCACCAATGGCACTCACCAGGGCTCAGCACTGGGACCTGCTGTCTTTAATATCAGCCAGGGGAAGAAGGATGCTGAGGTGCTGGAGCAGTGAAGGACAACGAAGGGTGAAGGGTCTGGAGTACAAGTGCTCTGAGGAGCAGCTGAGGGAACTGAGTGGGAAGTTCAGCCTGGAGAAGAAATTAAGCCTCAGGAGACCTTCTCACTTTCTACAGCTCCCTGAAAGGAGGTTGAAGCAAGGTGGAGGTTGGTCTCTTCTCCCAAGAAATAAGATGAGGAAATTACCTCAAGTTGCACCAGGGGAGGCAAAATTTCTTCCCCAGAAGGGTTGACAAGGCCTGGCATAGGCTGCCCAGGGAGCCCCTATTCCAGGAGGGACTGAAAAGCCGTGGAGATGTGATGCTGAGGGACAGGGGTTAGTGGTCACCTGACGGTGCTGGGTTAAGGGTTGGACTCAATGCTCTTAGAGGTCTTTTCCAACCTAAACGATTCCATGATTCCATCCCTTGCCGGGGGCTCTCCCCCTGCTGCAGGCTCCACCTATCCCACGGGGCTGTGCAGGCAGGATTTGTGCCCGAAGGACCTCGCCGGCGCCTCTGGCATCACCCCAGCGAGCTGCTCGGTCCTGCCTCAGTTTCCCCCACCCGCATCCCGAGGAGTCAGCAGCCGAGGGGTGTGATGGGGCAGGCAAAGCCAGGTCGGTTCAGGACCCCAGTCCTGGAGGGGAGGAGATGCTCCCGGTCTCGTTGTGGCCACTCCGACCCTGCCCCGTCGGGGCTGGAAGCAGCCCCGGGGCTGCATCCGCTGGGCTCCGCCGCCCTCTCGCGGTTCTCCCCGCTGCAGCACCGGGCACCCGCTGGGTCCCAGCCCCAGTGGCACCCCTGCGCCCTACAAACCATCCAGGAGGTGAAAGTACCTCCCCAAACGCCCCGCTCTGCCTTCTGCTGAGAGCCAGCACGTAGCCCCGTTGGGTGCAAGCCAACGTGGCTTAGGGCAAACTGGGGCAAATGGATGTAAATCCAGTGTTATGATGGAATCACTGAACGGTTTGGGTTGGAAGGGACCTTCAAAGCTCATCTGCTCCAACCTCCTGCGGTGAGCAGGGACATCTGCAACCAGAGCAGGTTGCTCAGAGCCCTAATGTCCAACCTGACCTGGGATCATTCCAGGGATGGGGCTTCTACCTCTTCTTTAGTCAACCTGGGCCAGAATCTCACCCACCCCTCAGTTTAGAACATCTTCTTCCTTACATCCAGAACTGAACCCCTCCTCTTCTAGTTTAAAACCACCAGTCTTTGTCCCATTGCCAACAAGACCAGCTAAAGCTCTGTCCCCATTTTGCCCTCTTCCAACAGATCCATGTCTGTCACATGCTGAGGACTCCTGAGCTGGACACACCTCTCCAGCATTGCTTCTCCCCTCAGTGCCCCACACCAGCTGAAGACCACATGTGTCTCATCTGTCCATCCCAGCCTCTGGTTCCCCAGGCAGATGCTCCAGGCACTCACCTGTAGCACTGGCTTGGCACTGTTGTGGACGGAGAGGATGTGTGTCACCCCGTTCCTCAGCAGGGCTTCCCGGTTCTCAGAGTCTGGAAACAGGAGTGGCACATAGTCCTCTGCCTTAATCAGAGATCTGCTGGGCCAGGCATCCACCAGCAGCCTGCATCCCTGCATCACCCCTGGACTCATATGCCAGCCCCTCCCATCTGCCTCTCACCCAGCACAATTATAGGAAGGGAGACTCTTCCCTGTAGGTCTCTTCTCCCAAGGAGCAAGCAATAGGATGAGAGGAAATGGACTTAAGTTGCACCAGGAGAGGGTTAGATTGGACATGAGGAACAATTTCTTTCCCAGAAGGGTTGTCAAGGCCTGGCCCAGGCTGCCCAGGGCAGTAGTGGAGTCCCCTCCAACCGTGGAGGGATTGAAAATCCATAGAGATGATGTGTTGAGGGACAGGGGTTAATGGTGACCTGACAGTGCTGGGCTCACACTTGGACTCAATGATCTCCAAGGTCTTTTCCAACCTGAACAATTCCAACAGATTACTCCTTCATAGCAAATCTCCTCTGGGATGTACTGGGTATTCAACAGCCTCCTAAAAACACTCCCAACCCCAGAAATGATAACTGTTAGCTTGGAAAAGGTTGTTGGATGAACCCAAGCTTCGCCCTGCTCTCCCTGGAGCCACAGGTCCTGGCAAGGAAACCAGGCATTGGTTGGGGTAAGTGTTGACTCAGCAAACACAGAGGAGGTTTCCAGCCATGCCAGTTGCAGCTGGTGAGCGCTGCTCTGCATGGACATCCTTTGGCTGGGCTGCATCTGCATGGGGCTGCTTGGGGGCTTTGGACCTCTGAAGGATGCTGAAGTGTCCAGCTGGGACCAGGCACAACAAACCCCCAAAGAGAAAGGCTTCTCCAGCCTTGCTGGCTGCCCAGGAATCCCACATCAACACAGAGGAAAGGCACTTACCACGGATGTTCCCAAGGTAGAGACCTTTGACAACCTGGGAGGCGACAAAAGGAGAGCAATTTCAGGTGGCATCAAGCATAAAAAGCATCCAGTGTGGTCAGAGCATCAAGCTCCAGCAGGACCAGGGCATCTGACACCAAAGTCCCCTTGCAGCCATAAACCAGGCACCTGATTAATGGATCAACTTCATTAACAACAAGGGGGTTGTGGAGTCCCCTTCTCTGGAGACATTTAAAACCCGCCTGGACATGTTCCTGTGTGACTTGGTCTGGGTGATCCTGCTGTGACAGGGGGACTGGACTGGATGATCTGTCGAGGTCCCTTCCAATCCCTAATGATTCTATGACTCTCTGATCCTGTGAACAGACAGCAAAGGCTGAGCCCACTCCAGCCATGAGCCCAAACCACTCTGGCAGTGCAGAGCTCAGGAAAACTCAGCACACAGATGGAAGGAGCTCACATTTGGCCCTGTGGCTCTCAGAAAGACATTGCTGGGCTGGGTTCCCCAAAGAGCTCCCCTCACTCCAGCCTGCTCCATCAAGAGGAGGGTGCTCCAGGAGGCCAGGCAGCCCTGCTGATACCCAGGTTTGTTTGGCTGTTCTGCAGCAATCACCTCTGGCAGACAGATTCAAAGGCTGTCCCTGCCAGTGGGGCTGGACATGGGCTATTTATAACCCTGTTCTGGCCAGGATGTCGCAGTGAAGTGCCGTCAAGAAGACAAATTTGGTCTCCAAGTTGCTGCCGCAGGGTTATGAAGGAGAAGAAAAAGAACAGCTCAGAGAATTTATGCCCAGCAGAGCAGTTTCCAAGGACACGCAGAGGAAGAGCTGATTACCAGTTGGACTTGTTTGCACCCATCTGGCAGAAGACACCTGGTTTCAGAGGCCAGAGGAAGGGTTTTCAGCAGTGCTGGGTCACATCCAGCCCAGCTCTGCTATCCAGCTGAACTCCTTCTGGCTCCTGGGGTGCGAACACCTGGATTCAGCAAACATCTGGAAGGGGGTGCTGAGCCCTGCACCTCACCAAGTCAAGGCCAGGTCCTGCACCACGAATATCTGCACCAGCCCAGCTTCAGGCAACCCAAGGCAGGTCTTGGTGGCACCATCAGGGCTGTAAAAGCCACTTCACAGGTCAGGCTGCATCATCAGAGGGTGAAACCCCAGAGCCATACAAAGAGGTTGCCCTGATGTGATCTCTCTGTTATTGTCCCAGAGTCTAATTTTAAACCAGAGCACACACATACCGAGCAGTTATTTTAGGACAACAGCAGAAACCAACCACCTCTGCCAGCCCTGCAGTCCAGCAGGGCCACAAGCACCAGTAAAACCCACTTGCCCCATCACAGTGTATCGGGGAAAACATCCCGGGAGTGGCAAGGGGGGCAAATTTCCTTGCAGAAACCCCCACCAGCCCTGAGGACACCATGCCATGGCCACGGGATGAGCATCTAAAGGCAGCTGTTGCTTCTCAGACACCCACAGACACCTCCCTCATCACCTTAGACACAAATCCAGGGGCCAGTCTTTGCTTTGTTAAGCACTTGGACTTTCAAAAGGGGATGAGAAAGGGGAGAGTTAGGGCATCTGTGGTGGCCTGGGAACGAGCACCCACCCTGGGCTGCAACAGAAAGGCCCTGGTCAAGGAGGACTCACTGGCCACCATGTCCCTTCCCCCCAGTACCTTGCTCATTCCTGTCCCCATTGGTTTCCTGTCTCCAGCATCAGGATTCAAGGGGCTTCTTGGTACCAGCAGCTATCTGTGAATAAACATGCAAAACATCCCAGAAAGACAGTGAGGTCTGCCCCCTCTTCACCAGTCCATCCCAAAGAGGGAAATGTATGTCAGGAGGGGACCTTGCAGAGCCCCAGCAAACTCAGCTCACTCACAGGCTGCTCCGGTGGGTCTTTGCTGGGCGAAGAGGATCGAGGAGAGTGGCTGGTGCAGGGCAGGGGAGGATGAAATGAGGATCTGGGGCTGTGGTGGGGCTCAGGTTTCTTTCCCGGGCTCCCTGGAGCTTTGGCAGCCTTTTGGGGAGGGTGACGAGGAGGATGTTTCTGGGAGGAATGACTCTCCCATTCCAGCGGGGCCGCGCTCTGGGGTGATACAGTATCCTGTATCTGGGATGATGCACTTGGTGGGATTTCTCTCCCAGTCATGCTAAATCCTCCCAGCCACGAGAACGAGAGCAGAATTCTCAATGAGGCGCTTGCCTTGGCAACCAGAAAGTGCCAGGAGCACTGAGGATAAGCCTAGCTCCCCTCCTCCAGGAAGGGAGGTGAGAGGAGCTGTAAAACAGCACAAAGGTCCCAGCACACACTTCAAAACACCCGTTTTCAGCAGATAAACCCAGCAGCTCCCTGGCCTTCACCCAGATCAATACTGTCAGCCTACCAGAGGCTCCAGCTGTACAGCCAGCCAGGCAAACTGGGTAGAGAAAACCCTGGCATGTCAGCCTCACACCCTTCTCAGCACCCCGGAGCCTAAAGGATCTTCCAGATGCAAGAAGGGGAATGTTTAACTCCCACCGAATTGTCTCACTTTAAAAACCTTCTCCAAATTTTTCTGACTGGAAAGGCTGGTCCGCCCAAGGCTGCTCACAAGGCTGAGACCCACTGCAGATGTAAGACCCTGACAGCCCTGTCATCAAGAAGGCAGCAAACTGCTGCTGAAGCTTGTTTTCGTGGTGGTTTTAAACCAAAGGCAGGCTCTTGCCTGCAGAAAGTCCAGGGAGGACCCACCAGATTAGCCAGTGTGGGGAAGTTAGCAGCTACAGAGCAAAGCAAAGGCACCAGCTTGCTTAGCTCAGGTCCAGAAAGTGTTAAGCCAGGAACCAGAACTTGGCTGAAATCATGGAATCACAGTCATTTTGGTTGGAAAAGGCCTTCAGGATCATAAAGTTCCACCATCAACCAGCACTGACAGGTCACTAAACCATGCCCCTCAGCACCACATCTCCGTATGGTTTTGGTCCCTCCAGGGCTGGGGACTCCACCACTGCCCTGTGCCAGGTCTTGGTAATCTTTTCTGAGAATAAATTTTACCATCTATCCAACCTAACCCTCCTCTGGGGCAACTTGAGGCCTTTTTCTCTTGTCCCATCACTTCTTCCTTGCTCCAATGTCCTTTTAGGGAGCAGTAGAGTGAGGTGGTCTCCCCTGGCCTCCTATTCTCTCACCCGTGGAAAAAGCCCTACCCCAGCTTTCTTGTAGCCCCCTCCAGATATTGGAAAGCTGCTAGAAAGTCACGTGGCAGCTTCCTTTTTCTCCAGGCTGAACAATCCCAACTTGCCCTGCCTGTCCTCACAGGGAAAATGCTCCAGCCCTCTGATCATTTGAGTTGCTCTCCTTCGGACACCTTCCAAGATGTCAACGTCCTTATGTTGGGGACTCCAGAACTGGACTTATTACTCCAGGCAGGGTCTCACAAGTGGAGAGCAGAGCGAGACAATCACATAGCTCAGATCTCTGCGTGGCAGCACTGCCGGCTGTGCCCCAGAACACTCCCTTTCTCTGATGACATCCCCACCACAGCATAACTGGGAAAGCTCTACATCACAACAAGCAAATGTTAAGAGACCAAGAAAAGGCAACTTTCAAGTTAGCCAGACATTTATTATCATCTATGTAGTCGAAGAAGTTGTTCCAGTACATGAGCCATGAGATCACACACGTGTGATGGAATCATTTCATGTTCAAGCAGAACGGGTTCCACTGAGTTGCTTCATTTCTTCCATTCGTTCTTCTCATAATCCCACTGGGCAGAGATACCCTCCACCGGATTAACCCGCATGTCCAACATCCTCTTTGTCTGCATCGACATCCACTCGTCGCTGAAGGTGTGTGGAATGGGGCCGTACACTGCAATGGAAGACCGGGCAGAATGACATCGAGATAGTGCAGGAGCCAGTTGGGAACGGAGCTCTTCTTCCCCCAAAGACATCAGATGTTCAACCCACACTCCCTCCACCCAATTTCTGAAGTCTTCAGCTCAGACCCAATCCTCTGGCTGTTTCCTTTGGCACTAAAGGCTGGTACCAAGACAACAGCTGCCTCCTGTGCTCGCCATGGAGATGAAGCCTCAAGATGGAGAGCAGCTCCTCTAAGTGCCTGCTCACTGCACAGCAGCTGGAGGGCTCCCTTGGGGTAGCATCGTTAGCCGGGAAGGAAGCCAAACATGGCAGAAACCCAAATGTTTACTCTTGAGCTTTTTGAGAGCAGGTTTCAGAGGGGAAGCTCTGGGATCATTAGCCTATCACTAGTCTTTCCTCTGCCTCTGCTCTCCTCTCACCAAGCCTCCCTTCACCTTCTGGAGTATTTATGCTACACACCCACTGATGCCTGTGAAATTACAAGTCCAGAACTGAATTTTGAGTGACTAGCAGACAGCAACTGGCAGGGGGTCACCAAAATGGCTTTTCCATAGACCACTCTGACCCTCCCCTCCTACTCCCTGAGGCACTTACAGACAATTCTCTCATTTCCCATCACGGATGAACTGATCTAGCTCTTAAAGAGTTAAAACCCGAGTTCACACTCTATGGTGTTTACTCACTGAAATGTTTCTGCCAAATGAGGATGAGGCCGGTGAGACCAAGAAAGAACAGGACTCCACCGAGGACGGTCTTCCACTCGTTTGTCCCTTTGTTCATCTCTGCGTAGCTCTCGTTAAATTTGATGCGATACACTGCAAATGACGTTTGAAGACATTAAAAGCAGGAAGCAATTTCTTTTACTTTCCCTATGACTTCCAGGCTCTCCAAGGGAAGGGAACCGAAGCCAAAGCTCTCCTTCCTCACACTTGAGGCACTGTTACTGACTGCAAAGCTTCACAGCAAACAATTTCCATGGGAACACTCGGGTCTCCAAAGGCTCCTCTCAGCTTTACCGCTACGGCCCATAAAACTGAAGTTCAAAACAACATTAGGTTTGGAAAGTGATTATCAGTGTCTGAGCAGCTCCCAGGAGTGAATGACACCTTGTCACTGTGACACAACCCTGTTTTCAGCTCAGGTTCTCACATGCAGACCACAAAAAGGAGGAGAAAGGACTCAGATGATCTTCTGAGGTCCCTTCCAACCCCTAACAGTCTGTGTCAGTGTGACACAGCTCAAAACGCCTGCTCAGCACCTTCATTACCTGACGTTTGTCAGCTCTGAGGTCAGCGGTCATTAATGCTCCAACACACAGGGCTCGCTCAGCTGGACTAACAACTCTTAGTGTTAGGATGAAGAGATTGCTTATTCTGGTGTGTTGACAGCAGATACAAATCAAGATACAAACAGAATTGTTGTTTGTTGTCTGGAACAAACAGCTGAACTTGATGTCAGGTTCACAAAAGACCCCACAGCAGACGCTTTGAAACAGCACCAAGGATCCAGGAACACAAATCCCTGATCTCCACTCGCATGAACACACTTGTCATTAATAACTGCCCTTCACAGCTCATAACATCTGTCTGATGAGGAACAGCTAAGGGAGCTGGGTCTCTTGAGCTTGGAAAAAAGGAGACTGAGAGGTGACCTCATTAATGTTGATAAATATGGAAAGGGCAGGTGTCAGGAGGATGGAGCCAGGCCCTGTTCAGTGGCATCTAATGATAGGACAAGGGGCAACGGATGTAAGCTGGAACACAGAAGGTTCCACATGCAGTATGAAAAGGAACTTTTTCATGGTGAGGGTGACAGAGCACTGGACCGGGCTGCCCAGAGGGGCTGTGGAGTCTCCTTCTCTGGAGACATTTAAAACCCACCTGGACACATTCCTGTGTGACTTGGTCTAGGTGATTCTGCTGTGGCAGGGAGGTTGGACTGGATGACCTTTCAAGGTCCCTTCCAATCCCTAACATTCTGTGATAAGATGTTGGGAAGAACAGGATTTAGCTGCTGCCCCAATGGTCTCTGTCTGTTGTGCTTTTTCTAGTACAAGTTGTTAGATCACAGAACAGCTCAGATTGTGTTGTGGCCAGCTGTGAGGTTACTGTGAGCTCCTAGTACTTACATTCAACTTTCTCATCGACGGACAGAGCAGTCCACGATGCTTTTTCCTTCTCTTTCAGTGCCTTCTGCTGAGCAGAGAGATCCTTCACAAAGGACACTTCAGGCAGCGGAACGTCACGACGGTCAGCATAGACTGGGAGGCTGAAATCCTCTGCTTTGACAACACCAGCTGCACACAGGAACAGAGCAGACACCCAGTTAAGCTTTCCACTCCTACGCAAACACCTTACTGTTCAGCACACAGAAAACCAACAGTTAAAGTTGCATCAGGGGACATTTAGATTGAGTATTAGGAAGGTCTTTACTAAGAGAGTGGTTGGACAGTGGAACAGGCTGCACAGGGAGGTGGTGGAGTCACCATGCCTGGAGGTGTAGCTAGAGCACTTGAGGCCATGGTCTAGGTGTTAGGGAGATGCTGGGATGAGGGCTAGACTTGATGATCCTGGAAGTCCTAGTCATAACAATTCTATGATTCACCATGTTTTAAGAACCCACTAGAAACTGTTATAAAGAATTCATGAGAGGAAAGGCTGCTGGATGAAGCATTCATCAGGAAGAGGGAAGAGAGAACACTTGAAGTGGGTGCTAATTTAAAAGCAAAACAATAAAGCAGAAGAGCAATCCACATAAGGAGGAATAGTCAAATTTACTTTATTAATGCTTTGAACATCTCTGTTTCAGCTGTTGTGCCGATTATCTCCCCTACCAAACACCCAGACCTCTACATGGTTTCCATCCAGGTTTCTGCTTGACCCTCATCTCCTGCTGCCTCCCCAGCAGCTGTGAGCTCTGCCTGCACCTCCACAATGCCATCTGCTGGCATGGCCTGCTCGGATCTGCTACCATCAGGCAAAGCAACAGCCTCCTTCTATCCTTAATTTATTCCTTACTCAAACCCCGGCAGCAGGTTTTCTTGTGTGCTTCCTGTAAAGTGCTTGTTTTATCATCCTGACTATAAGGACTTGTCACCTACCATGTCCGTGTGCTCTCACGCAGATGGAGGTGGAAATGGCCCTCCTCCCAATGAGGCTGAATGCTCTTGAAGCCAACATCTTGCTGGGACTACAAAACAGCAGGTAAGTCAGTGTTAGGTGAAGACATTGAATATATAAAGATGAAATAACAGTATTTTCCATTCATCTACAAAAAAGGAAAACCCAGCCTTCAAACTCTCCACCCTGTCACACAAAACTACTGTGGGTTTTTAAGGGACATTGCCTTACTAAAGGGATTTGAATGAACCCTTCTCTCCCAGTAGCCTCCATTATCTGAACTCAGACATCCCCTTGCTTAAGGCAGCCTTCCAGGATGCTTTTACTGAGTAACAAACAATTAACAGGTGCAAGTCAAGAGCCCCAGGTGAGTTTAAGCACAACTGAAATGCGCTGAAGCAGCAGTGAATGCAGATACGTGCGCGGGGAGGGCAAACGCCCATGTAACGGTTTCTCCCACAGCTGTGATGCAACAGCCTCCGCTCCGCGATGCAGTTTCCTCACAGGCCTTTCACGTCGGTTAAAACCCCCAAGACCCCTCACACACACAAAAAGATGAGCACGACCTAGGCCTGACCTTGTGCCCAAGCCTGATCCCCCCCATCAAATGCCACCCTCGGGGGCAAAGCCTCACGCCCACCCGACTCGACGCGACATCGGCGACAGGACGTCGCAGCCCCTTCAAGGAGAAGCGGAGGAGGCCGCAGCGCTCCCCTACCCGGCTCGACCACGGGCCGCTCCGGCTTCCCGCCGCCGCCGCCACCGCCCCCTGGACTGGGGGAAGGCAGCGAGGAGATTCCCGTACCCCGCGCAGGCCCCTCCGAGCTCCCCCCAGACCCCGCCGGCCACCACTGCCCGACGACCTGGCTCCGTCCTCTACGCCGGCTGCACCGGAAGGAGCCGCTGGGCGAAGGCGCGGGGCACGCCGGGAGCCGCGGGCCAGCGAGGCGTCGCGAGGGAGCGGCCCCGTGCCGCGTGGGCTGATGGGATCCTGGCAGACCGGCCCCCGCAGCTCTTTTACGACAGCGCCGCGCTTGGCGGCTGTTTGGCGACACTTGGCGGTGGTGCGGCCTGAAGGGAGGCGGTGGGTCAGGTGCCGGTGGTGGTGGTGGGGCTGTGCGCGGCGGCAGGATGAAGCTGACCACGCAGGCCTACTGCAAAATGGTGTTGCACGGCGCCAAGTACCCGCACTGCGCCGTGAACGGGCTGCTGGTGGCCGAGCGGCCCTCGGGTGCTCCGCGCCGCGACCAGGCCGGGCCCCCGTCGCTTTTCGTGGACTGTATCCCACTCTTCCATGGCACCTTGGCTCTGGCGCCTATGCTGGAGGTGGCTCTCACCCTGGTAAGGCTCTTGGCCTGTCCCCAGGCCTGGAAGAGAGGGGCCGGCGTGCGGGGAGCGGGGCGGGGTCGTCTCCGGGTCCTGTCAAAGATCGAGGCCTGCAGCCGGGACAAGGAACGGCTGGAGGTGATAGGGCTTGTCGTGCTGCGGCAGCTCTGCCAGTCCTGTGCTACCGGCAGCCGAGTCTGTGGGGTGAGCGGAGTGTTTCTAGAGCAGATGCACGCCATCACAGAGTGGTTTGGGTGTGAAGGATCATTCAGGGCTCATCTAGTCCAACCACCCTGCAGGAACATCTTCAACTGGAGCAGGTTGCTCAGAGTCTCATCTGGCCTAACCTGGAATGTTTCCAGGGATGAGGCATCTGAGACCTCTCTGGGCAACCTGGGCCAGTGTTTCACCACAGAAAACCTTTAGGTTCATTCACTGTACAGTTTTCTGCTGGGGAAGTAACAGAAAACTATGAGCCATGTAGTTCTGTCTAAATTCTTTCTCAGTGCATCAACACTAATCCTTCTATTGGTGTCATTGTCCCTGAATAAATCCCAGAGGGAATGTCCCAGCTTACCTTTAAGGCACTGCAAAGCAGCACCACCTGACTGGAAAAGGGCCTGCTTCTCTTCAAATAGGAGCGTACAGATACATATTCTCAGCTATTTAACATCTTTGTCAATGACATGGACAGTGGAATTGAATTGCCCCCTTAGTCACTTTGCTGCTGACACCAACCAGTGTGGTGAAGTCAACACACTGGACGGAAAGGAGGCCATCCAGAGGGACCTTGCCAGGCTCAAGAAGTGGGCTGTGCAAACTGCATGAAGTTCAACAAGGGCAAGAGTCTGTAGCTGGGTTGAGGCAATCCCATGCATGAGCACAGATTGGGAGGAGAAAGGATTGAGGACAGCCCTGAGGAGAAGGACTTGGAGGTGGTGGTGGAGCAGAAGTTTAACAGGAGGCATCAATGTGCACTGGCAGCCCAGAAAACCAACCGTGTCTGGGCTGCATCAAAAGCAGCAGTGGCAGTCAGTCAAGGGAAGGGATTCTCTGGCTCTTTTCTGTAGTTGCGAGACCCCACCTGGAGTACTAAGTCAGATTCTGAATTCCTCAACGTCAGAAGGACAGAGAGCTCCTGGAAGGTGTCCAGAGGAGAGCAAATGATCAGAGGGCTGGAGCACCTCTCCTGTGAGGACAGGCTGAGCAAGTTGGCCTTTTTTCAGCCTGGAGAAGAGGAGGCTCCCACATGACCTTCTAGTACCTTTCCAATATCTGAAGGGGGGCTACAAGGTAGCTGGTGTAGGGCTTTTTACATGGGTGTATAGCTAGAGGACAAGGGGAATGGGTTCCAGACTTGGAGAGGGGAGATGGAGGTTGGCCATGAGGAACAAATTCTTTCCTTGAGGGTGATGAGATGCTGGAACAGGTTGCCCAAGGAAGTTGTGTCTGCCCCATGCCTGGAAGTGTTGAAGGCCAGGTTGGCTGGGGCCCTGAGTAACCTGATCTAGTGAAGGTGTTTGTTCCTGTGCAGGGTGGTGGGAACTAGATGATCTTTAAGGTCCCTTCCAACCTTCCAACATTGGCCATTGTATGATGTAAATGTGTATTTCTTCATTCATTTTGATGTAATCTCCCCATTTTGAAGCTGTTAGCCTAAAGACAGAAACAGATGATGTCTCTTCATAGTGCAGCTCTGGTTTGCATTTGAAATCTCACTTGGGGTGTTGCAACCTTGCAGTTGGTTCATTAATCACAGGATAGCTGACAGTAGCTAAGGTCTCCCCATTAGGTTATCCACTGTCACTGAGCAGTAAGTCATTTGGAATTAATTGGTTTCCCCCCCTATATTGTCACAAATGCAAGAGTAAATGATGTGAGGACCATAGGGCTGACACTTTCCAGTCTAAACCACAAAGTCACGAAGACCAGAAGCCATCTTGCTGTGAGCCACAGCTCTGTTCCACCAGATGTTCAGGGAGAGTTTCTTTGTCAAAACTAGAGGATTGAGGGAGCGAAACATGTTTGGATTTTATTGTTGTAGGGAGGCAGAGAAGTGCTTTGGCTCCTTCGTAATAGTGTAGCCACCAATGAAGTGAGGTGGTTTGATCTGGTTGTGATTTGAGCTGTGGACTTTTCTGTCCATTTAAAACTTCCCATTATTAACAGGAGAAAATCCATCTCTTTTTCAGTGTCCACAGAACTAATTAATTTCCAATCCTTCTGGTTTTCTTAGCCTAAGTGTTCCCNAGGTTTAGACTAGATGTCAGGAAGTTCTTCCTGGAGAGAGTGGTCATGCACTGGAGTGGGCTGCCCAGGGTGGTGGTTGAGTGCCCATCCCTGGATGTATTTAAAAGTTGCTTAGGGTAGTGTTGGGGGATCTGGTTTAGGGGTGACCTTGTAGAGTAGGGTTGATGGTTGGACTTGATGATCCCAAGGGTCTTTTCCAACCTGAATGAATCTGTGAGTATTCTATGAAATCCCAGTTTTCTCCAGGTTAGGTGACACCATGGGATTAGAAAGATCTTTCTGAAACCTAGGTGTGACGAGATGCAGCCAGAGGCAGAGGAACAGGAGCTGAGCCTAAGCCCTGGCTGTTTGCAATCTCTGTGCTGCTGTGGAGCACAAAAAATGTGTCAGTCTGAAATATTCCCACACTGGTTACAGCACAGGGCTGACAGGGAGCTGCAAGCTGGGAGTGAAATAATTTTCTGCAATGGTTTTCCTCACATTACTGCTGGGGAAAATATAATAGTAGTGTTTATTGTGGCTTTAACTTAGACAGGGCCTGACTTTACCTTTTTGAATGATGGTAATTTGTTTTTCCTCTGGGAAGGAGTAACTGGAACTCACTAGAGAAGTCTAGAATAACACATGCAATATATTTAACGGATGTGTAGGGTCTGTGCTTAAATCAGGATCAGATGTCTTTCCACAGGGTCGGTGGCAGTGAATTTTCATGGACCTTAGGCCTTCAGTGTAGTTATCTGCTATAGATCTTGCTACAGGATCAGATTATTAAGAAATAAATCCTGTTTCTGTAGCATCTGAAATATCTTCCCACATCTTCAGGAAGCAAATAATGATGGAATCAAAGACACAGAATCACAGAGTTACTGAGGCTGGAAAAGCCCTCTGAGCTCATCCAGCCCAGCCCGTGACCCAGCATCACCACACTGGCCAGACCAGGGCGCAGTGCCACAGCCAGTCTGTCCTTCAACACCCCCAGGGGTGGGGACTCCACCACCTCCCTGGGCAGTCCATTCCAGTGTGTGTCTCCCATTACTGGGGCTTGCTGAGGTGTATCCTGGTTTGTAGTCATGTTTGTTGACTCCTGTGATCCTGCAGCACTTGACAAGAGCCCAAGGCCTTTTGCTCCTATTCCTTGCTTAAACAAAGCAAAGGTGTCAGGAATTACAGTTGCAGCAGCTATGGAAATCGACTGTTACTGTTGTGAGATGTAAAGGGAGGGCTCTCTCACCCCTTGCTATGTAGTGTGGATCTTTGTTGAGTAAATCTGAGAGCAGTGTGGTTAGAACTTGATGGTTGTAGGAACTAAAGGTTTTTGAAGCTTTGGCAGGTTTTGGTTGGAGCTGCGTCTCTTCCAGTTCAGTTCCTGCCAATTCTCGGTCAAGCCTGTGACCTGATTGTACCTGTGAGGGTGTTCTAGGACAGTTTCACCTCCTCTTCCCTGACCTGGATTATCCCAGAACATCAAACAGGAGGTTTCTTCTGAAAACAGAGTTCTTCTAAAAACCACAAACAGTGCTGCAGCAGCAGCCCAGGTACCAGGAATTGATAAAATCAGGTTTTATTAAACGTGCAGCAATGCATGAATGTTTCTAGCTCTGGAGGAGAAAGCAGAAGCCCATCATTTAATCTGCACTTTTGGATTGTCAGTTTGAAATCCCTTTCAAAACCAGTCATTAAACAACAAGTGAATGAAGTTTCACTTCGAGGGCGTTTTGTGCCCTTGAATTTCTCACCTGGTTGATGTGGTTTGACAACCACATTGTCTCAAGAAAAAAATACCAAACACAAAACCTGAAGCCTCACTTTCCCCCTCGGCTGGCTCCCCACTGCCCAGGACCACAGAGCGACAGGAGGTCACAGGTGGTCTCCTCCCATGGCTCTGCTAACCACCTGCCACCCACATTGGGGGCTGCAGGGGATGGGATTTTTCAGGGTGACTTCCACGAGGAAGCAAGTCACACAGTCTGTCCCCAGTTGGCATGGCCTCACCAGGGCTCACTTGGCTGTAAATGCCAGGGGCTAATTGCTACTGGGGCTGCCTGTGGTGACATTTTAAAGTGTGTTTGGAAATTGCAGGTGGAAGCAGCTTTAATTCCAAACATTTATTTCCTTTTTTTAATGGTAACAGTGTTTAATTACCACTGAGGGAGCTGAAAACTTAAAAACCATAGCCCTTTTTATTTTTTCCCTTTTAAAGGCCATTTTCAATATGCAACCAAAAATGATTTAGAACTGAAGGGATTTTTATTTAAATTATTAAATGTAGTGCTTGGACTCCTGGCTTTAATGCCAAGCTTTGGAGCCATGAACAATTAAAACCCAAGTCCTAAACCCTCCAAATGAGTTAGTAATTGAAGCAGCAGTTGTCCCTCAGCTAGAGCAGGGCTACATAGGGCTTTTTTATCACATAAATCCATGTCATCCCTTGTGGAGGAGGGATTATTCACATGGCTTTGCTGTTTGTTTGCTTATGCAGCCTAATACTATAACTATTGCTAAAAACGAGATTGATTTGACTCACAGGATGTGACAGGTCAGCACTGGGTTTATTTTTGGACTCACTTTTAATGTAGCCATTGAGGTATTTTTGATGCCTGTTCTCCAGAGACTACAAAGGAAATTTCTAGCTGCTTCCTCCACTCCTGTCTGCCAGGGCTCTATATTGTGCTGACTTGATATCCTCCGTTATAAGGAGAAACATCATATTTCTGTATATTTTCAAAGAAAGACAGACTCAGCAGGAGGAGTTCAGATCCATCTTACAGCGGAGACAGCAGCAGTGGGCACGTGCTGAAACCACTCTGAAAGATAAGAAGCAATACCAAGGCCACCTGAACTCTTGTACGTGGTGTAACCCAAAACTTGTGTCCCTTCTGTGCAAGGAAATGCAGGTGTTTGAGCATTTCCACGGGGAAGGTAAATAAGGAGGAGCTGCGAGGGCTGACATAGATGAGAAAACCTAAAAGGAGGTTCTAGCGAGGCTGCTTCTGGTCACTTCTCCCAAATTAGTAATGATAGGATGAGAGGAAACATCCTCAGGTTGTGTCAGGGGAGGTTTAGATTGAGTATTAGGAAGCTCTTTATTAAGAGAGTGGTTGGACAGTGGAACAGGCTCCCCAGGGAGGTGGTGGAGTCACCATGCCTGGAGGTGTAGCTAGAGCACTTGAGGCCATGGTCTAGGGGTTAGGGAGATGCTGGGATGAGGGCTGGACTTGATGAACCTGGAGGTCTTTTCCAGCCACGATGACTCTGATTTTATTTATGCCAATAGTTCTTTTGTCAAACCCTTATCTCCTGGCTGAGCTGGAGATTATTTTTAGAAAAGGATTCAGTTTTGATATGAAAGTTTTTAAAGAGTGGAAAAACCACTCACGTGGTTTGACAGGTTGTTCCAGGAGTTGGGTCTCTTGCAGGTGAACTCTTGCAATAAATGTATTGCAAAAGACTTTGTAACGGAGGTACTGGAACAAGTCACTGATAAATGGTACAAACCCTTTCTGCCTTGTGTTTACCTTTCACTTTGAGCTTTGTTTTCTGATTAAGATAAAAAAAACCTTTTGAAAATTATGGAAATAATAGAATCATGGTAGGAATCATGGAATCATAGAATCTTTTTGGTTGGAAAAGACCTTTAAGGTCATAGAGCCCAGCCATTAACCTAGCACTGCCAGGTCACCACTAACCCCTGTCCCTCAACACCACATCTCCATGAATATTCAGTTCCACCAGGAATGGAGACTCCACTACTGCCCTGGGCAGCCTGGGTCAGGCCTTGGCAGCCCATTCTGGTTAGAAATTGTTCCTCATGGCCAACCTAAACTTCCCCTTGCACAACGTGAGGCTGTTTTCTCTCTTGTTCCTTGGGAGAAGAAACTGACCTTCATCGTGCTCCAGCCTCCTTTCAGGGAGTTGTAGAGAGCAAGAAGATCTCCCCTGAGGCTCCTTTTCTTCAGGCTGAACCCCTCGCAGTTCCCTCAGCCGCTCCTCAGAGTGCTTGTGCTCCAGACCCTTCACCCTTCATTGCCCTTCACTGGACACACTCAGAGCATTACATTAGAAATACAATCCATGGGCTGTGTTTGAAATGACAGTATGGTCACACTTGCAGAGTCTCTCTGCCAAGTGAACACCAAGAGAAAACAGCCACAAACAGTGACAGGGAAGGCCTGGACTGTGCTCTTGGGCAGCGTTGTGAAAGCTCCTTGCTAGTCCTATCATTTGAGTTTAGACTTCTCTCTCCTTCTGCGTCTTAATGTCCCCTATCACTCCCCAAATGTTCAGTCTGGTGTCTCTGGTCTTGTTAAATAATCCAAACTCTGTGCAAACACACACACAAATGCATCTACGTGTATAGATGTAAAGAACCAACTGGCAAAGACGCTGCCGTCCTTCCAGTGCCGCTTTATTTGCAGGACAGACACGAGATTTCCTTATCGTGTAGGGCTTTTCCCCCTCTCTGGTTTTTTTTCCCCCTGAGCTTAATTGTTCCAATTACTCTTTCAGATTGACTCTTGGTGCAAAGAGAATAGCTACGTGATAGCTGGATACTACCAGGCGAACGAACGCGTGAAAGACGCCAGGTGTGTTGGTGCCATATTTCCTTCTGTTTGCTCTTTTCTCTTGTACTTTGGACTCTGCCAACAGAAATCATCACGCGCCTTGAGTAACTTTTGACAATTGTCATCTGCTTGTGCATTGTCTTTGCAGTGCTGGTGGCTGTGGCCTTTGTTTGGGTGCAGGAACCCCAGTCTTTCTGGAATCTCTCTTCAGTAGGTACTATAAAAGGCCACTCTTTGAACGGCTGCCAACCAGTTTAATTACAGTTGTCAGGGAAGTAGCCAAAACTCGAGGCTCGTTTGCTCGTGCAGCATGTATCGTATAAACTCCACTGCCTCTCAGTACCTTTTGGAAAGTTTTCACAGTTTATTAGGATTGGAAGTGGCCTTCGAAGGCCGTCAGGTCCAGGCCTCCTGCACAAGCAGGCTACAATTTAGTGGAAGGCATAACCGCCTAAGAAGCCCGAATCAGCTACACAAACACACATCCAGATGGGCCTGAAACGTCTCCAGAGAAGGGGACTCCACAACACCTGTTAGAAGTGACTTAAGTCTTACTAAACTAGTTAGTCCCCGAGGTCTATTGAAGTGTTTTCTTACGTGGCAGAGAGAAGGCCTTGGCATAGAAGGTGATGTCAGTCAGGCAGAGATGTCTTTTTACACTGATTTTTCCCCAGGATTAGTCACTTCTTTTTCCCCTTCTGGCTGATTCAGATTACTTGATGTGCAGTCAAGGGGCCTTCCTGTGGAGCCACAATGTAGATTTAGACATCAGATGTTTTTCCCTGTATGTATTAGACAAATCCAGTATCAGGGCTAATGAGACTGCATCATATTTGCAGCTAAAATAAATTAGAACAGCTCATTTAAAGCATGGTGCTCTGGTAGGTTGGTTAATGTCTGTCCTTCAGCCACAAGTATGGTTTTTAAGTCATCCTTGTGACTACAGAGGTTTCTAACCAGGATAAGGGCTTTATTTGTCCTTCCCTTACAAAGGAACCAAATCTGCTGGAGGCATTTTTAAAGAGAAGACACGGTGTGTCTGCTCTGTTTGAGGTTTGAAAGAGTATCGCAGGCTTGTTTGGCTTTTTAAACTCCAATTTCACCTCTGAAGGTAACTGGCACCACATAGAGATTGCCATCTTTGAAACACCATCAGGGTTTTCCTTTTAAAGGTTATTATCTGGTTTGGGAAGAGAAGCCGAGCAGTGAGTGGGTGGCAATGCAGACCAAGGCAAATTTGGTTTCTTTATGAAACACCTGCCAGGGCAAAGGCGTCTGTGGTCTGGTGGAAGAAGGTAGGAGGCCTCTAAACTCTGATCCCACAGAAAATCTGCAGCGAGCATTTTGCACTTCAAAACCCCGCTGCCTCGGCATAGCTGAGACACAGGTCCTGTGCTGAGGAGAGGAGCTGGGCTTCCCTTGGCCTTCTGACTTAACCAAGTGTAGCATCAGCTCAAGCCCTTGTTCCTGTTTGTAAGCACAGTGTGATTTTTCACATCTCCTTATGCTTCCTGCTGCTTTCAGCCTCAGTGTCATGGGTCGTGTAACACCGGTACTTTTCCCTTCTGCTGCAGCCCAAACCAGGTGGCAGAGAAGGTGGCCTCCAGAATCGCAGAGGGCTTTAGCGATACGGCGCTCATAATGGTAAGTGACTTCCTTTCTTCCTCCCTCCTCTCTCTGTTGTTAGTTAGGACTGTGGTGTTGGACTCAACATTCTCTGGGTCTTTTAACAGTGAAGGAACTAATTTTCCCACCAGATGCCCTGGGGAGGAGCTGCGCTGACCTGTGGCCAGTGAAGCTCTTGGTCTATGGAGAGCCTGAGGTTAGCTTGCTGCCATCTCTAAGGATGTGGAGGCCTTCTCTGTTTGCAAAACCTAAGTGAAGGAGTGTAATCATGACTTCAGAGACCCAGTTTGTTTGTCTTTTACAAAACAAGCGATGCTTTGCCTCCTTGCTGCAGTCACAGAGGGTGTTGACAGTTCAAACATGTGAAATTTGAAGGTAGAACAGCAACTAAGTTAGTGTAAGGTGTCCTGGTTTTTATTCCATCTCTCTCCTGGGGATCTGGAGGAGGAGGCTGAGGTGGTGTTTTGCTCTCCCACACCAGGTCGATAACACCAGGTTTACGATGGAGTGTGTAGAACCTGCCATTCACGTGTATGAGCTTCATGAGAACAAGTGGAGGTGCAAGGACCCGCACATGTGAGTATGCTCAGAGCTGGCTGTGTTCGGGTGGTGAGAGGGAAAACCAGGTTTCTTGGTCAAGAGCAAGGCTTCGGTAGCGGTGAGCGACAGCGTGAGGGCGGTGGGTGGAGCTGACAGCAATTTCAAAGCTGTTTCTTTACTACAGTGAGAGAGAGCAGGTGTTGGTAGGACCACCATGACCAGACTGCACAGAGTATGGCTTGATTTCCACCGAGGAGGTGGTGGAGATTTTCTTTGCCATTCCTGTTTATTCCTGGTTGTTGTACCTCCTAGCGATTTTTGCGAAGACTGGACCGAAGCGCAGAGGATCGCTGCATCGCTCTTGGACAGCAAGTCCTATGAGACACTTGTAGACTTTGACAACCACCTGGATGATATCCGGAACGACTGGACAAACCCGGAGATCAACAAGGCCGTCCTCCACCTCTGCTAGGGGTGTTTCTGCTGGCTGATTTACAGGCAGCCTTGCTCTGTACTGAGGAGAGAAAAATGCTGTTTTTGAATGTGAATAGAATCACGTTCAATACCCTGTGTGGAAAGCTGAGCCATTAAAAGGCGTGGCCTGTCACATCGCACAGGGATGTGTCCCTAAACCATTGAATCTTTTCGTGATGACATTCCTTGGAAGAACTGCCAGCTGTCAGTTACAACCACCCTCGTGGCTGCCAGCCCAGTTGTAGTGAATGTTCCTGTTCCTTCAGTCCCAGAACTACTTCTGCTCGTCCCTACCATTCGTTTGACAGAGCTTTGACTAAACTGATTTTTTCCTGATCTGTAGCCAGGTGAGTTTTTAACCATTTCTGGAAATACCTTTAAAAATACCAGTCTTTGACCTTAAAATTGCTCAGCTGAGGCTAACACATCAAATGCAAAGGTAACTGTTTCATTTGGCTGGGTTTGGAGATGTCCTTCTGTCAGCACAGTAAAGCACAAACTGGTGAGGACGATGGATCACGCTCGTGTGTCTCCTGTAGTTGTTGAGCTGGCACAGCCACAGAGAACATGTTACAGCTGTGTTCCCTCTCCTCTGAGTGTCCAACCACGAGGAATCGCTTGAAAAATGTTAAACCCAAGGTAAAAACAAACACTCGATGTGTAAAAAGGACTGTGAGTGCACTGATGACTTTGAATCAGAATTCTAAAACCTTTTGAGTCTACAGAAGAGTGAAATAACTCACTGCTTTCTGCAGCCTTTTGGGGTTTATAAACAGATGTCACTTTCAGCTGGTTCATACAGTGTCTGTTTAGGTCTCAAATGTTTCCCAACAAGCTGAAGGCAAGTGATCAGAGGGCATCCCCTTGAAAAGCCTTGGTATCACCTCATTCAGCTTCTCCAAACAGTGTTTGTTTCTCAGAATACATCCACTGGCCAGTGAAGCTTTATGTCAGACTAGTACAGCTCTGTGTAAGTCTTGTTGCCTTACTCATTGTGGTTCTTTGTCAAACTGCATTTACACTCAGTCTCAACCTGCAGTTGTTCCTCTAGATTTTATTCTCTTCCTTCCTACAAGGAAGAGCCAAATGCTCTCCTCTCTCCACGTTCCTGCTCTTTCCTTAGTGTCCTTATTTAAAACAAGTGAGATTATGAGATTGTCAGTAGCTCTCGGTCTACCTCAGCTTCTGCTTAAGTAAGCACAACGTTTACTCTTAACAAGAGAATGGGGCAAGGCTAAAATCCCCTTCTAGAACCAGGATGTGAGTCCAGCAGAGGACTTCCTCACGTTCATCAGAGCTACGAGATGAGGTTTGAGGTTCAGCTCTGTGACCGAGAAGGAGGCGAAGGTTTGAACCACTGGGTTTGTCCCCCTGCTGAGCAGCACCGAGGTGCGATGGGCATTAGGAGAGGGATTGGCATGTGCTGAGCAGCCCTTCCGAAGCGTGAGTCAGGCTCGCAGGGAAGGAAAATGTTTTCACTTGCTGAATGAAAACACGTATCCAGCTCGCCGGCAGCGCCACAAACACGTTCCAGTGGCTGGTTGAACCCCGTGCACAGCAATGGGAAAAGATATCCTGGAAACGGCAGCGCTCTGGCAGCGGGTGTTCGGGGGAGACTGCGGATCACACACGTCGCAGGAAGAGGCCTGTTGGCTCTGCAAACACCCCGTGAGCTCTAACCCCTTGTTCCAGAGGCAGATGTTATCTTGGCGAGGCGGGTTCTGTGAGATTGGCAGTGCTGCTCTATAAGCTGGTTTGACTCCTGAGCCACAGGAAATGTATTTCTTAAGCCTTCGGAACGCGGTGTCACGATCAAGCTTTTGATCCTCTCCGTGCTAGTACAGTCTGATCCTGCAGGACTGCCTCCCTCACCCTCCTAAGGCAAAGTGTTGATCATTGGTCTGTAACCTGACTGGAAACGTCCCTGTGAATAACCGTACAGGCACAGAGTGGCTTTTCATGCTTTGTCCTTCCTTTTGATTGTTTTTAAACTTCTCTTGGCTTTCAAGTGAGGTCCTCAGAGTGTTTTGCCACCAGTGGAAGCCCAGGTTGGCTTCAAGCAAAAAGGAGAAGCTCATTGGCACTCAGATCTTATCTCACCTGCCCTTGTTTGCATTGAAGGCTGGACAAAAGGCAGCAGTTTTATAAAGCAAGGCAGCCAGTGGCTCTTGTGAAAGAATGAGGAAGCTGCTGGGCTCAGCAGCCTCTGTTCCCCTTTCCTGAAGGACCAAACCTGCCTGCAGGAACAAATGCTCATTTCCTGGCTGGCTGACCTTCTGGATTTATTGGGGGAATTCAAGGTAATTCCTTTTAAAACTTAAGGGGGAAGAAGTGTTGGGGAAGGCATCTGTGTCTCTGTAACTGGAACCCTGGTGCTAGCTGGGAAAATGACCCTAGGAATGAGTGTCCTGCTCTTCTTTGTTTCGTTGGCACTCGGTGACATGCAGCATTTGTCATTTTCTGTTCACCAAGATCTCTGGGCATGCCCAAGTGTTTTAACTAGAAGCTCCCTAACTCAAGCACTTGTAAATGCAAAGTTATTCCCACGTGGAATTCTTTTTTATCACTCTCAGCCCTAATACTTCAAAACAGTGGTAAACAAAGCCCCCATAGATACCTGAAAGTGCCAGTACAGAGCCCTGGGGTTCCTGAGTAGGGACACGGACACTACTCCCTGCTGGACCCACAGGAGTGCTCACCTTGAACCCTTTAGTCACTAGGCAGAGAACAAAATGCCTTGAGTGTGTGGTGCTCCCAGTGCTCATTCAGTTTGAAATTAAGGATCAGAGTGACCTGAAGCCCAGAGAGCAGTGAGGTGTGTCCCCAGATGTGCCACCAGCCATGGCCAAAACTCTCCACAAACAGCTCCAGATAGAGAAACCCCAGATGGACAGAGTGGTTGCGGGGGGGGGTCCACAGGCATTTTTTTCACTGAGAAATGAGACCATGCTGAAATCCCTGGGAATAGGCAGCTCATCTGGGCTGGGTGAACATCAGGAACAGTCTACTCCTCCTGGCTTGTGCGGTGTGAGTGGGTGGCAAGAGCTGAGGGGTGTCCTTGATCAGACATGCAAGTGAGACACCTGATCCTGGGGAGCATCGTGGAGCCCTGTTCTGTCTGAGCTCCGTGCTGTGTATGTATGTGAGGGCTTTGGGTTTTCTCCTTTGTGAAGGAGTCTGCTGCCAGAGCTTTTCCTCCTTCCCCTCCTCGCATCTGCCAGCTGAGCCCCTCGTGCGGTGTTCCCCAGCTCATGTCAGCCTGAAAACCAGCAAAGACCTGTTTGAGCTCATTAGAGCTGACGTGGGTGCAGGAAGCAGACGAGCAGTTCAGCCAGTGGAGGAGCTGCAACCTCTTCTCCCTGGCACAGCTGGAACCGGCGTGGGCAGGAGGGGCAGACAGATGTGCAGAGCCCAGCCCTGCTCCACACGTCGCTGCAGAGATGCCCTGCAAGCGATGGCCCCGCCGTCACACCCGAGGATTTCTTATGGAAGTGGCAGAGCTGCCTGCTGAGGAGAGGCGACAGTGACAGATTGAGGAAGCAGATCCAGGTCTCTGCTTGCTGGCTGGAGGCCTAATCGCTGCTCTCTGCCGCTGTTTGTGGCAGCGTCCCGAGGTGCTGGGCCGAGGGCATTACCCAGACGGAAAGAGCACGGGATGCTAATGGAGGAGGCTGTTAGTGGGTGGACTTGTGGTTGACTGCAGCTTGGAAAGTGGCCTCGAGGGGAAATGCGCTCAGCATCAGTCTGTGAGCTGGGCTCCTCAGCGCTGCTTCAGTCCAGCTCCTGGAGCAGAGCTGGGTCGCCCACCCTGTCCTAGAGGAGCTCGAGCGAGTCAGTGTGGACCAGGCACGCTGGGCTGGGCGAGCTGCTTCCTTCTTACCCTGCCTGGGCTCCCTGACTTGAGTTAAACCCCTTAACACATCATCCTGCAAACTCCTCGTTTGCTGTAGCCGTTGCCCTGCGAGCGGCCCACAGCAGGCAGTGGTTTCGCTCTGCCCAAGTATCCGCCGAAGACGTTATCGATTTATTTTGATTGTGTTTTCACTGTCGCTTTGAGACCACACTTTCACCCAGCCGCCTCATCCGAAAGCACACCCTGGCTGCACAGCTCCCTTCGGGTTTCAGCCGTCGCCCGGTGAAAGGCGGCGCAGGGGACTCACGGAGGACAGAGGCAGGTTGCCACGGACCACACCAGAGGTGACGGCAGTCTGTGCTCCTGTGTGGCTGTGCGGTCAGCTCGGCCCTTCTGCAATGAAGCGAACGGGCAACGCCAGTCTTAAAAATACCCGGTAGGTGGGCTGGGGGTAGCGGGTAACTCCGTGAGTGTTTCCAGGCAGCGCCGCACCGGCTGCAGCACGGCAGCACTTTAAGCTGGATGCGGGCAGGACCGGTGCCAGGCATGTCCCGCTCTGCGCAGCATCAGCCCATGTGGGGCCAGGAGAGACGACGCAGCCCTTCCTAGAAATGCGCTGTGGAGCTTAAAAGATGGACCTAATTGAAAAAATACATCGAGGTTGTACCGGGGGATAAAAGGGAAAGCTGGGCCCAGATTAACCCGGAGCTCAGCGAGCCGAGAAGAGCTGTGGCCGTGGCCAGGTCCCTAAGCCAATTCCCAACCACGGTCGCCCGCTGAATCCATGCCCGGCAGGGAATCGGTTTCTCTGGACGCAGGTCTGGCAGGAGAGCCCGGCGCGCTCTGGGTCTGTGCTTCAGGTACGTGCTCGTGTTCCGCTTCGCCCCTAACCCCTGCCGCGGCACCTCCTCCTGCCTCGCTCATCAGGGTGGCCGCCATGGCCCGCTGGAATCTCTTTGGGGGTTCCTGCTGGTTGGTTGGTTTGACAGTCCTGCCAAGAGCCGGTGCTTGGGGAATGCTGGAGCTGCTCCAGGTTCTCCGGACCTGAATCTTCAGCTGCTTGCCTGTGACATCCTCCTCCCTACCCACGCCTGGTGGCCACTCCAGGTAGCTCTCATGCCCAGGATGGCTGTGGGGCTCTAGGAAGGGGGTGGTTTTCCCCTCTACTGCCTTGTTGCTACCTCCAGCTTCAACCAGATCCATGCCATGCCCCTTTGAGGGCAATTTCAGAGCCAGGCTGGGACCACCCCCCCCTGCACAGGCCAGAGGGGAGCAGGTGGCCTCATTGCTCCTCTAGCACAGAGCCGGGGTGACGTGTCCTCTGCATTAGCAGACCCCGAGACTCCATGACCCAGAGGCTGCTTCCCCAACTCCTTTCCCAAACAAGTCCAGCTGGTGTTTGCAGGAACAGCCTCTCTGAAGGCAGCCAGCAGAGTGGTGGGATCTCCAGGCTCTGCTCTGCCAGGCTCTCCAGACAGAACTTTTCTTAGGGGTGGTGTTTGTGAAACGCATCCCTCTCCCTGAGGTTCCTCTGGTTTCTGGGAAGCTGTGAGCTCACCCTGCCCGGCCCCTTCCAGCAAAGTGAGGAGGCTGCCCTCCATCCTCACCCCTTGTCAGTGCTTCCCCTCCACCTCCTCAGCACCAGGGCAGGACGGAGCTGATGGGCTGGGCAATGCTGAGCCTGTGGAGAGGAGCAGCCCAGCTGCCAAAGGGCTACAGGCACAACTGGAAACCAGTCATGGCTGTATCAGAGGCAGCCCAGTCTGGCTGGCTGGTCATGGGGGACAAGCCTTCCCCTGAGAGGTCACCCAGCTCCACACTGACCCAGCAAGGAAGCTTTATGAGCCCGTTTTTGCCTTCCCCCTGCTCTGCTGGCTCTTTGGACGGGTGCCCTGACGCAATGCCCAGCACATCAGAACCTCAGCACTGGAAGTTCCTGAGAGGGACCTGGAGCAGAAGCAAGGCTGGTGTCCATGAAAACCGGGTGTCTGGCCCATGGGGCTGTTCCTGTCCTCAGGACTCAGATCTGCTTAATGCCAGTCATCTGATAGTGAACAGGGCTCCTCACTAGAGGGTGTCCAAGCCCTACCCAGCCACCTTGGGGTGGCCAACCCCCACCCAGTGGGCTTGTCCAGCGGTGCCTTTGCTCCCCAGCCCACGTGGAGGAGAGGCAGGGGTGTTTGTTGCTGTGTTGGTGCCAGTCGGGTGTCACCACGCCGGCTGGAGCAGCGCTGCAGCCCGCAGAGCTAACCACAGTTATTTTCGCAGGCTGATGTTTATGTTTCCCTCCCTGCTGCAGCAAGACTTCACCTTCCATAACTCACCCTTTTAGCAACAACTGCTGTTCCAGACCAGGCTAATTCCAGCCCTCTCGGGTTTGGGGTTGTTCGTTCTCACGCAGCCAGCAGCAGCAAGCCAGGAGTTTTGGAGAGAGGCAGCAAAATAGCTGATGTGGAGGGGTCCCTGGCCCGACAAGGTGCAGCTGAACAGCCAAGAAAAGCCACATGAACCCGTTAATTTGTCTTTTTCTGGGGCAAAACTGGAGCCACGGGCTGCAACCAGCTTCTGCATCCAGGATCAGTGCCTGCAGGCTGCAGCCGTTGCCCTGTGTCATCTGCCCAGCTCTTGCTTTGCAGTAACTCAGTGATTTGATAGATCAGAGGAGCCAGATCAGGAAGGAAACCAGCCCTTTCTCTATTTGTGCTTTTCAGCACACATGGCCAGACCTTCCCTGTCCCTGTTGGCCTTCGTGCCTGTCCCAGCAGGGCTCAGTCTCATTCTTGGGGTTCTGATCTCTCCAGAGACCTCCCAAGCTCTGAGGATCAGCTTGCTCTGATCTCCAGGCAAAGTTCAAAGCTTTCCCTTCGGTCCTGCCTGCAGCCGTGGGGTGTTCCACGTGCAGCTGCTGTTCCCCACATGCCGTGGCCGTGGATGTGAAGCTCTGCATTAGCTCTGTCTGAAGAGGAGCCGTGTCAGGGCCTCACCTCGTAACTGTGGAGGAGGTGACCGTGAAAAAGCCTTCGGCTGCTTTTAACGCCGGCGAAGGCAGCTGCTCCAGAGGCAGAGCCTTCACCCAGGCATCCTCGCAGCGGGGTGGTACCCAGCTTGGAGGTGGGGGGTGGTGAGATGCTCTGCCCAGTGCTGTTCTTGCTGTCAGGCTGGTTTTGGGACTGGAGGTCAGATGGAAGGGGGGGAAAAGACCCTCTCTGGAAGCTAGAGGTGGTGAAGAAGCCTGTGGAGCTGGTGTGTCGCTGCTTTCTAGACAGTAAGACCTCAGGGATGCTGGTGGGTCCTGCCAGAGATGGGTGTGGGACCCTCATACCAGACAGGTACTTGCCTTTCTAGCCACTCAGTGGCCCCTCTGCCTGATCATGGGGATGTTCTTCTGCAGGTGATGGTCACTCCTGGCTCCTCTCCCTCTCAGCACTGGGCTGGGTTGTGCAGTGGGGTGGGAGTGAAGTAGCATTTCCTCAACACCCACTGGCTTTGCTGAGCTTGGATGGGGCTGGAACCGGGGAGAGGGGATGGATGGGAGGAGCGAGGACTCCGCTAACCTGATTAACCAGGTTAGGAACCAACCTTGCAAAAATCCCAGCTGGCTCCCTGCAGCCTCCTCCCGGGGCATGGTGAGTCCTGAGGGGGAACCCCCCCAGCCAGCCTCATTCCCCAGCTCCCCTCCTGCATCCCAGAGCAGCCGGGGAGGTGGGATGCAGTGGCAGGCACTACGCCTGCAGCTCCTGGGACCCGGTAAGTGTCACCTCCTTAGCTTTGACCCTGCTTCCCCTCCCCTGCATCCCTCAGCTCTGCATCCCCCCTCCACCACAGCTCCAGTGACGTCTGCAATGAGTGTCTGTGAGGTTTTAGAGCGTGAACCCCTTGGCAATGCAAATACTTCTTGGCTTGGTGCTGGAATGGGAGCAAAGTTGAAGCCTCTCAGCACCAACCACCAGAAACCCTACTGAAACCGTGCTGGTGGGAGGACTTCTCTGGCCAAGCTGGTGCTGCGAGCAAGGGGTGCTGGAGTTCAGCCATGATGGGGACACAGGGCAAAGAGCCAGCAGTGGTGGGGAAGGGGCTGCTGCATCCAGCCATGGGGGTCCAATCCCAGAAAAAACACCCCTCCTTGTGCCCTGGGACAGGGTCTCACCAGCACAACCCTCCTCCAGCCCCAAGCAACTGGGCTAGCTGGTGGTGTGAGCCACTGGCAGTGCCAAAAAGCAGAGAACTTGCCTCATAACAGGCAGCTGCTGTGATCACTGCAGAGTGGGGGTCCTGGGGGACTCCATGGGGGAGTCTGCGGGGAGCTGCTAAAACTTGCAGAATTAAACCCAGCAGTAGCAAGTTCTCGCTGCCCCTCTTCAGCCGCTGCTTGGCAAGGTGAAGGGAAGCCATGGCAGAGGTCAGCTGGGAGGGAGGGGCAGGTTTGCTCCAGAGCATGGAAGAGCCAAAATGAGTCACCGACCCTCATCCCAACAAGCTTTTCCCAGCAGCTGTGGGCAGGAGAGATGCAAATTTCCCAGTAGAGGGATTTTTTTTGTTTTTCCTGGAATAATTTTCAGCTGATTAAAAGCAAAAAAGCAAAGTCCCACAATGGGAATCATCCACCCCAGAGCTCTCAGGGAGGGCATGGGGGACTCCCAAACACAGCAGGACTGAGGGAGGCAGCCCCAGTGCAGCGCTGCAGCCCCGCATCCCTCCGTTTCCTGTGGGGCTTTCTCTGCTTTTCCTTCACAAACACCCACCAGCTCCCTCTTGTTCATCACCTTCTCACCAAAGCTTTGCAGCTCCGACCCCCTGAGAAGTGGGGAATGGATGGGACCCCCAACTCCACAACTTCACCGCCGTCCCAAGAAGTTCCTACTGAAACTCAGTCATAAACACCCCGTGACATCACTAGTGGTTTTTGCTAGCGAGCAGCCTCGTTTCCTCTTACACCAGGGCCCCTCTAGACGTATAAATGCACCCCAAGACACGAGTTTGGGTGAGCTTCCGCCTCACTTCTCCCCAGCTTTCACCTCTCTCTTCGCAGCGCTAGCAGCCAGGAGCGGCGCCGGGGCTGCAGTACCAGGTCCTGCTGAGAGGATGAAAACATGGGGCTCAAGTTATCCTGCCTGCAAGGTGGGTTTGGGAGGGAGAAGGGGCTCTCTGAAGGCACCTGGTTGTACCTGGAGGTCATGGGGAGGGTCGGTGTGGTTGACTTGTAAGTGGGTCACCCCAAAGCTGCTTACGCCACCCTCTACTCCAGCTCTATAGCAATAGAGGAGGCTGATCCTACTCTTTCTCCTGCATCCTTTCTTCTGGAGCATCCTTGGGCTTGGTGGCAGCCCTCCAGGTGGGGTTTTCTTAAGGGTGGGATAGACCCAGCATGGATGGGAGCTGGCTCCTGAGCATCCTTCATGACTCCAGGGATATTCCAACCCAGGAGCTTTTTATCTTGCTGCTTTCCCCACCCCCCCAACTTTAATTTTCTTAATGGGATTAGGCTGGAGATGGCGGCAGCGATGTCTGCAGCGGGAGGAAAGCAGGAGCTTTTAATGCTCCTGGCCTCTCTGCACTGGGGTGAAGAGGAGGAAGGGTGGATATCGCATCTCCCATTAGCTCCACATCCCCGAGCAGCTCGAATTAATCATCCTTGGGGTCGTTAAGGGTGGCAGCTAACGAGTATCCTTCTCTGAGATGCAGAGATGCTTCTTCCCTGGCTTTTCTCAAGCCTACACTGTGTGTGAGATGCTGGCTGTGATGGGCATGGCTTGGGGTGCATCGCCCTAAAAAGCAAGTCCCATGCCCACGTGTCCTATGCCCTTGTCAGGGATGCTGTGGGTGTGGGGGGTGCTCAGGGTCCCACAGACCCCCCCCCACCCTTTCAGCCTGATATGGAAGAAACAGGCAGGCAGGGAGCCCCATCCTGCCCCAAATCCAGGGTCGATAGAACTTCAAATGACCCTCCTGTTTCTCCAAACCCCTCCAATGAGCCGGGAGAGTACAATGAAATAAAAGACCCCCTCCCCACCACCACCCTTCTCCTGCTCCCTTACATAAGGTAGAGCTTTATCCTTAATTAAAAAGAGATTTAAAATATCAGTGTCTGTCCCCTCCGGGCACTTTCCTGCTTGGGAAGAGCTGAAACCTCCCCGGCTGCCGCCTGCGCCACACGGGGCTTTGCTCCTGATTAAAGCAGCAGATTAAAGTGATGAGCTGCTGCTGGGGGGAGCTGCCAGGAGGTCTGGGGGGGGCCCCTGTGGTATTTGTCAGACACCCCACAGTCCAGAGTGGGGAGGCTGCACCTGGTTGCTGGCGGGTGGCTGTGGATTCTCTAGTGGCTTGTAGCATGTTGAGCTGGGAGGTGGTGGGGAGGTGGGGGTGCTGCAGCCCCACACCTGAGCTTCTCACCACCCCTGTTTTCAGGCTTGAAGATGTGTGTGAGCAGCAGGAACGGCAGCGACAGGACGCCAGCGGTGTCCCCGGATGAGGAGCACCTCCATGTGCCCTCCATCATCGTCACACCACCCACACCCACGGGGACCTTGCTGGCCCGCGAGGCTCGGCGGGTCGGGGGGTCACCGCCGTGCTCCCAGTGCTGAGTGTGGGGACGGGGGCGACCCAGCAACTCTGATATGATGGACCAACAGCCACCAGTATGTGAACTGACCGGGTTCAGCCCCCACAGGGACATGCGGGTGCTGCCACCTGGGTGGGCTTGGACACCACTGACTGGATTTTCTCTCTTTTCCTAAAAGCACCAGGGAGGGATGACAGCACACAGCTCCTTCCTGGTGAATAAACCCCCGTGGGGCTCCAGACCTCCTGTTTGGCACCCACTGCCTCTCTCATGCTGTGTTGGCAGAGCAGTTGGCCCCCCAAAGCTGATGGGGGCCCAAAAGGGGGGTGCACCCCACCAGCCCCCCGCATGGTTTGAAGAAGCTGATTGCAAATGGCACTGGAATAACGAACTCATCGTGGCCCGCGAGTTGCCCTCGTGGCCCCGCCGGCTCGGCTGCACGCCGGGGAGGGAGCTGGGGGCGATGCTTCCCGGGGAGCGGCGGCACCGGGAGCCGGCGGGAGAGGCAGGAGTGTGAAAGCAGATGGAAATTTAATTTTTTAATGACAGCAGCAGATGGCAAAAGACACGCGGGTGGAGCCGCAGCGTGGCGGAGCCATTTATAGAGCGCCCGGCGGAGCGGCGGCACATGCCGGCGGCACGGCGGGGGCTGCTCCGTTAACGGATGGATGGGGTGGGGGGACCTTCCTTCCATGGAGGGTGGTTGGGTTGGGGTATCCTCAAGGTTTGTTTCCCCATCCCAGCCTCTGTGGGCACCCCTGGGAAAACTGTCACACCAAGAGTGGGGATCTCTCCCGTGGGTGCCCCAGCTGAGCCTGAGGTGTTGGGGAGAGGGACTAGGAAGTGGTGGCATCGTCTGGGGGCTTCTGGTTTCTGTGGCAACCTGTACACCAGGCTGCAGCCCCCCCACCAGATTGCCCAGAGCAGTGGGTACCAGTGGGTTCTGCCAGTCGGCTGGGCAGGATGTGAGCAGAGGGAAGGATGGAGAAGATGAGGTGGTGCTTGGAGAGACAGCAAGGGGAGGGCTGATGGATAAACAGAGGAGGGTGATGAAGAGAGGAAGGGAGGGAGGGAGGGATGGATGGATGGATGGATGGATGAATGAGGGGGTCGCATGGGTAATGGCAGGCGCCTGAGTATGGCTGGCTGCACAGAACGGACATACGGACAGACAAACGCTGCCGCTGGCCCATGCGCAGGAAGATGGGTGCCCAGGCTTGGGATGGGCCCGGGAACACCCACCCACCAGGTCCCCATGTCTGTCCCCGCGGGGCGCTGCTCTCCTCGGCCGCCAGGGGGCTCCATCAGCAGCGGCGAAGCGCATGCGCAGCAAGTGAGGGTTGGGGGAGCACTGTCAACCCCGCGGCGCCCCGGCAACAAGTGCTGAGCGCTGATTGGTCCGGCCTTCCCGGGGGGGTATCAGGATTGGCCCCTCCGCGACCGACCCAGACCTCCCCCAGCAGAGCCGGGGCGAAGCGCGGCGCCATCCGTGCAGCCAATCATAAAGGGGCGCGCCATGACAACCAATGGTCGGCCAGCACCGCCGCAGAAAGCCAATCAGCATGCTTCGGGCTGCGCAACGCCCCGCCCAAACGCAAAGACCGCGAAAACGCGCGCGCGGTGGCGGAAGAGCCGGGCGAGGTGGGCGGGGCCTGTCGCTGGGTGACCAATAAGGAGTGAGAGCGCGTGGCGGGTCTGACTCTGCCTCGGTCCCGGTCCCAGTCCTGGTCCCGATACCCGCCCCGCTGCCGGTGCCGGCTTGGAGCTGACATGGAGCCGGCCGAGGCGGAATTCCTGGCTGAGAAGGAGCTGGTGACCATCGTCCCCAACTTCAGCCTCGACCGGATCCACCTCATCGGGGTCAGCGGGGACTTTGGGCAGGGGATAGGTGGGGGTTGTGGGCCAGGGGCTGGGGATCGGGGTTGGGGAGGCCTTGGGGACAGGGGCTGGGGGGGCAGGATTCAGATGGGGGGCGCTTGGGGACGGGGGTCAGGGGCCGGGGAGGCTTTAGGGACAGGCAAGCAGGATCTGGGATGTTTGTGGGGCTGAGCCAGACAGAGGGCAGGGCCTGGGGGGGTTGTGGATAGAGTCTGGGGGCAGGTCCGGGGGGGATTAGGTCTGGAGGCCTGAGCCTAGGGGACCGGGTTTGAGAGGGGCAGGAACTGGGGAGACTGGGGTCAGGGACTGAGGGGACTGGGAGGAGCTGAGGCCTTTGGGAACAGGGAGAGGGGCTGGGGGCACGAGGGAGGAGCTGAAGGGATTGGGGGTCTGGTATGATGGCGAGGACGGACTGAGGCACTGAGGTGCAGAGACGGGACGGACAAAGGGGAGTGGATTGAGACAAGGGTAGGGCACCCCCTCCCAGGGGGTTTGGGAGGGGGCAGTGCTATCCCTCTCATCTCCGGGACACCAAGCCCCCAGCTCTGGCAGCAGCTGCTGGGATCAGTTGTACTGGTGCTGGGACCTCTGCTGGGCCTGAGCACCAGCTATAACTTCTGAGGTCCTGTCTATAACCTCTGTGAAAGGCTTTGAAACAGGCAGTGCCCTGTCCGTGTTAGTTACTGCCTCTCAAGGGAGACCAGGAAAAGCCTGACAGGATGGAGCTGGGCTCTGCTCAGCATCATCCATTGATAGGACAAAGGGCAACGGGTGTGAGCTGGAACATAGGAGGTTCCACATCAGTATGAGAAGGAGTTCTTCCCAGTGAGGGTGACAGAGCACAGGAACAGGCTGCCCAGGGGGGCTGTGGAGTCTCCTTCTCTGGAGACATTTAAAACCCTCCTGGCCATGTTCCCATGCGACTTGGTCTAGGTGATCCTGCCCTGGCAGGGGGATTGGACTGGATGATCTTTCAAGGTCCCTTCTGACCCCTAATGTTCTGTGATTCTGTGATAAGCTGTCAGGAGGAGCTGTTCCAAATCCCCTGGAAACTCGTGTTCTCTGGAGATGGCCAAGGCCAAATTAGCCGAGTTCTGCAGTGTCCGAGCCCTCGCCGCTGCCTTACTCTTGTCTGCAATTTGCCTTGCAGGGAGATCTGGGCCCTTTCAATCCCGGCTTGCCGGTGGAAGTTCCTGTCTGGCTGGCCATTAACTTGAAGCAGAGGCAGAAGTGTCGGCTGGTTCCTCCAGACTGGATGGATGTTGGTGAGGATGGTGGCTTCCATGCTGGCTGTCAGTGGGTGCAACAGAAATACAGAATTAGAAGAAGTCTCTGGTTTTCACCACTAGTGTGAAGCTTAATTCAGCTAACACACTGCAACTCTGAGAGAAGGGTCTGATGTTCCCCCTCCCAGAATTCTTTCTGTTTGCAGGAGATGTGATCATCAGGTAACTTGGGTATTTCATAGAGTCATGCGCTGGCTCAGGTTGGGAGGGACCTCAGCGATCACAGAATCACAGAACATTAGGGGTTGGAAAGGAGCTCGAAAGATGTCTGGTCCAGTCCCCCGCCAGAGCAGGATCATCTAGAAAGAAAAGAAGTACATGCTCTTGTGGCCAAGAGAGCCAACAGCATCCTGGGGTGGTTAGCAGAACTAGAGAGTTTGTTCTCCCCCTCTACTCTGCCCTGGGGAGGCCACATCTGGAGTCTTGTGTCCAGTTCTGGGCCCCTCAGTTCAAGAAGGACACGGAGCTGCTGGAGGGTGTCCAGCGTAGGGCAACGAGGATGATGAAGGAAATGGAACACCTCCCTTATGGGGAGAGGCTGAGGGAGCTGGGTCTCTAAAGAGGAGAAAGAGGGGTGACCTCATTAATGTCTATAAATGTGTGAAGGGTGGGTCTCAGGAGGGTGGAGCCAGGCTCTGCTCAGTGTCATCTTGTGATAGGACAAGGGACAATGGGACTATCTATGTTCTAGCTGGAACATAGGGGGTTCCATATAAATATGAGAAGGAACTTCTTCCCAGTGAGGGTGACGGAGCACTGGAACAGGCTGCCCAGGGGGGTTGTGGAGTCTCCTTCTCTGGAGACGTTTAAAACTCACCTGGCGATGTTCCTGTGTGACTTGGTCTAGGGGATCTTGCTCTGGTAGGGAAATTGGACTGGATGATTTTTTGAGATCCCTTCCAATCCCTAATTATGAGTCTATGAAATACTATCAGAGCTGCTGTCAGAGGAACCTGCAGCCAGCACTGCTCCTTCAAGGGCACAAACCCTAATTAGCACAAGTTTGCGGGTGAAGGGGCATTATGATGGGGTCTGGGGACAGAGCTGGGGGTAGATCAGCCTCCCAGCACGGGAATGCTGAGGGTGGCTTCCGTGCCCACACCAGCACCCTTGTGTGCTGCGTTACAGGAGCCTGTTTCTCTGCACACATTCATTGGAGCTTGGGTGTAGAGCTGGGCCTGTGAACCAGCTCATGAGTTTGCCCAGGGGGTGTGTGGGGGGTAAAAAGATGCCTGAGACAGCGAAAGTCTGGCAGTGCCTGACCATTCCTGGTTGTATTTTAGAAAAACTGGAGGGAATCCGGGACCAGGAGCGTAAAGAAGACACCTTCACCCCGATGCCCAGCCCCTATTACATGGAACTCACGAAGCTGCTGCTGAACTAGTAAGTAGGAAGCGCCCCGTGACGGGTCCTGCCCCCGAGTACGTGCTCGCACAGACGATTTTCCAGGCTTTGGTTGGCAGCCACCCCGAGGGCAGTGGCAAAGTGAGAGTTAATGGAGGTTTATTTCACAGCCTGCCAAGATCTCGCTGCGGCGGTTTTCTCATGGTAACTTTGCATTTCAGTGACTTGGGGATTGCTTGTTCTGTGGCCCGATAATTGGGGCTGTGCCGCTTTAGTGAGCGGCAGCTGAGCGTAGGGGCCCTCAGGATCGGCGGCGCGTTCCGTGGCTGCAATCTGTTCAGCAGCCTAAAGCCTCCAGGCGTCTTCCTTGGCTCTCCTTCAGGAGGAAAGCTCCTCTTTGCTCAGCCTGAGGAGCAGGAGAGCGGGGATATTCCGACTCTGAACCTCCTGCCTGCTGAGGCATTTCACTTGTAAAATGTGCTGGCTGGTATTTTTGCTCAGCGCAGGCTCTTCTGACTTTAAGCCCTCGATTACGGCAGGGCGGTCACTTAAGCTCCGGCTTTTCCTCTGGAGATGATGCTCTTGGCGCGCGGCTCCTTCCCTCACGCTACAATAACCCTGACAGCTCCGTCCGTGTGAATTGATCTGATCTCTCGAGGTCCTTATGGCAGCGCTGAATTGCCTTAATGGGAGTCTGAGGCACAGCTCGTACAGTCCTTTCAACTTAATACTCCCTGATAGAGCCGTGAGAGCACGGAGCCGGGGCTCTAATCGCCGCCGAGCCCCTGCGATTCCCCGGCTGCCGGCAACTTTGGCCGGGTGATTGGCCCTCCGAGTGGCTCCGACCAGCTGGGCAATTAAAGAGCAGAAGGATTCTAGCGAGAACCAGATGCTGCGTCGGAGCGGAGCATTCCTGGGTAAATAAACGATCCCAAAATCCCAGCAGCACAAGCACCAGGCTGGATTTTAATGTGGAACTGCCGGGTGGTTTTTCTCCCCCCTCTACAGCGAGCTGCTCTGCTTGTGCCTCGGAGGGCTGAGAGCTGCCAGCGTTGCTTACGCCGGTGACATAACGTACGAGTCCCTCGCAGCCTGTGCTGATCGTCTGTCTCTCTCCTCCTCTAGTGCCTCCGACAACATCCCCAAAGCCGACGAGATCCGGACGCTGGTGAAGGATACGTGGGACACGCGCATGGCCAAGCTGCGGCTCTCTGCGGACAGCTTTGTCAGGCAGCAGGAGGCTCACGCCAAGGTGTGGGGAGGGTCCAGGTGCCGGGTGGGCTGGTGACTGATGGGAGCTGCTCGTGAACATGCTGCTTGGGGCATGTTTTTGCTGGGTTATGGGTATGTCAGCTGGGAACTGAAGCCATATGCTGACACCTCGCTTTATGGGCTGGTAGAGTGTCCCCACACCAGTGCCTGATGGAAATGGGCTGCTGGGGTGTTTCTCTTGACTGGGCCTGGCAGCTAGGCTGCTCCCTTGGGGGCTGCAGAGCTCCTTTCTGGGTTCCTTGTGCTGTGACACATTGTGGTGCTGTCTCTCTTAGCTGGATAACCTGACCCTGATGGAGATCAACACGATCGGGACTTTCCTGACTCAAGCCTTAGACCACATGTACAAGCTCCGGACTAACCTTCAGCCTGCCGAGAGTTCCCAGTCCCAGGATTTCTGAGCAAGCAGCCAGCCCTCAGACAACCTCCCAGCCCAAGGAAGCCTGCACTGCCTCTCACCCCTGGACCTTCATCCTTCTCCCAAAGCCTCATCTCCCCTCTGGGAGGGCAGGAGCAGAGTGGGAATCGCTGTGGGGGTACTGATGGCTCCGGAGCATCCCCACACACTCTGTCTCCCAGGGCTGAGCCTCCCTCTTGGGTTCAGCCAGTGGTTTGCCAGGCAGCTGGTGCCTCTCACCACCCTGGAGAGTGTGGGTGTACTTCATAGAGGGAACTTCTGAGGGCAGCACAGGCCACACACTGGCTTGAAAGCAGTAAAATTGCTGGGCGGTGCTTTGCCATCAGTGTTCTCAGAGCCTTGGAAAAAGGGGGGGAAAGATGTGCTGCTGGTGATGAGAGGTGTCTGCTGGGGAGAGCAGCTGGGAAGCAGCTCCATCTGCTCTGCTGAGCAGGACAAAAGGGAAATGGTGTATCCCCCCCCTCTCCAGAGCCTCGTGGTGGCTCTCGACTTGCTGCCTCGTTTCTAATCCCAAACTGTTGGTTAGAATATGAAATAATAACTAAATAATCATCATCGCAGCGGAGCGCAGTGGCCTCGGCTCCCTCCCCGCGTCCTCCGCATCAAGCCAAACAAAGCTTGGAAAAACCCCGCAGCTCCTCCGCTGGCTGCGGCCCTGCTGCCCTGCGGCGGAGCGACAGGCGAGGGCAGGATCCTTGGGCTGCCAGGGTGGCAGAGCTCGGTGCTTGATGGGTGAGGAGCAGGGGAAAAGCCATCTGGAACCCTGCCTGGGTGAAAGGCTGGGGTAAGGTGAGGGGTGGAGGAGGAGGAAGGAGAGCTGCCTTTTCCTGAGGCAGCTTTTATGGGGAGAAAGACTCCTTTGCCGTGGTGGTGGAAGAGTTTATTATTATTATTATTCTCATTATTCTTATTTTTTTGATGTTTTCCAGCAGTTACAGCCATAGATTCATAAATACCTGATTACTACAGTCAACAAAGAATATATTACATTACAATTAAATCCAGCAAGTACACTCAGAACATGTTTAGGGTTGTTCTTTCTCCTTTTGGGGGGTGGTTTGGGGTTTGCTGGGGGTTGGGGGTTTTTTTTGTGTGTGTTGNTGCTGCGTGGGGTCTGCACAGACACGGACCCGCAGGGGGAAGGGTTGTGAGACATCACTCTTGAAAACATCATTCCAGGCTGCTGGCGGGGTGGAGGGTGGGGGGAGAAACCGCAGCTCAGGAGCCACCACAAGGCACCTCCATCCCAGGCAGCCTCCTCGCCCAGCGCCTCGGGTAACGAGGGATAAACTGCCGATGGTTTTCCACCCCTGGCTTCCTCCTCCCCTCCCTCCCCAGCGCCTGGGAAGGGGAGAAGCGATCGGAGCAGGGGGCGTTATTTTCCTTGTGTTGAAATCCATCGCGAAGCCCGGAGCTGGCAGCAGCGAGGAGGCCAGAGGCTGCCGATGCAATTGGGGATTTAGAAGAGATTAAACTAATTTCTGTCACAAGGGCATTTTGCTTTTTAATCTTGGGCAGGGTTGAGGTGGTTTTTATTCCTTCGGTGGTTTTTTTTAGGTGAAGCCAATGGGAGAGCAGTGAGGGGAAGGGGGGGTTTGCAGGAGCAGAGGGGCTGGGGGTGTGGCTGATGCTTTCTGTGCAGGTGCAACCAGGGAATTTAAAGCAGAAAGCAGAGGTCACCTTTTCCTGGAGCCAGGAGCTCTGCTCGTGGGGATTTATTTTTTCTGTAACAGAATCAATAATTTAAAAATCAAATTAAACAATCAAAAGCCTCCCTGGGGTTAGGAAATGGCTACAAGTGACCCCCAATCTGGTGCTGGCGGCCACGACCCCTGCAGTACCACCAAGCCCCTGGCCCTGTGGGCAAACCCCCATCTCCCCCTGACCAAGCTCTCACAGAATCACACAGAACATTAGGGATTGGAAGGGACTTTGAAAGATCATCTAGTCCAACCACACCCCTGACTAGATGACCACCTAGACCAAGTCACACAGAAACAGGTCCAGGTGGGTCTTAAACGTCTCCAGAGAGACTCCACAGCCCCCCTGGGCAGCCCCTTCCAGAGCTCTGTCACCCTCACCGTGAAGTTCCTTCTGATATTTGTGTGGAACCTCCTCTGTTCCAGCTCACACCCACTGCCCCTTGTCCTATCACTAGATGATATTGAGCAGAGCCAGGCTCCATCCTCCTGACACCCACCCTTCACATATTTATAGACATTAATGAGGTCCCCCCTTAGTCTCTGATTGTCTCAGTACGTTTTTGGGGTGTGTGGGGGGGAACAAGACTATCCCGATGCTGTCAGTCCCCCCACCCAAACCCTCGTGGCGCGGTTGCTTGTGGTTCTCATTTGGCAAACGTGGCTTGTGCAGGGCTGAGGACCCACTCACAAGATCACACGGAATCACAGAACACTGGGGTTTGGAAGGGACCTCGAAAGACCATCTAGTCCAATCCCCCTGCCAGAGCAGGACCACCACTCCCAGCACCATGACACCCCCCAGCTGGACCAGAAAAAGCCCCAGAAAGCAAAGGAAAAGGCTAAAAAACAAAAAAGGAGGGAGAAGGTGGCAGAAGGGCTCAGCTGCAGCTTCCCCAGGGACTGGTGGCGGGACAGCACCTGCCCCCGTTGCCCAAGGGGGTGGGTTTAACGTGGACTTGCACGTCTGGTGTCTCTTCTGGTCTGACCAGCAGCAGGAGAAAAAGCTAAAAGCAAAATCAATCCATTTTTGCCAAAGATAATGAAAAGGAAATAATAGAAAAATGAGAAGATGGAGGGGGAGGAGAAGCAGAAGGGAGGGGAAGGGAAAATAAACCCCAAAACGAAGCGGAACCGTTAAAAAAAAAAGCAAGCTTTTTATAACAATAATTAAAGTAATTAAAACATACAAAACTTTTCCTTTTTTTAATATATTTACACAGTACAAGGCTGAAGCACCTTTTCGTTTCTGTCCACTCTCAAACCTCTAAGCCCCGGGGTGCCTGGCTCTAACCCCCCACTGGGGGGGGGGTCCACCCTGCTGGCGCCTGGTGGCTGTGCCCCCGCCAACCCCGCTCCCCACCAAACAGGAAGCAAAAAGGGACCTTTCGACCAGTTTATCGACTTTATTGTTTGATAGCCAAGTGCGTTTCCAGTGGGAAGCCCCGGGATCTGGGGTGCGGAGGCTCCCTGGGGTTGCGGGGGGCGGAGTGGGCAGCTGCTGGCCGGCTGTCCCGCTCCCAGCCTCGTGGGGCTCCTCCGGCCTTAGTGTTGTTGGTGAAGTCTTAATTGTCATTTAAAAAAGCCCCCCAACAAAACAGCAACAGAAAAAAAAGCTCTATAAAGTGTGGGCGGGTGGAGGAGGGGGCTGCTC
The DNA here is from genome assembly GCA_013400115.1 of Rhinopomastus cyanomelas. Taxonomy (NCBI): domain Eukaryota; kingdom Metazoa; phylum Chordata; class Aves; order Bucerotiformes; family Rhinopomastidae; genus Rhinopomastus; species Rhinopomastus cyanomelas. The sequence goes on from VXBP01003849.1 coordinate 771,298, forward strand.
CCATCACGGGAGGGGCCGGGCCGGGGTTCTGCTCGCCGTCGGGTGGGCTCCCGTGCTCTTTTGCTTCATGCATGGCACATTCTCCATTTGATTTCTTTCTTTTTTGTTGTTTTTATTATTATTATTATTATTTATCATCATCATTATCATTTTCTTTTCCTTTTTTTTTTTTTTGGAAATTTTATTTCATTTTCTTTATTTGTTTGGTTTTTTTTTTTATTTTAGCTTCAAACCTCCCAGTGAAAAATATTAAATATTCAAGGTAATAAAATAGATTATTATTTCTAGACTATACGTTCGGCTTAGCCCAAGGAGCGTCACCTGGGATACCCCTTGAAATAACCCCTGGACCACTGCATCGCAGGCAGGGCAAGGCACTTCCGCAGGTGCTCCAGCTCGGCTTGCAGGCGCTCACGCTCCGACACCATCTTCTGCTTCTGGCTCCTCAGCTCCTGCAGCCCAGGGGACAGCAACAGAGTCAGCGGGGTGCTGGGACCACCCCAGGGCAAAGCAGGCTGTGCTTGGGGTGCTGGAGGGGATGGGTGTGATGGGGGGGACTGGGCGACTCGGAGAGGGTGGGCACCCAGGAGATCAGGTGCCTTCAAGGGATCAAGTACCCAGGACATTGGGTGCCCAGGACGTTGTGTGCTTAGGACACTGGATGCCCAGATATTGGGTGCCCAGGATGGTGGGGGGACAGGACACTGGGTGCCTTGTAGGGGAAGGGTACTCAGGATTGGGTGTCCTGGACATCATGTGCTTAGGACACTGGATGCTCAGATATTGGGTGCCCAGGATGGTGGGGGGCCAGGACACTGGGTGCCTTGTAGGGGAGGGGTACTCAGGATTGGGTGTCCTGGACATCATGTGCTTAGGACACTGGATGCTCAGATATTGGGTGCCCAGGATGGTGGGGGGCCAGGACACTGGGTGCCTTGTAGGGGAGGGGTACTCAGGATTGGGTGTCCTGGACATCATGTGCTTAGGACACTGGATGCTCAGATATTGGGTGCCCAGGATGGTGGGGGGCCAGGACACTGGGTGCCTTGTAGGGGAGGGGTACTCAGGATTGGGCGTCCTGGACATCATACGTGCTTAGGACACTGGATGCCCAGAATATTGGGTGCCCAGGATGGTGGGTGCTCGGGACACTGGGTGGCCAGGACATTGGGTGCCTCGTAGGGAATGGGTACTCAGGACTGGGTGCCCAGGGCATTGGATGACCAGGATGCTGGGTGCTTTGCAGGGGATTGCCACTCAGGATTAGGTGGCCAGGACACTGGGTGGTCAGGAGACCAGGCACCTTGCAGGGGATGGATACTCAGGATTGGGTACCCAGGACACTGGGTGCCTCACAGAGGTTGGGTGCCCAGGACATGGGCTGCTTTGCAGGGGACGGGTCCCCAGGAGGCCAGGTGCCCCAGCCCCACTCACCGCCATGCTGTGTGAGAGCTGCTCCGCTGTCAGGCTCAGGCTGTAGTGCTGGGCCTCCAGCCGCCGGCACTGGGTCTGCAGCACTTGGCGCTCCAGGTTTTGTTCTGCAAAGTCCAAACGAGAGGTCGAGGTGAGTGCTGGCTCCTCCAGCTCTGTGCCCGAGCAGCAGGGGCTGCCAGCCCGGCCAGCAGCTGTGGCAGGGGGACTGGACTAGATGATCTTTCGAGGTCCCCTCCAATTCCTAATGATTCTGTGATTGCCCCCATCACCCCAGAACATCCCTGGGCCCTGCATTGCCCGGAGGAACCTCCAAGTCCCACTGGGAGGACAACAGGCAGACGTGACTGCATGAATTTTTCATGCACACATCCATTATCTCCAGTGCCTGACGCTCCAGTGCTGCTGCTCCCAGAGCACCTCAGCACCTCCCCCATCCCGAACCAGTGGGAGCTGGAGGCACCGGGTGGTTTCACGTGGGGAAACTGAGGCACAAAGTGATGTGTTCACCCTGACCCCTCCCACCATCCCCTACCTTCTATATGCTCCTGGTAAGCTTCAAAAATTGCCTCGATCCCTTGCCACTTGGGCCTGGGGTACTCTTCCTCCTCTTCCTCATCCTCTTCCTCCTCCTCATCCTCTTCCTCGGAGGCTGAGTCGCGGGGCAGCGGGGGCAGCGCCCGGTGGGGCAGCGGCCCCTCAGCTGTGCCGTTGTGGGGAGGGGGGCCCAGGCGGCTGGATGCCTGCAGCTCAGGGATGTTGTAGTGGATGGAGGCATCGAGCTTGTGGTTCTGCTCCGCCGTCAGCGCCGCCGTTCCCCCTGCAGGTGCCAAGAGTGAGACCCCCATCCCCCGTGTCCCCTAGCCCCGCGCGGCCTGCCCTGAGGCTGCATCGGGAAAGATGCTCCCCCTCAAGGCAATAACTTACACGCACACCACCCACCCCCTAAGACACCTTCTGGGGGCTGCAGCATCTCATCGTAGAAGAGTTTGGGTTGGAAGAGACCTTAAATGCCACCTCCTCTCCCTGCTCTGCAGGGATGGTGTTTTCCTTGCTCCCTGAAATTAATGGATCATGGAACCAGGGAATTGTTTGGGTTGGAAAGGACCTTTAGGATCATTAAGTCCAACCATTAACCCAGCACTGCCAGGTCACCACTAACCCACGACCCTGAGCACCACATCTCCACAGCTTTACAGTCTCTTCAGGGGTGAAGACATCACCTCTGTCGTGGGCCAGGGCTTGACAACCCTTCCGAGGAAGAAATTGTTCCTCATGGCCAACCTAAACCTCCTCTGGTGCAACCTGAAGCTGTTTCCTCTTGTTCTTTGGTAGAAGAGCCAGACCCCCCCCAGGCCTCCTCCAACCTCCTTTGAGGGAGCTGAGTGGCTCTGCAGGAGCTGTTACCCGTGAGGAAAGCCCTGCTCCCACCACACGGGGTGGTCACCCCAGGGGTGCCCAGCCAGCTCCCACATCCCTGCGATACCTTTGTGCTTCTGCAAGGCCTTCTGCGTGGACTGCAGCACCGATTCGTGGAACTGGTGGGCGAACTCCTCGGCGATGAAGGGCTCCCAGGGTTTGCTCTTGCCGTTCATGCTGTGGGACAGCGGCACCGGGATGTCCTTGGGGAGGGGACCCCTGACGTAGTTGAGGATGCTGAGTGCCTTCTTCCCGGGGTGCCCGTCACTCAGCCGGGGCTTCTCTGCCGCTGGTGCCGGAGCTGACTCCTTCGCCCTCGCTGCCTCCTGGGGTCTCAGCTGGTCTATCCTGCCGGGTTCCACCGCCTTGGGTGCCTCCGGCACAGAGACAGCAATGCCCACAGGCTTCTCCGGATCCAGCAGCAGCGGTGGCACCGGTGGCTCTTTGGGCAGAGGAGAAGCAGAGTCAGCTCCGTGTCCCCAGAAAGGCACAGCTGTCCCCATCCTACCGCGGGGGCCAGTCAAGAGCCACGGGAGGACTTGGGTGCCGGGTGCTTACCGGCAGGGAGGCCGCTGGGGCTGTCCCGCGGGGAGCTCTTCACCACCACAGCAGCCGGTGTCGTCTTCTGCTTCATGGCCTGGAGCATCTCAACCAGCTTCTCCTTGTCTGCGGCATGGGAAGCTGAGGTTTAGTGTAGCCTCTGCTCCGCAGAGCAAGCTCACAGTCCCAGGCAGGACCCCCCTCCCTCCACAGCACCCCCTCGGCGCGGGGCCGCCTGCGAGCGAGCGCGGGGCATGGCTGTTACCTTTCCTCTTCTCGGCGCTGATGTGCGTGAGGTTGAAGATGGTGAGGAAGCGCTTCTTCTCCTCGAAGTTGGGGCTGTTGTTCATGTCGTCAGGGCTGTAGCGAGTGGAGAGTGGGAGGCGGGGGGAGGGCGTGCGGCGCTTGTTCTGCACCGTCGGCGGCGACGGGCTCCGCTCCCGCAGCATCCGCCGGCGCTTGCGGCGCTTCTGGCTCAGCAGTTCCTCCTTCTGCTGCTGCGTGGTGAGGCCGAAGAGCCGCAGGAACTCCAGCTTCTGGGGCACCGAGGGGAACAGCAGAGCAGGGTCACTCCCAGGCTGGTCCCTGTAGCCATCTTCATCTCCTTCCCCAGACCCATCTCTGTCCCCATCCTCATCCTCATCATCTCCATCCCCATCCCTCACTCCTCTGCAGTCAGCTGGTGACGGTGGCTGCCCCATACTGGGAGCTGGTGCCCGAGGAGGGGCTGCCCCCTCCCAGGGACAGGGAATGGTGAGAGCCAGCTCTACCTCTGAGGATGTGTCCAGCTTCAGCGGGGGCTGCTCGGCCACGCAGCGGAGATGGGCCCGCACCTCCTCCTCATCGCTGTCGTCACAGGAGTCGTCCAGGTCGTAGTAGTAACCTGTGCATGGGGAGAAGCTGGAGTGAGACTGGAGAGACCAAGGGGAACCCACAAAGACCCTGGCAACCCTCCTGGGATGCTGGGGAACCTGCTGGTACCTTGCTGGGGACAGGGGAGCAACGAGGTCAGACGCTGGGAGGGCACTGTTGAGTGTCCAACGTGGGTCCCAGCAGGGTGGGCAGTGTAACCCAGAGAAGCCCTACATGGCCATGGGGGACATCACCCACCCACGTCCTCACTCAGCATCACTTGGGGACGGGCGGCAGAGCCTCAACAGGTGGGCTGATGGGGCACAGCCCAGGGTGGGGGCATCTGCAGCTGAGCACCTCCATCATCCCTGCTGGAGGGGGCACGGCGGCACCTGCTCACCGCCCCCCAAGTGCTCCATCTCCTCCTCACCGCTGCTCTTATCCCCCCTCGCTCGCGCAGCCCCATTAATATTTAAAGCCTGCTGATTAGCCTCAGTTCATCATTTATTAATTGGCCATGTCTAGAGCGGAGGATTTACGGAGCCGCTGGGCTTGTGGAACCGTTTGCGTCGCCGACTGCCAGCACCCCTGGGACACCCACCAGCCACCCCTAAGTCCCCCGTTCTGGTTGTCGGGGGGTCCCTGGGATCCCACCTTTCTCACGGGCTTCCCGCCGCCGGCGCTCCTCCAGGTCCAGCTTGCTGACCAGCCTGCGGTGCTGCTGCACGAACTCGTCGTAGATGTACATGGGGTCCTGGGCGCGGGGCTGGGGGGGGCGGTAGGGTGAGCTGGGCTTGGTGGTCTCGGCAAACGGGGTGGCCGGGGGTCTCTGCTGGCTCAGGATGCTCTGTGTGGACTTCTCCAGCTCGGCTAGGAAGGGGGCATGGGTGAAGCCCCCGTGCTCCGGAGCGCCGGGCTCCCGTCCTGGGGGGTATTTCTCCAGAGCATCCCTCTTCCTCGCCCCCTCCTCCAGTTTCTCAGGGCAGAAGACCCTCTCGACCTTCACCAGTGGGATGCCCTGTCGGCTGGGCTCGAAGGGGGCTGGGTGGCTGTGGAGGGTGTGGGGCTCGGGGAGGCGTCTGGGGGGCTCGGAGGGGCTCTCCATCAACGAGACGGGGTTCCAGAGGGACGTGGTGACCGGGTGGTGCTGGGGCTTGGGGGAGATGAGCGGTGGGGGCCCGCCAAAGTGTTGTGCTGGCTCCCGGCTGCTCGGTTCGTGGCGACTGGATCCTGACCTGTAGGGACAGGAGAGGGTCAGTGAACTGAGCACACCCTGGCACTGGGCTGCCTTTGGGGGAGAATCGTGCCAGCTAGGGTCACCCAGTGGGGTTTGTGCACGTGAGGCTGCCACACTCATCCCCTGCTGTGCCACCACCCTGAGGGCTGAGTCCTGCTCCTGGGCAGACTGAGCAGGGATACGGCTGCAACTCCAGGGAACAGGGCAAAGGACCCTAGACCCCGCGCCCCAGCTGCCCATCACAGGGACAGAAAGCCACTGGCTCTGGCACAGCCCTCCTCTCCCCACAGCAAGGGGAGCACCTCCTCCGAGAGCCGGGGACAGAGCCAGCCCGTTAGCGGGATAAATATTTCATGTGCCCAAGCTGTGCATTTAACGCTTTTCTGCTCCAGCGCCCCAGACCTCTGAGCACAGAGCAGCGGGTCCAGCTCAGCGCTGCCAGCACCGCCCTGGCAAAGCGTCACCGCTGGTGGGAGACACCGCTGGGTCCTGCCGGCACCAGTCCCGCTCCCTCCCCGGGGGATGGGGATGAAGATGAGGACTGGGATGGAAACGGGGATGGAGATGGGGATGAGGATGGGGCATACCCCAGATGCAGGGGTTTTGGGGTGACTTTGTTGTCTCTCCTCTCCGGTTTGGGGCAGGAAGAGCAGACTGGGAAGGCAGGCTGCAGCGGGCACTCGTCTTTGTGCCGCCCTGTGATCTGCTCCTTATTATCCTCGATGAGCTGCACTAATCCCTTGGATACCCAAAAATAACAAAGGGAGCTGGCAGCGGAGCCGGATGGATGATCCCTCACTGCTTAAGCCCTCAGCAGCAGGGGCGAGCAAGCCCCTGTCAATCAGGGGGTGCAGACACACTCTTTGGCCCTGCCAAACCACCCCGAAACAGGGCAGATGCCCCACCTCGGCTGCTTGGCGGGGAGCTGCAATTAGCGGTGCTGGGTGCCTGGACAGCACCTGGCCACTCGCTGCTGGCCCGTGGCCACCTCCTGGGCTCATCGCCTGCCGCCACACAGCTGTCGGGCACTAGCATCGTCCGGCGCTGCCAGCGCAGCCGGCCTGGCTGGCACTGTGTGACAGGGACCTGCTGGCACTGACTGAGCGCGGTGGCTTCTGCTTATAAGGATGTGCAAGGCGCAAGGAGCACGGCTACGGGATGCCGGCCACCTAACTGGGGACCAGAGCTGCCTAAATGAGCGAGCGACGAGGGAGAATTCCACTGATGTTACAGCAGGGATGGCTGTGACGTGGGCAAAGCCACTGGGTTTTAGGGGGAAGCCGCATCACTGGCACAGGTCTGGCAGCTTCCCTACCTGGGGTGCTCGGGCCGATGCTCGGGCTCGGGCTGGCTCGGGGCGCGCCCCATGTCGAGGTGCTGCTCCAGCACCTGCTGCCGAAACTCCGAGACTTGGGACTGCCGATCTTCCTTCTCCTGGCGCAGCCGGCGCTGCCGGGCCAGCCACTTCTCCTCCTCGTTGGTGCGGTGGATGAGCAGGGCCGTGGCTGCGCTGCTCCCCGGCAACGGGAACACGCTGTGGTTGGGGATGAGGCTGGGCATGGGGAGGTGGGTGGCTGGAGGCTGGTGCAGCGGGTGCTGGATGGGTTTCGGTGTTGGCAGCACGGAGTCCTTGAGTTTCTCTGGAAAAGGGGGTGCCAGAGTCAGCAAGTGGAAAGCGGGGGCTGCCTGCAGCCAGTGTTGGCTACCAGGGTGCACAGGGTCCTGTGGGCAGGAGGCACCCAGAGCTGTGGAGCAGCTGCCAGCCAGAGCCCACGCAGCACTGAGGGGCTGCTAGCTCAGCTGCCAGGCGTGCCACGGCACCGGGCATGCTGCCACCCTGGCCCGAGTCAGACAGCAAAGGCAGCGCGCCGAGCACCACGGCAGCTGGGCTCCTGGCACAGCGAGCTGGCAGCTGGCAGAGCCCAGTGCCATCCCCAGTCACCTCCTGGGCCACCAACCCCCTCGGCTTTGCCATCTGCAGGGGGAGGGGACCATGGCAAGCTGCACCAACAGTGGCAGTCCCAGTGCCCCCCGTGGAGATGGTACCTGCTCTGCTGGGTGCCAGCGGCTCCACCGGCTTGCCCCGCTCCTCAGCCGGATGCCCGCGCAGTCCGTGCAGCTCGGCCACAGGAAGGAAGGGCCCCTCCATGGCTTTCACCATGCTCAGCTCCTTCTCCCGGGCACGTTCCCGCTGCCTCTCCAACTCTCGCTCGCGCTCCTTCTCTCGCTCGCGCTCCAGCTCCTTCTCGCGTTCCCGCTCCCGCTCCTTCTCCCGCTCCCGGTCGGCTTCTCGCTCCCGCTCCTTCTCCCGCTCCCGCTCGCGCTCCCGCTCCCTCTGCCGCAGCTCCTCGTCCATCTGCAGCCTGCAAACAACAGCCAGAAAAATAAACACCCCCCCAAGACAACCCCCGCCTGGGGTGCCCAGTAGGTCCGTAGCCCCCGGCCCAGCCAGCCCCACCCTGTACCTCTCTGCGGCCAGGCTGGAGATGCGCTCGGACTGCAGGGCTGAAAGGGAGGAGTGCGAGAGCTCGGGGGGGTACCGGACCCCCGAGAGGTGCAGGTGCATGGCTGAAGGGTGCAGGGGGGGCAGCGAGCCCGGCGTCGGCAGTGGGTAGAAGGGAGACCGCAGCGCCGACAGGCAGTACGATTCGTCCATCCTGGGGGGACAGCGACGGTCAGTGCGACGCGGCGCTCCAGGGGGGAAAGACACCCACAATTTCACCCTCCCTTGAGGAGAACCCAGGCTGGATGGGGGCTGCCTTCTGCTTGGAGAGCCCCGAATTACTGTGTCCAGCTCTGGGGTCCTCAGAGACATGGACTTGTTGGGGTGGGGCCACAAAACTGATCCAAGGGTGGAACCTGCTGCTGTGAGAACAGACAGAGGGTTGGGGACATTCAGCCTAGAGAAGAGAAGGCTCCAAGGACACCTTCGGGCAGTCTTGCTGTGGTTTGAAACCAAAAGAGGGGAGAATTCAGACTAGATTAGGAAAAGATTGTTTACACTGAGCGGCGAGACACTGACTGGCCCAGGTTGCCCAAAGAGGTGGCAGAAGCCCCATCCCTGGAACCACTCCAGGTCAGGTTGGACCTTGGGGCTCTGGGCAACCTGCTCTGGTTACAGATGTCCCTGCCCATGCTAGGGAGTTGGACTAACGAGCTTCAGTGGTCCCTTCCAACCCAGCCCATGCCACGATTCCATAAAACACCCTCCGTGCAGCCCAACCACCCTCACCCCAGAGCAAGGCTTCCACCTCCTCAGACCCAAGGCTCCTTCTCCAGCCACCAGCACCCCCCAGGACCCCCAGCCTGGAGCCCAGTGATGCCCACCTGAAGGCAGGGTGTGGGAAGGGGTGATGGGTCAGGTAGCTGGGGTGGTAGTAGGCAGCAGCGGCAGGGTCCAGGCCAAGGGGTGGCAGGGAGGACATGCGGAGGTCCTCAGCTGTGTGGTAGGGACGGAAGCTGCGCAGGTAGTCCTCTGTGACGGCACTGGGGGGAACCACATGGTGGACCGGCCGCTGGAGGCTGGGGAGGCAGAGAGATGGTCACCATCCCATCCAATCCCACAGGGAAGTGTCACCCCCCTGGACTGATATCAGCTCCCCCCACCCCTAGATGCTCGGTGAGACCCGACCTGCACCCTGCAACCACCTCTACCCTGTCCATCGCTGCTGGACTCACTTGAGAGGTGGGAAGCGGGAATCCTGGACCACAGAGCTGGGGGGAAGCCCGAAGGAGTAGGGTGTCCCCAAGAGGTGCGTGGGGACAGTGGGAGCCCCTGCTTTCTCCTGTGTGAGGGGGGGCTCCGAGATGAGACGCTCACGGCCGCTGCTGCTGCTGCTGCCCCGTGACCCTGGTTCCTGCTGCAACGGAAAGAGACAGAAATGCCAGGGACCCTGGGAGGGATGGGAGGGGGTCACTGCTGTCTGCCCACCCCGAGCCCTTTGGCAGGTCCCTGGCTGGCACCAGTCCCTGGGGAGAGGATGATGCAACCCCACTGCCAAAGGACAGCTGGGGAGAAAATGAGGGTCTGGGGGGGGCTACACTGGGAAGGGGACTGGTGGGTGAGGGGCTGCTGAAGCCAGGGCAGCGCTGACAGCAGGACACATGTTCCTTGCCTGGAGATTTATGGGCTGCTTTGTTCTCCAGAGCTATTAATCATCTAGGGAAGATATAGACAGGGCTGGTGGAAACCCAGCAGCCCTTTGGCAGCGACCATAAGCCAGGGGTCAGCCTGGCACCCCCTGGCCAGGCATCAGCACCCCCACCTCAGCCTTTTTCAGCAGATCCCCAACCCAGCACAGGGTGAAGGTGCTGGGTTGGGACCTCATGGCAAGGGGAGGGACCCTCATGGTGAGGAGGGACCCCACAGGGTCTGGCAATGAGGGAGGTGACTGCAGTGAGGCAAGACTGAGCCTAAACATGATTATCTTCCACTGCATGTCCTGCTTTCCACGGCTAAGGGAGGAGGATGGATGCAGCCCCTCCTTTGTGCCCCCCCCCCCCCAATCCAGCCCCAGTCCTTAGACCCTGTGGGGCAGGTCGCAGGTCCCCAGCCATCAGGGATGGTCCCAAGGTCACCACGGCCGGCACAAAGGGCGTCCCCGTGGCTCCTGCAGCAGTTCCAGCGCCTGCATTAAGGCTCATTGTGCGTGCCAGGCTCTGCTCTAATTACCTCCCCATCTCAGGGCGTCACGCTGCGAGCGCGGCTCTGCCACACAATAACCCACGCTCGGCTAGCCCCCGCGCTCAGGGGGTCACCGCGGAGCAGGCAGCACGGGGCAGGGGACGTGGCGGCAGGGAGCAGCCGGACACCCCACATCCAGGGATGGTGGTTCCATGTGTTTTTCTCCCCCTGCCCTTGGTGTTTCTCATCCCCTCCCATCGACTCTCCGCTTTGTGGTTTAATTAGTCTTTCCAAGTGGCATAATCCCCCCGGGAATCTGCTCGTAGCATGCGACGAGAGGAGAACCACTAACGATGCTTCTTAATTAGCTGCTCCCCCCTCCTCTTCTTCCTCACATTCCCCTCAGGATGGCAGCCCGAGGATGATGGCAGGGAGAAGGGACAAGACAGGGGGCAGCCCCGTGGTCCCTCAGAAGCAGTGTGGCAGGGTGGCTCCTGGCACAACCGATGCCCTCTGTACGGCCTCCCCTGCCCTCCATCCCGTCCCAAAGGGTTTGGGGCATCTTCCTTAAGCGCAGCCATACCTGCCTGCCCTCGCTCCTCCAGACCCCGTTGACCGTCTTCGTAGGGGCGATGGTGACGACGGGCGGCGTGCTGGGCACGCTGTGCCCCCCCGGGGGCACGATGATGGGGCCCATGGGGCCGCGTTTGGGTGTGCTGGCGGGGGAGCTGTGGTTGGTGGCTGGGGAGGACACGGGGGACGACTCGCTGCTTATTGAGGACCCTGAAACCAAATTCAAAATCAAATAAGTGGGGGAAAAGGCAGCTGTTAACCAGAGGAATCCCCTCTCCTTACAAGCTGAAGCCACGGCCCAGCGGGATGCCCCACTGTAGGGACCAGGGATGGGGCACTGGGAGGTTGGCACCTCTCTGGCTTCCCAGGCTGGACCCCAATCCTCCCCACCTCTGGGGACCCCAAGGGAGGTTCCCTCCGGTGCTCAAAGGCTTTACCCCACTGCAACCCCCGGGCAGGGCTTTGGCTTTCTTTGTATGATGATCTGTATTTCACATTATCCCCGCCCCGGGGATGCCAGCTGGGTTTGCAAGGGAAAATCCAAATGGAATTAAAGCAGAGAGAGCAACGTGGGCAAGGAGCAGATCTGGAGCAAAAATACAAACCCAGCGTTAACTGGGGCGCCCAGCGTCTGCTCCGTGGCACACAGCTTGCTCCCCAGACTCCACTGGCCAGACTTCGGGGGGTCCTACCCCCTAAACTTGGCTGCCCCCAGCCCTGCACCAAGGAAAGGTTTCCTTTATCGCAGCTACTAGCCACTGCGGGGTGATCTGTGGTCACCACAACGCTGGCCAAAAGGTGATCATAGAAACAGAGAATCACCAAGGTTGGAAAAGACTTCAAAGACCATCAGGTCCAACCGCCCACCCTACAGCCCCCAATCACTAACCCATCTCCTGAAACACCCTGCCTGCCTGTTTCTTGAACCCCTCCAGGGACGGTGCCTCCAACCCCTCCCTGGGCAGCCTGTTCCAAGGCCTCCCCACTCTTTCTGGGAAGAAGTTTTTCCTAAGATCCAATCCGACCCTCCCCTGGCACAACTCGACCTCATTTCCTCTTGCCCTACCGCTAGCCACTAGGGAGAGGAGGCCAACACCTGCCTCACTCCAACCTCCCTGCATGCAGCTGTAGAGGGCAGTGAGGGGTGATGATGCTCTCCATCCCAGCAGGAAGCTGAGCACTGACCCAGTGTCTGACCCAAGGGTGTGAGGCAGCATCTCACAGGGTACCCGGCGGAGCAACTTGTCCTACAAGCACACAACCCATCCGAGCTCTCCTCCAAAATTCCTCCCACATCCCTCACCGCGCTCACTCCAGAGAGAGAGCCTGGAGGGCACGATGCAGGGAAGCAGAAGCAGGAGCATCCTCAGGCTGCTGGTCGGAGCGGAGAGGCCACGCGGAGCAGCCCGCTGCTGGTCACCCTGCCTTATTAATTATCGCCGAGTGGCTCCGAGCCGCTTTCATTCCACGAGCGGCAAGACTCCGGGAGAAGAGAAAGGCTGGCCACGACAAAGGAGGCCGCTGCTGCGGATCTGACACCCACTGAAGTCTATCTTGTCAGCGCAAGGCCAACAACAATTAGCAGCCTAATCCCCTCTGAGCTGGGAAGCCATTACTCACCACGCGATAGCGTTAACAATCAATACCATCACAATGAGCCCGGCAATTAATGAAGCTAAAGTCTTACTTCAGAACCTTAATTCTCGCTGTGTGGCTTTAAACGGGAGGGTTTGTGATCGTTATAATTAACTGGTGGTATTCAGCCAGGAGTTAGTCAATGAAACTAATCTGGATTGGAGATGACAAGAGGCACAGTGTGATGGTGTCACCTTTGTTTTCTGACCTCCTGCTTTCCGCTCAGCGATAGCAGATTAGCAGCCCGGGCTGACAGGCAAATGTAATTAACAGCTGAGACCCTGAAGGAGGAGCAGGGGGAAAAGAAAGGAAGGTGGGCAAGGGAGTAAAACCCACCCTGCAGACAGCCCCGGGGCAGGAAAGCAGGCAGGAGCATCACCTGGTGATTTCTGGGGGCTTTGCTGGATGAGCCCCTGCAGGTGGTGAGGAGCAGGATATCCCTACGGACACCCCAGCTGTGGCACAGCTGCTGGTCCACACAGCCAGGAAAAAATGCTGGAGATCCTGCATGGATCCCACCAGCATCACACCATCAGCTCCATCAGAGCACCTCACGGTGCGGGAAGGGATCTGAGGGTTGAGCAACTCATATCCCAGGTCTACAAAACACAGTGTGCACTGAAACTCCCTTCCCCACACACACCCAAACCCACAGCTCTTGAAAACCTCCACGACGAGCTGCTTTGGGCACCCAGATGGGTGAGGACAGGGGGGTTTTTCATGCCATCATTAAGGGGGAAACCAAAGGGGACGCAGCTGCTTTTCCCCAGCACCAGAAAATCCATGTGAAACCCTGATGATGTCCCTTTGGAGAGGCTGAGCAGTACAGCAGGGACATGAGCCATCGGGGGAAGAAAAGGCAAAGTAATTCCCCAAATCCAACTGAATGCCCTGGAGGAGACAGATGGGCTCTGGAGAAGGCAACCACGGAGAACCAGAAGCTCCCAAGAAGGCTGAAGTATCCACTGAGACCCAGTTCCCTCAGTGTCATGGGGACTTGGTGTCCTCGTGTGCTTCCTCAGCTGATGCCAGAAGGTCCAGGCCCATGGCCATGCTGGACATTTTGTGTCCGTCGAGGACCTATGAGGACGGTCTTGCAGATGGTGTTTGCAAAAAAGGTCTTCCAGAAAACCCTGCAAAAAGGGCCTTGCAAAAAGGGTCTTCCAAAAGGGGTCTTTCAAAATCATAGAATCATTAGGGATTAGAAGGGACCTCGAAAGATCATCTAGTCCAATCTCCCTGCAACAGCAGGATCACCTAGACCAAGTCATAGAATCAGTCAGGGTTAGAAGGAACCACAAGATCATCTTGCAAAAGGTCAGGCATCCTCCCAGAGCCCAAAGGACCAGGATGATGGGTGACAACCCAATGGGAAGCCTCCATCAATAGAAACATCAGGGATCTGGCTGCTAAGTGATGATACCAGCAGTCTCCTGGTGAAAGGAATCACAGCTTGGGCACAGGTTGCCTCCTGCTCTGCATGTGGGATAGGGGATTCCTGCAGGGGACACTCCCACAGGGACCTCAGAGTGGTCTGGCACCAGGGCAGCGGCTCAGCCCCCTCACAAGCTGCATCCCAAACCTAGGCAGAGAGAGGGTGTACAATGGAGGATGTGGTGGCCAGGCCACAGCAGGGTGATGAGAGATGGGGCATCCTGGTGATACCCAAGTGTGTTGTTTAGCCAGGCCATTCGTCAGTAGAACAAACAGATGATGAAGTGTGGTAGGAGGGAACAGGGCTGGGGGGAACAGGGAGGGACAGGTCCCCTTCATGCCATGTTCTCTCCAGGCTCTCCCATGATACAGTGTTTGGGTTACCCCAGCTGAACTGAATCTCCAAACCATCCCCTCAACACCGAGGAAAGGAATCAGCTGGAGGAACGGCTCCCACAGCTCTTTTGCAGGGAACAGGACACCTGTTCAGCACACCCTGGTCTTCATCCCTGGCCCCATCATCACCCCCTACCTCTGGGCTCCTCGGCTTGCTTGGCGAGCTTGCGCAGAGCGGCGGCGAAGCTGGAGGAAGGTGCTGCCTGGACGGACAAAGTGCTGCTGGCTGCCGGGCTGCCATTGGGGACGATGGAGCCGTTGAGGGGCGACGGGGTGAGGGGGCTGACAGTGGCAGTGGTGCGGGTGGCAGTGGAGAGCATTCCTAGGGACGGCGACTTCGGCTCATGGCTCATGCCTGCAAGGAGAGGGGACACGGGGTTGGGAGTGGGAAATCACAAATCCCCTGCCAGAACAATCCATAGGATGAGTGAAACCTTCCCTCTGGTTCAGCACCCCAAAATGCACCCTAAGTTCATGCAATGGGAGAAGCAGGCAGGGGAGCCAAGCCCTGCACCCTTATCCAGCAAAGGAAGCACAGCTGGGCTGTTTACTCGATGCAAAGAGGGGTACATGGGGGTCAGCAGCTGCCACAACCCCACTGACCCTGTGGTGGGGACCTTCAGCATCCTGGTAGAGGTGACAGGGATGGAGGCAGCCCTTTGATTCAAATGGTGCTGCCGAAACCCAAAGCAGCATCACTGCCCTCTAACTGTCACCACTGCACCCCCAAATCTGTACCCCTGCATCCTCAAATCCCCGATATGGCATCTCTGGGTCCCCATAACTGCACTTTCAATCCCCACTGTGGCACCTTCAAATCACCACTACCACACACTCAAAGCCTCTATATTGTACCCCCAGTTCCCCCCCAATTTATACCCCATTGCACCTTTAAATCCTCCCCACTGCTGCCCCAACTGCAGCACCCCAAACCCCCATCACAGCACCTCTAGCTCCTCACCACAGCACCTTCACATCCTGGCCATGGAAGCCCCCAACTCCTTGTTGTTGCACCCCAAAGCACAGAGCTATGATAGGGCACAGCAGCCCCTAAGGGTGGGAGTTCAGGAGCTGTGGAGCAGGGGGGTGCAGCCCACCCCATATCCCCCCCTGGCTATCACAGCCGGCTGCTTCCAGCCTCTCCACCTCCCACAACAGCATCTGCTGATGCCAGGGCCCTGAGCACAGGATCCCAAAGCAGCTGCTTCATTAACACCAGCCTAAAATTAGCCCCACTCCCAGGTGGGCAGGCTGGGGTGGGGTTGCTAAAGGGGTAGCCCTTCAACTCCCAGTAGGGCTGCAGGCAACTGGAGGCATCACTGATGGCAAGGACTCTGGAGCATTCTGCAGCAGCAGAGGTTGGCTGGGCAGAGCTCGGGTGTTGTGGGAGCCAGAACGGGGAGGGGGGGCCCGCGAGTGCCACTCAGCGTTGATTAATCTTTGCCCCCCGGCCCCAGGAGAGGCGGCCGGCACGGCGGCGTGTGCTCCCCTCTGCCCTCATTATACAAGCATTTATTAACTCCGCTGCTCTCAGCCATTGACTGCCGCCTTGTCGACACGCTCGGCTCATGTAAATTCATTACCACAACAGCTGGGAAGCCAACCCGGCGCGCCAGCCTGGCCCGGGCACCCCTGGGCTCTGCAGAACCCCCTGGACGACAGCCTGGGTGTGCACCCCCAGAGAGAGCAGGGGCACCCGGCTCTGCCTTCAGCACTAGGCACTCATGCCCTGAACTGAGGAGCTGTGGCACCCTGGACACAGCCTAGCATCTCCTGGGCACTGCTCTGAATCCCTCAAGCACCATCCCTCACAACCAGGCAGTGCTCCACGGCTCCAGAGCAGCACCCCGCATCACCCAGGCACGGCCTGGCATCCCCTGGACACAGTCTGGCATTGCCTGGGCACTGCCTCACACACCCCAGGCACTGCTCTGCATCTACTATTTGTAGCCCCACATCCTGTGAGTGTGACCTGGCATCACTTGAGTACAGCCCTGCATCTTCTAGGCACTGCCTTGCACCCACAAGGCACTGCCTCTCACCCACAGACACTGCCTCACACCCCCTGAGCATCACCTGGGCACAGCCCTGCATCCTCTAGGCACAGCCTGGCATTGACTGAGCACTGCTGTGCATTCACTGGACACTGCTTCATGTCCACAGACACTGTCCCTCACACTCACGCACTGCCCCACATCCCTTGAGCATCATCCTGCATTACCCAGGCACAGCCTCACATCCCATGGGCACTGGTCTATGTCTCCCAGGCACTATTCTGCATCCACTAGGCAGAGCCCCACATGCCCTGAGTGTGACCTGGCATCATCTGGGTACAGCCCTGCATCTTCTAGGCACTGCCTCTCGACCCCAGGCACTGCCCCACATCGCCTGAGCATCACCTGGACACAGCTCTGCATCCTCTAGGCATCACCTGGTCATTGCCCCTGACCCCCAGATGCAGCTCCACATCCCCCACGCATCGCCCCACGTCCCCTGAGCACTACCCTGCATCACCCAGGCACAGCCCCGCATCCTCTAGGCACAGCCTGGCATCCTCGGGGCAATGCTCTGCACCCCCCAGGCACCTCCACAGCCATTAACCCCACTATGACCACCGCTCAGCCCCAGTCCAGGACTGCCAACTCCTGCCTGCCTCTCCTTTGGGGACTGGCACCAGGGCTGACTACAGCCTGCCCGTGTGATGCTCAGCTGATCCCCACGGCCCCAGAGCTCATGATCCCACTGGGATTTGCTGGGTGAGCACAGAGCCGCTCCCAGCAGCCACTGGCTGGGCAGCGTGCGGGGAGCTGGCGCTTCCCTTGGCTGCCTCGCCCAGGAGAGCGGTGCCGCTGCCCCGGTCGGCCTCCAAACCAGTTCTGCCACTCCTGCCCGGTGATAAAATCGGCGCCTCCACCCCAGCTGGGGCCGGAGCAAGCGCCGCTCACCCGCTGCGGCCCGACAGAGCTGGCGTCCGTCTGTCCAGGCGTCCCTGGGCGGGAGAACCACCAGCTGGGGAAACTGAGGCAAGCCGTGGTGCAGAGCGTCCTGCCTCGTCCCCCTGGCACCCCGCTCCTGGTGTGGGTGCCACTCACCCCTGTGGGGGCCGCTGTCCCTGGGGTGAGGTGGGGCCTCACGCCAGCTCTTGCCCTCCTCCTGCCCCTCCCCGGCCGCTCTTCCCAGCAGGCAGATCCGTGTTGAAAAACAGGTCAAGTGTGGAGCCTGGCAGCAGCCCGGGGTCACGCCAGCGGTTGCCTCACTGAGGCGGGGAGCTGAACCTTAAAACGGGGTTGGGTGTCCCTGTGCTGCCCCCACCCCTATGGGGGTGCAGAGAGAGGGGCTGGCACCTCCCCCAGGCACCTGCTCTTTGGCACTGCCCCTGGCAGGCACCTGCAGGGTGGGGGTGTGGGGGGCCACAGGCTCCTGGGTGTCCTGCCAAGGGTACAGGGGGAGGCTGGGGAGCAGGAGATGTGCCACCCGGTGCCTGTGTGCCCAGCATGTGCCCATGCTGGCGGCACTGGGAGTGTCTGGCATCCCCGGTGCCTGCTGGCTGCCTGCCCGTGGGAGGAGGAGGAGGAGGAGGGGACTGCAAGGCCATCACCATGTCCTCCCTGGCCTTCTCTGTGCCACCCCACACCCTGCCACCCCTTCCTGTGGTCCAACATGTACGGTTGGCATCCCCGACAGGGCAGGACCCTGCAGTCGTGGCTCCTGCAGGATGGCAGAGGGTGTCCCTGCCCTCCAGCCCCTCACCAACCCCCCCGCATCCCCGGCGCAGGGCTGGGAGCTGGGAGCTGGGAACGTGCCATCTTCTCTCCATCTGCTCACGATGACGCTGGCGGGTTTTTTGGCAGCGGGAGCCTCCTCCGGCAGCGAGAGCAGAACCAGTCTGGCTGCCTGGTGGGACTGGAGACAAATAAACACGCCGGCAAGACGCCGCGGGCGGCGCTGGGCACCCAGCACCCCGAAACCCCATGATCCTTCCGGTACCTCCGGCTCTGGCTGCCCGCCCGTCCCTGGGCGCTGTGGGTGCGGGCAGCTCCAGCCCTTGGGTTTCAGCCCCCCTGCCCAGCACCTTCAAAGGCCCCTAATGAGCATGAAGTGCCCTTGACAGCAGATTGCCATTGAACGCACCCCGCACCAGCCGCCCGCTCTAAAAGCAGCTATTTTGAGCTCCCGGGTTCCCGAGCGCTGGAACTAATAATTTATTACCAAATACGATCAGGCAGGAGCTCTCCAGCCCCTGGCAAATGGAGCGGAAAAAAAAACCCCAGCAGAGGAGAGCTGAGCATCCCATCCCGCATCCTCGCTCCCAACAGTGTCCCCGAGGGATATGGGGGTTGTGCACTGTGGCATGAGGTTTCCGCCGGTCTCCGTCCCCGCCTCGCTGCTCCCCACTCTCTCTCGGAGCCGCATCCAGCTGCACGCTTCGAGCAGGAACAGCTGCTCTGCATGGATTTTCCATGGTAATGGCCCTGCATTGTCAAGTCCCCCGCTTTGCGCTGCCTGAACATAGCGGGAGGGAGGGAGGGCAGGCAGCCAGGGGCAACTTGTGCCCCGCACGCCCCTGTCACACATCTCATCATCCCCGAGACAGCCAGCAGGCAGACCAGCCCCTGTCCCATCGAGTCACTGCACTTGCCACCCTTCTGCCACCACACCAACACCACACTCTGTTAATAAATGAATCGATCGATCAGAGCCTGTGCTCCTGCCCTCACACAGCCAAAGCACGGAGAGGTGCCAGGCTTGGTGTCCCCAGGGGTGCAGAGATGCCAGCGCAGCCTCTTGTAGGGTGCTCAGGGAAGAGCCCAGAAGCCATCCTGGGAGCATCCAATCTCAGCTGGCTCCCCAGCACCCACGGAAGGATCCAGATGGGTTCCCCTGGGTGAGAAGCACCTTGCCAGCCAGGCATGGCATCTGGGGCTCCCTGAGGAGCCCAGCCCTGAGTGTCCAGGCACATGGAGCTATTCTCGAGTTGGGTCTCCATCAATCGCTCCTCCATGGACCATTGATCCAGCAAATGACAACAAGCAGGCTAATAAGAGCTCATTTGGAGGGCGCAGTGCCGGGAAGCTGAAGCCATTTGGGGTTACTTCTCTCCTTTTTTTGCCCTCCCATGCCCAGCCTGACCAGCCCCGGGTGCTTTTTCCAGCCCACAGGAAATCCTGCTGGTGAAAGATTCTCTTCAAAGCAACTTCCATCCCCATTTCTGCCCCGTTCAAGGCTCAGTTCCACCACCCATGTGGCCGAGGGTTTTGAAAATGAAGTGTCTGTGGCCAAAGGATGGGATGGGATGGGATGGGGTGGCAGCCGCCCATATCCAGGTGCCAGCTGTCTCTCAGGGACCCCATGGCTTTGAGACAAGTGCAGTACAACCCCCCATCCCTCCTGAATGGAAACTGAATGGCTACCTGGAGTATGAGGATGGCTGCCAGGTAGGGCAGGGGTCTGCCAGGCATGATGTGGGCTGGAGATGGGCATCATTTGGAAAGGAACCGCTGTGCATTGCACGGGGGGGTACTGGGTACTACCAGGTGCTGCTTGGCATCGTATGGGACAGGAGTAGGCATGGCATGGTGCCATCGGGCACTGCATGGTGCTGCCAGGCATCACATGGTGCCCTCAGGCATTGCACAGCGTTACTGGGCACGACATGACACTGTCAGGTATGGCACAGTGCCACTGGGCACTGCACAATGCCACTGGGTATTGCACGGTGCCCTCAGGCATCGCATGGTGCCACTGAGTATCGCATGGTGCCCTCAAGCACTGCACAGTGTCACCGGGCACTGCATGACACCGTCAGGCATTGCGGTGATGCCAGGCATTGCACAGTGCCGTCGGGCACTGCACGGTGCCACCGGGCACAACACAGAACTATGAGGCACTGCACAGTGCCATCGGGCAGTACAAGGTGCCGCTGGGCATTGCACAGTGATGCCAGGCATGGTGCCATCGGGCAGCACACAAGTGCCCTCCGGCACATCACGGTGCCACTGCGTAACGCCACAGGTCAGAGCCATGAGTGGCCGAAGTGCTCCCTGGGGGTTGCGCCCATGTGGGCAGCGGGCAGTGCCAGGCTGCCGTGGTGCCAGTGCCCTGCGGTGGGCACTGGGCTGTGCTGCGGGCGGCGCGCTGTTCCCGGCGCAGAAGCCCTTGCCCAGCAGATGGCAGGTATAACAAAGCAGCTTGCTGCGGCCAAGCCAATTATTTATCTAATTATGATTTACCACTTAACCACATGATCTTTCTGCAGAGTTGTGGGCAATTAAAACCGGGGTGATTATGTGGATTATGCAAATCAGCTGGAGCCGAGCGAATAAAATTGGAGATTAGAGTTTCACGCAGGCTGGATCTTGCATGGGGCAGGTCCTGGCGGGGCAGGGGCAGGGCAGGGGGCTGCAGGCAGGGGCAGGGGGCCAGAACCCAGCTGAGCTACAGGGCAGAGCTAGGAGGTGCCAGGGAAAGGCGAGAGGCTGCCACCTGCCACCCCACTGCCTTTGGGTTGCTCCTATCCCACTCTGGCAGAGCCAAAGAGGGGGTCCACCACAGTCCCCTTTATGGACTTTCCATGGTGCCATCCACCATGGAAAGCAACCGGTGACTGAGGCAGCACCAGGGACTTCCCAGCGCCTGCCCTGGCTGCACCCCAAAAACAGTGGGGGGGAGTTACACAGCTCAGCCCCCATCCCTCTCCCAATCCACAAGCAGCTAGCGAAGGGCTCCAGGGGCGGATGGGTATTAATAACGGGTATTAATAACGCTGCCTGGCAGATTACCCTGCCCGCCCGGCTGGATATGAGATTTATGCGCGGCGCGAACTCCGGAAATACAGAAGTATTAATGGTAATACCTCGTGTCCTAGCAAAGGTCACGGGCAATCTCCATCAATCCCACTGTGCCACCCGCAAAGCCCGGGGGGGGCCGCGCTGGGTGGGGGGGTGCACCCCGCGCTCCTGGGGGTGCTGCAGTGCCGAGGTTTACGAGCGCGCAGATGGCCCGCCACGGGCCACGGGGAAGGTTTTACCTTGGGATAAGAAATTAACGCTGGCAAACGGCAAATTTATTGCTTGTATTTTCATTTTCCTAATACCGGTGCCATCTGCTACCAATTGGTGCCCCACGTCGCCAGTGTTTCAGCTACGAGATCCTGCTGAGGTCTTGGTGACCCCTTGTAGGGTCCCATGGGGTCTCCAGGGAACAATCTTGATGGGTCTTGCCCTGTCCATGCAGCCCCCAACGAGACAGGCACAAGCGAGGAGGGTTTGAAGCAGCAGAGACGCCTGCAGGGCCAACTGTGCCGGGGACGGGGGATGGACTCGACACGCTGCCAGCACTGCTGGGATGGCTCCAGTGTGTTCCCCACAGGAGAAGATCAACCAAAAGCCAGGACCGGGGTTTTGGTGCTGAGAGGAGCAAACCCCCCTTCCCACACTGGGATTAGGGTGATTAGCACCGGCGATCCCACGCGCTGGAGCCGAGAAGGGCGCCCAGTGCCCTCTGTGCGCTCAGCATCTTCCCTTATCGCCTACAGTAATCCTCAGCCTTTCGAGCAAATTATTAAAATTCACTTATATTTAATCTGCCTGCTGGAATTAATTGAATTTTTACGCTTGGCAAATGTCAGTGGGTGCACGCTGCCTCCCAACGGGGACCCGGCTGCAGGTGCAGCAGGCACAGCTCCTGGCTTCTAGCCCTCTCTGGGGGAGAAACCCCACCCTGGGGTGCAGAACAGGGTGCCCACACCCCACTCTGTACCCTCCCTGGCTCTGCTGGGTGACACAATCCCCCAAACCTCCCTCCCGCTACTAAATGCTCCTCAAATCCCATGGGATTCCCACGGCAATGCTCAACGGCTTTGGAGGGGCCATGGGGAGCTTCTTGCTTCCCATCCTACAGCCTTTGTGGAGAGTGGCAGCACCCTGCTTGGCGCTAGAGTGTTCTGAGCACTTCCTCCCCTCTCCACCATCCTTCTCGAGAATTGCCAGAGGGCCTCACTTGCCCACTGGGCAGCCCAAGGGAAAAGAGCAGCGATTTTGTGGGTAATAAGCCCCTTTAGACAAAGGCAGGATGAACCATTCAGCACCGGGAAGGGGGAAGAGTCCAGCCTCATGCCAGAGCGGTGCCAGCACCTCGCAGGAAGGCAGAAGCTCCCTCCTGCTTGGGACATCAGGATGAGGCACCGCATCCCAGCATCATCCCAGGATGAGCCAAGCTCACGTTCCCACAGAATGGTGGTGGGACGGGTGGCATCACACTGGAGACTCTCCCGCTCGGCAAACTGGCATCGGTACCCAACTCCACCACAGTCTCGCTCCCCGTTCCCCCAGGGACAGCCCTGGTTCCCACTCAGCGACGCTCACCCCACTCTTCCCATGGAGAAGTTGCCGGTTGAGACGAGCCTCGAGGGACCCCGGGGCCCCAGTAGGCAACTTCCAAACTTGACTGGCGCTCGCCCCCCTCCACCGCCCGCCCGGGATTATCATAAATTAAGACGTAATTACTCCATGGAAATTTCCCGCACAAAGCTGCGGCGCTAACAAGTGTGTTTGGCAGCACCGGGGGGAGATACAAAGCCCCATTGTCTGGCGGGCACCGAACAACCCGCTTTGCGCCCCAAAATGCTGCATTTGGAGGTGGAGATGGAGAAGGAGATGGGGATGGACCAACTCCATGGCAGCCCCACGCACTGTGGGGATGGAGAGGGGCACCGTGCCCAAAGAGGAGGGTCCCAGCCTGTGGGGATGGGTGGGTGAAGGCTCGTCGACACGCTCGGGACCCTCCTGCCCCATGCCAGGCAGTGCCGTGGCTCTGCTCCTTGTGGTGCCGCTAACAAAGCCGTTACTCTTTCCAATAACTCTGCACCCACCCATGGGTGCTCCCACCCACGGGTGCCCTCACCTATGGGTGCTCCCACCCAGCAAAACCCCACCTCTGGGACCCCTTCCAGCAACTTCAGCAGGATGGGGTTACAACTAAATCCCCTGGGGGGACACACACAGACACACACAGACAGAGAGGGGTACCGGTGCCAGCGCCGCCGCAGGTGCTGCCGCGCTCCCCCATGAAAAAATAACAAACAGCGTGGAAAAGGGGGAAAATAACCCCAACCCCAACCCCACAACAACAACAACAACATCCCAGCATGGGAAAAAGACCAGATTCAGGAGGGAAAAGCAAACCCAGCAATAAAGGAGCCGGGGATCCTCGCGGAGCTGGCTGTGCAATTAAGCAGTTTTCTGCTGTACGCCGATAATCACCTAATTATACTATTAATGACAGTTCAACCTGCTCGGAAATAAAGGGACATTCTTCCATAACAGGATGCCAGCTGTTTGTTACAGATGTCAAACATCTTTAAAGCGTTATTATTAAAAGAAGGGGGGAAGGAGGGAAGCTTGGCGAGGCAGAAACGCAGCATCCTTCCCCCCCGCGCCCCCACAAAGCCCTTTGTAGGGTGGGGTGTCCCATTTCCCATCCCCTCCCCTTTTTTTGTGAATAAATGATCCGATGGTGGGGGAAACCTGTCGACACTCGGAGGAATCAACGCCCCGTGGCAAGAGGCGGCTGCGTTTCGGGGATCGCGGAGGGAAGTAAAGTTAAAAATTAATAATAAGATTTGGGGAGAGGGAGGGAAGGATATATGCACCCCGCTGCCAGGCTCAGCGCAGGGCTGGCCTCGATCCCCCCCTTTCCCCGGCGGTGCCTCAAGCGCGGCTGCCACCGGCCACGTGCCACGGTGCCGTGCCAAGGAGGAGCGTCCTCGGCAGGTGCCACCAGCCAGTGCCAAGGCAAAGGGAAAGAGGCGGGGGCACACCGTAGAGAAAGAAAGCACCTGCTCCCCACCCCAAAGAAACCCCCCTGCCCCGGTGTGGGTCTGGAGGTGAGCGATGCTCACAGCACCCCGGGGACCCCCAAGCATCGGGGCAATGCCAGCAGGGGGCTGCCAGGGGCAGCAGCAGCAGATCCCCACTTTCATCGCGGGCCAAACTCCCGCTGGCTACTGGCACCTCCCAGCAGCACTGCGGCTCTGTGCCAGCACAGTCAGCGCTGGGGGTGTGCTGGGGGGGAAATGGGGTGCCCACCAGGCATGGGGTGATGCCGGCACTGCCATTACACAGCCACCCGGCTGTGCACCCTGTCCTATATAGCTGTGGGCAAATCTGCCTCTAAACCCATTGGCTTAGCCTAGGAATAAAGGGATTAAGGGGGGGAGAGAAGAAAAGAGGGAGGAAAAGGGGGTGTCTGGGAATCAATCACCCCCCTCCAAGCTGTGTGGCTACTGGCATTCCAGCCCTGGCAGGAGCAGGATGACTACAGCCGGGCACCGAATTTTGAGGGTGACTACACACCCACCTGCTCAGAGCTGGCAAGGGGGCTGTGATTGAGCCCCCTCCCCTGGGCACAACCCCCACCCTTGACCCCATGGCATGCACCAGACTGGCATTGGCCCCTGCTTGCCAGACAGGATCTAGCGAGGCGAAACCATCTGGGAAGCATCATCTCGAGCCCAGGATGATGCCCCTCAGTGCCTCCCCATCCTCTACTGGCGTGCAGCCCTCGCCCACCACCCCCCTTCCCCTGGCTCCCCTCATCCCTCCCTTCCCCTCTTCAAACCATCACGGGGAAGCTGGAAAGTGGTTGACATGGTTACCATGACAACCGAATTTAGGACTGGCGAGAGGAGGAGGACGGTGGGGTGGGCAAGGGAGGAAGGCGGGAAGGCTTCTCAGCACCCAGACGCAGCTCCAAGCCTCGGCACTACCTGCACCCACCTCAGCACCCCACAAGCGCACCCCTCGAGCACACACCCCCCCCCAAAGCAAGGATGAGGAAGGGCAACCCTCAACCCCAGCGCCCAGCTGGGGGCTGTCAAGTCGGGGGTTCAGCCCCCAGCACCCCAACTCCAGCCACGGGGGTGGCCACAAGCAGCCGGCACTGCTGAAAGGCGCCGGTGAGTCACGGTGAGCACCAGCAGCACCCGCTGAGCGGGTGTTGACGCGGCATCACCCAGCTCCCTCCATCTGCTTTGATCCACGGGCTAAATATTACCGGCCCCAGCGTAAAAATAGGAACCATTCAGGAAGGTCCTGAGTCAGCAGCAGCCACTGCCGGCACCCACCAGCACCCTCACCGGCACCCCAAGGTACCCCAGCGTCCTGTCCTGACTCACTGGGGACACCTGGGGTCCCTCCAAGACCCAGAGTCCCTCCAGCGCCTGGGTATGACTTGGGGATGCCCACAGGGAGAGGGGACATCCCACAGGCTGTGAGCATGTGGGTGCCACTCTTGTGGACGTTCTGTGTCCCCAAAGGATGCTGCTGTCACCAAGGGATGCTGGCATCAGGCCATGGGGTGACAACTGCACCCACAAATCTCAAGGTGAGCCAGCCTGCATGTGGATCCCACAGGTAGTAGCGGGAATGGAGACCCTCATCCCAGTTCCATCATCCTCAGCTATACTTGATGCTGAGTTCCCACAGTGGTTGGTGTCCCCGTTGTGGATCTCCAACCCCATGACCAGAGGGATACAGAGGACAGAGCATCAGTGACCTGAGTGATACAGAGACAGAGCTACTGCTGGCCAGAGGATACAGAGGACAGCAGCATCGGTGACCAGAGGGACACAGATGCAGAACCACTGGTGACCAGAGGGTTACAGGGGACAGGAGCACTGGTGGCTGGAGAGACACAGAGACAGAACCACTGGTGACCAAAGGGATGCAGGGGACACAGAGGAGCTGGCCGGATCCCATACCAGCCGAACCGGGTGAACAAGCCACTGAACAGCGTGTGACACAGGCCACGGCCAGTCTGTCCCGGAGGCAGTGACAGTCCCCAGCAGGACTCGCGCAGCTGAGTCACTGCCACCAGCCCAGTGCTCACCAAACCCCTGCAAGCCCACAGCGGGGGGAGAAGGTCCATGTCTCCATCTGCTCCCACCCGACCTGGCCCACCAGCATCTCCCCAAGCAGCTGCCGCTGGCGATTTCTCTGCTTGCCAGCGCCTCGAGCGTAATTTCCCTTAATTGCCTGAAATCTCCCAGCCTGACACTTCTCTGCTCCTCTCTGTCTTGCTTTTCTCCTCCAATTTTTCTTATTTCCTCTCCAAGGCGGCTGGAAAGCCGAGAGCCAACAGAGCAGGGTTTTTCCAGGGCAGGGGAATTAATGCAACAGCAACGGTGAAGCCCGAAGTTTCACACAACAGGAGCTGCCGTCGGGAACCCCCGCTCGACCCAAGCAGCTAAAAATGGGATTTAAGGGGGAAAAAAACCAACACCCCTTTCCCCCCCCCCAATCCAATCCATCTCCCTGCACCTGCAGCTTTGGAGGAGTCCCCGTCGCGGGAGATGGCACTGGGGTGGCTGCAGGCAGCTAAGGAGCAGGCAAGGGGCTGGTGTTATGGGGTGGAGGGGTACAAGAAGTGGGACCCCCATGGCTAGCAGGGAGGAGGGTGCAGGGTGCGAGTGAGCGAGGTGTCCTCGGCCAGCAGGTCATCCAAATCCCCACTGTGGCCCAGCCCTGGAATGCAGGGAGAGGATGTCACACTGCAACCCCTCCCAAGTGGGGGACCCCCTCAGGCTGAACCCCAGAGTCCCTTTGCTGCCCCGGTCTGGTCTTCGCGTGCTGCGGCGCAGGCGCGCTGGGGCAGAGCCGCCCGTAACAACTGCCACATGCAAAAACCATTTCCTGAAACAAACAACCTTCCGCGGGGGAAACCGCCACCAGGGGCCATGGCCCCCCAGGAGAGGGGGCCCCCACTTTGGGCAGTGCACCCCAGAGCTCGCAGCCTTGAGCGCGTATCCTGAGCACACACCTCGAGAGCACCCGGAGCTGCCAGCATGAGCTCCCAGTGCAGGCTCATACCCCGAGTGTCTGCACCCCATACACACACCACACACAGGCACCCCAAGAGCACCCTGAGCTCACAGCCTGAGCTGCCAGCCCAAGGCAGCATCCACAGGGTGCACCCCAAGAGCACCTCAAGCTTGAGTATCCAGAGTGTAAACCTCAAGTGTGCACCCCAAACACACACCCTGAGCTGGCAACCTGAGAGCAAAGAGCTCCCACCCCCAGCTGGCATCCCGAGCACACATCTGAAACGTGCACCCCAAACACGCACCCCAAAGAGCTCACACGACAGCCTCCCTTGCCACCGATGCTCTCAAAACCCCGCAATCCCCCCCGCTGCCAAAGTGGGGGTCCCCATCCCTCATCAGCGTCTGCAGGGGCCGGTTCTGCCGGTTGGGTCAGCGCAGCAAACTTTGGTGCCCCAAGTCCCTGCGCATGAAAGGGGCTGCACATGGGGAACCCCCACCATAGCCCCAAAACACAGCACAACCAGGATTGCACCCCAACCCTCTTCAGCCAGAACCCACCCCCCAACACTGGCTCTATGGGGAGGGGAGAAACCTCTAGGGTGAAGGAACAGCAGTAGAAGGGGGGGACCCAAACACCCCAAAACCCCACAGAGCCTTGTGGTGCCCCAGCAGAGCTACCTGCTCCCCAGATTTCACTTCGCCGGACCTCAAAACCTCTATGAGGTGCTGGGAGCAAGTAACTTCACCCTCAAATCCCCCCTTGGCTACCCCAGACACGGCAGACAATGGGGTGTCCCCCAAGGTGGGGAGGGAGGGGTGACCCTAATACGGGGGGGTAGGGAGCAGCAGCGTCGCTCGGTGCCTTACCTGGTAAGTAATAGAGAGGTGGCTTCAACCCAAACATGATTTATGTTACAGTTCCATTGCGGCCAGGAAGAACAAAAATCAAATAAATAAACCCCAGAGAGCCAAGGTGAGGAAGGATGTGCCAGGAAGCAAGGAGAAAAACCCCAAAACACCCGAAAAACAACCATAAAAAACCCCAAAGGCAACACAAAACCCCCTAAAAATTAGCACCGAGCCACACGGAGGGGGTTGGAAAAATAAACCAGAGGCGAAAAAATACGGTTGGAGCGGAGAGGAGGAGGA